>VDFB02281492.1:169283080-169448819 GCA_007258455.2 Sequoia sempervirens | reverse complement strand
GTTTTAAAAACATCTTATGCCCCATCGTTCCATCTAGGCCTGGTCCCTTTGGTCTTAATATTTTATTTCCTCCATGGGTTTTATTTTCCTAAGTCCTGGTTGGCCTTGTGCTGAACGGTTTTAAAAAAACTTATGTCGTCGTTTTCCATCTGCCTAGTAATGTCCCCTTTCCCTTTAATGAATGTTTTATTTTTTAGAAGGATGAAATTCGCACTGTTGTCGATCAAAATGCCTTCAAGATCAATGGTTGCCCGCCATCCCATGATTGGGAATTGTAGGATGGCGATATCGTGAGTGGGCGACACGTGTCCCATCTGGGGGATCAAATTTGTGCAACTGTTCATCAACTGTCCTTTGATCTAATCCGTTCCCCGCCATCTCGCGATGGTGCTTTGGTTGATTGCGAAATCACGGGCGGGTTCCACGTGGACTGTACAAGGTGGGGCTTAAGGAAAATTTTGTGCGATATATTTTAAATGTTTCATTGCTTCCAAAGCAAAACATTTAAAATGAAATATTTGACCGTCGATCAAAATTCCTTCAAGATCAACGGTTCCCGCCATCCCATGATAGGGAATTGTAGGATGGCGATATCGTGGGCGAGCGACACGTGTCCCATCTGGGGGATCAAATTTGTGTGACTATTCATCAACTGTCCTTTGATCTGAGCCGTTCCCCGCCATCCCGTGATGGTGCTTTGGTTGATTGTGAAATCACAGGTGGGTGCCACGTGGACTGTACAAGGTGGGGCCCGAGGAAACTTTTGTGTGATATATTTTAAATGTTTCATTGCTTCCAAAGAAAATCATTTAAAATGAAATATTTGACAAGGTCGGGGGGAAATTCATTAAAAATGAGCAAAAGCGGAGAAATTAGGGCAACTAGTCAAGTTAGGAGCAGGTTACGCAGCATACAAAATGGTATGCCCATCCATGGCCTGCCAGCAGCCTGCCTTCCATGCAGAAAATAACCTAATTCGTAACCCTCACATTTTTTATTTTCGAGCCCACATACATTGGTTAAACTATTATATATGTTTTGTTTAATATATTTAAAAAATATTTTATAAATTATTTATAAAATATTTATAATATAAAATATTTTTTTAATATATTAAACAAATATATATAAACTCTTTAATATTTTTTATTAGTGATTTTAATGGTATATTAAAAAAAAAATCATATTTTGATAGTTGAATATGTTCAAAATATTTCTAATATATTTCTAATTTAAAAAATATATTGTTTAATTTTTTAAATATATATTTTTTTTTTCAAAAATATTTATTTATTTATTTTTAAATATATTATACATACAAAATTACATAATCAATAATAGATAATAGATTTTGGTGAATATATCTAGGTATGTTAATATGCTTGAAAAACTAATTTTAATTAAAAAACTTACTAACATCATTAAAGGGTAAGTTTTTAATTATAAAAATTTAACATTAGAATTATTTAACATTTGAAATAGAAAATTTAAATATTATATTATAATAGTTTATAATTTACTTATATAGTATTTTGGATAATAGAAACAATTTTGATTGATTTAATATTTTCTAAGTTCATTATTGAATTTAAATCTTATAAATGTAATTATATATCTTTAATCAATATTATAATTTAAAAATAATAATCAATATTGAACATCTTAGATTTTAGTATAACTTAAATATTAAAAAATTTAATGTATAAGTTTATAAAATATAATATTTTTTTTTTTAAATAAAGATTTAAAGATTATTATATATGTATATTTAAATATCCATAGAATTATCTTTTTAACTATGAAATTAATATGATTAATTTTATTTATAATTTTATGTTATCTTATCTTTTTAACAATTTTTTGGTATCCTACCCCAATCTAAATCCCAACCCTACTATTAACCCCAATCTTAAGCCTAACAATAACCCTAAGTGAACACTTATCCTACCTTCGATCATCCACCATGAACCTGATGACGACTATCCATCCCAACTCTAAACCTCCTATTTGTTCCTAACCCTAGTATCTCTGCCAAATATGGATCAAGACCTTGCCAACTCGGGTAAACCTTTTTATTGATAGTGATAAAAGCTACCTTATCTTTCATTATACAAGTAGAAAATTTTGTTATACAACATGCCCCTTGAAAATTGGAGATAGGCACTACAAAAAGAAGGTAAACACTAATGAAAATGGTCAATGGTATTGTGGAAGATGTGATAAAAATTTCCCTAAATGTGATTATAAATATATACTTCAATGTAAAGTGCACTACAATACTTCATTCACTTGGATTACAAATTTTGAAGAAGTGGCAGAAGAAATTATGGGTGTAACAACAAAAGAATTGAACATTTTGAAACATGAAAAACAAGATGATGTTAAGTTTTCCCACATTATACAAAAGGTCCTTTCCAACAGGTACATATTTAAAGTTCAAGTGGAAAAAGAGACTTATAATGATGAACAAAGGATTAAATGCAATAATCAGAAAAACAACAAAGTTTGATTATTCATCCGAGCAAAGCTTTATTAGACTCAATTGCAAAGCTATAGGTTTCATAACATTCAAATGCTTGAATGTATATAATGTTAACAATGTATTCAAACATTTTGAAAAAAAAAAATAGCGGATATATCTAATTTGCTAATGCCATTTTGTCATGATATACTTCTCTTTGATGTCACAATACTAAATCTTAATGATTGATGAACACCGGGCTTAAATTTATTGTTCTTGGTTGATTGTTGTTAGAGACAAGTTGGTATGATTTCAAATTTCAATGTGTACCCTTATATATGGGAATTGAGACAAACAATGACACAAACAATAATGAAATCAAATTGATTGCTTTCCAAATTCATATTCATGAAAATGTAAGCATTTTTTCAAGTCAATAGGCATCTTGATAAAGATAACTCTCGGTGTGTTTTACATATATTATTAATTAATATAGGTATTCTAGTTAATTAAATTATTAACTATATTTTATTTGTATTATATATTGAATTGTTAAAAGATGTAAAAAATCTTAATACTAAATATATAGGAAAATGGTTAAAAAATTACATATTTTTCAAAAAATAAAATATAATGTGTAATTTAAAATACAAATTATATAATTCTTATAATATTTATATTATTATTTATTGAATATTTTATGAATTTTTAAACTAAAAAATTAGCCCCCTCTCCCTCTCTACATATATCTCCCTTCCCATCTTCTATCTCTCCCTCCTTCTACATATCTCCTCCTTGATCTCTTTGCCTCCTATACCCCTATCTATCTTCACATTCCCAACCTATTTTGTCCCTTTATCTCTCCCATATATCTCTATATCTATGTTCTTCTCTTCCCATTTTATCTATCTCCCCCTCTCTCTATCTCCCCCTATTTCTATCGATCCCTCTCCATCTCTATTTGTCTTTCTCTACTTATCTCTCTCTCTCTCCCCTCTCTCTATATCTCCTTATATCTCTATCTTGCCATCTCTCTCTCTCTCTCTATATATATATATCCCCCATCTAACTCCCTATCTATATATTTATTTCTCCTTATCTCATACCCCTATCTATTTTATCCATTTTCCTCTCAATTCTATATTCATCTCTACCCTCGACTCATTAATTATAAATATTTTAAAAAATCAATTAAGTATTTCAATCTAAAAATTTTAATATTTGACATTACAAAATGTAAAATTAAACTAAATTTAATTTTTAAAAAATCCATAAAATATTTATTATCTATTTAGTTTTACTAATTATTTAATACAATCAAATTAAATTAAATTAAATATTAATTTTATATTAATTAAACAATTATTAATTAGAATTTTAGAATAAATTAAGAAATAAGATCTATATAAAATCAATTTTCTATTTTTTTTCTTTGTGTCCAAATCATTTCATTTTCTAAAATTATACAAAATTCTAGATATCATAATTAAACACAAAACTTTATTCTATTCTAATCCTAACCCTAGTTAAACCCTAACCCTATTTGGACTCTAACCCTTACCCTAATTGAACACTAAATCTAATTGTAATTGACCACTAAGCATAATTGAATTCTACCCCTAACCCTAACTCTAACTAAACCATAAACCTAACTCTAATCAAACCTAACCCAAACCTACTTAATTGATTCATAATCCCAACCCTAACCCAAACCCTAATTGAACTTTAAAACTAACCTTAATTAAGTATTAACCCTAATTGAACATTTATTGAACACCAGTCCTAATTGTACCATAACCCTAACTTTGAACTACAATTGAACTCTAATCCTAACCCTAACACTAATTCTTATCCTAATTGAGCCTTAACCCAAACCCTAACCTTAACCTTGACCCTATTTGAACTCTTATTGAATTCATAACCTTAATTAAACCCCAACCTCATCCTCAATCCTAACCCAAATTGAACATTCATTGAACCCTAAACCTAACCCTAAGTGAACACTAATCCTAATTGAACTCTAACTTTTTAGTTGAAAATATTAGAGTGCCTTAGATTTTCCCATTCATCGTCATTTATCATTCAATTCCTAGTAAAACTCCAAAAATTTATACTCTTATAATGTTTTAATACGCACCTAATATTAAGGGTTTAGAGTTTAAGGGTTAAGGGTTTAGGGTTAAGGGGAGAGATAGAGGGAGTGAGTGAGTGACCCATTTACATATTATTCTCTTATTCTTCGTCAGTTAAATATTTAGTTACCAATTTACCGTTAGTAGAAATGACCCAAGAATTTAATAGAATGGACTACTCATATAATACCTTGCATTATGGAGCTCAATTATCTGATATATTACTACTTATCTAATCCTTTGTAAATAATTGTAAACTTATGACTCCATTTAAGCATTTAATTGATTTTCTTGAATCAAAGCAAAAACATAAACACACAATTGAACAAATTCTCAAAAGAAGAATGACAACATCATTAACATTTCATTCAAAATTCACTGAAATCCACATAAGGAGAGAAAATATATTAGAATTATACGTTTATTCATGCTTATAAGTCATATTTGCATACAATAAGATAATTTGCATACATTCATCCAAAACTCAAAATAGGCTATCTATTCTATTCCGTCTGCTTAGGGTTTTAACAACCAATGGCACTAATGTATATCACTCATTAATAAAAGACAAATATCTTTCTACCCATATATTCAACTCAAAACCTAGCTAGAGCCTTCATCAGTTCTCTCCCTACAAATGAGCCTTGAATTCCCTTTTATATGACAAGGGAGCAACAAACTTCGGGCTCAAATGTAATTTCACCACAAATTTTCATTTGAAAAAAATCTTCATTGCATTTGACTTTCATTTCAAAACTTCCCACATGTTGAATCTGCAGCCATAGTGGTGCAATTTAACTGGGAAAGCTAAAAGAAAAGGGAACACAAATTGGTTACCGATAAAATCCCTTTGTCGCTATCCACACGCTAAAAACTATAAATAAAATTAAGCAATGAAGGGGTAATTCACAACAACTTCTTTATTTACCCACTAATTCTCGCCTCTACTCAACACTCGTGACTCCCGTATGTACGCCCGCTTCTAGTTGTTGCCAATATGGTAGACTCACCTCCTCTTCTTATTTTCATTTCCCAATACGGGGCCTTTATTCATTCATTGGTTTTAACAACCAATGGTAACTACATACTTACTTCCTCATCGTGAGGGGCGTGATCGATTGAAGTGGAGCTCAATATCGAAGTAGTAGTCGAGTCAGGTCTCTTGCTATATCATCGGGCGTTGCTTGTAAGGTCAATGGGCGTAGTGTTGGCATCCGGGGATAAGGAGCCATGCCCATACCTTATTTTCCTGCTGACACTAGTAATAGAGCACACTGTCGACTGCTTGCCTTTGTCATCTACTAGTTGAGCAACAACGTCCTGGAATTGCAACCTTCTACTACATCTAGTGGGTACAAGTCCGGGCTTGTCAACCAAAAGCGCCCTTGAATAGCAGGACTGAAGCTTTTGTGAGCTTCCAAACGCAACGTAATCTCCTTACCGAATTTACCTATTTTCTCTCGTGACAAGCACTCAAACTCTTGATTATTAGACTCCTAGCCCATTAAAGTGTTTTAACTACTACAAGAATGACACTATTAGCAGTTAATTCCTCTTGTATTTATTGTGCGAGGTAATGGCAACCTTCATCAATGCTTAATAAAAATGCATGTGCAAACATGGCAATTTGGCGGCGTATGTACTGTCACCGTTTAACTAGAGCTACTTGAGAATCCAAAGATCACCCTTCATGATTGCCAACATCTTCACACAGATTGAGATCGACATGACTACACAAGCAAGGAATAATTCATTAATGCTTCACCAGTTGTATGATAAAACGACCACCATGTGTCGTTTTCCAACTTTGAATACTGCCCACTGATCTCCTGAAGAGTTGGTAGATCAAACGGTTTATCTCAGGCTAACTCGGTTTGACATCCAACGAAGCATCGTTCACCTTCCTCATGACCAATAACATTAATCCATCTCAGAAACCAACTACCATGTTGGCAGGTCCTATGCACTTTGCAAACTGAACGGCTGGAGCTACGCATCGCAATCTCGTTGACTCACTTTAACCAACCTTCATCTCCTCCTCGTAGCCAGCATGGTACCAACAAAGACTTGGCATTAGCTTGATCTTGTTGCTCCATCTAAACCATGGCTAAGTGAGCCCAATAGTGAGGATTGGGCCCCACATTCCATATATAGGACACACATCTACCTTTTGTTGACCTCGCGCCAAATAACAAGGTGACACCTTAGGTTTGCGAGTTGGTGGGGTACGATCGAGATCTTCTCCCATATCATCGAATCTAAAAAACCTACACATTGCAGAGTTAGTATTTAATGAAAGGTTTTGGCTAAGCCATCAACAACATGACCACTGGGGTTAATGGCTTAGGCTTACGTCACTGGATTAATATTAAAACCCAACTTTGATTTTAATACTTTATTTCTCCGCAATGTTTCCATTTCCTAAGTCTCGGGTTGGCCCTCAGGTTTCATCTTTAAAACAACGGCGTTTTGCTTGGTCGTCCGCCTAGTAATGTCTACTTCTCCTTTTAATAATGAATGTTTTATTTTGTAAGGTTGATTTAGTGCTGCTCGCTGATCTATTTCCTACGTATATCAATCTGCGTTCGGGCCATCCCTGGATCGGAATTGAAGGATCGCGAATCAGCGGGTGGGCACTACATGTCCCATCCGGGACTTTGTACCCCAGCTACTGTCGACCAACCGCCATTTGATCTCGGAAGCCGCCTCGCCATCCAGTGGGATGGTGCTTTGCTGATTGTAAAAATCACGCTGTGCCACGCGGTCTCATCTGATGAAGCCTAAAGAGTAAAGGGAACACTAGCCAGATTTAAATGTATTAAGGGGCGGATTACTAAAGTGTTCTCCAGACGCACATGTTCTAAATCGATGGATATGTTATAATCTCACTGGAAAAGCTGGTCGAAGGTTAACGACATGGCTGGTGACTGTGTTAAAGGAATGAGATCATTGATGCTCAGGATCAAAGGTTGCCTGCCATCGAGCGATCAGAAGTTTCAGGATTGCGATATAGCGGGCAACTGCCACGTGGACTTCCTTCATAGTGTATGGTAAGGTGGGCTCCTTATCGCCGTGTTGGCAATTGTGTCAGCTTGTTTTGAAGGTGGTTGTCGATGATTTGATCAAGCTGAAGAATCGACAGCTCGAATTTAAATCTGCATCAAATATAGTTGGAGTCGTTCGTGCAGCGCGAAATTGAGCATTAATGGCGGATGAGACACTTGCTGGCGTAATTTGATCGACAATAAAATCAATTTTCCTGCTTGGTCTGTATCACAAAGCATTCAACTATTTCGTGGAGCAGTTTCAAAGCTGAAGGTAGAATTGCGAGTTTCTGCAGCCAGAATTTGGGAGTTCTGCGAACAAAGCCGTGAGTTTATTTTCTATGCCTCCCGGTCATTTTGCATTTGAATTTGGGAAAGGATTAGCTGGATGTGCTGTGAGCTTGTTGATGAATTTGTTAGGGCTATAGTTTAATTATAGTTGTGAGAAATTGCAGTGTTTTGTCCTGTAATTTTCTATCTCTAGTTAGTCCTAGCTATCTGAATTATAACGTTGTAAAGAAGCCCTAGTTTGTTTGAGATGGCACCGCCCAAGCAACATTCTGGCCAGACTGAATATTTGAAAAAAAACCTATATGATGATTTCGGACTAATTCTTGTCAACAAAATGTGATAGGAGGAAGGGATTGGTCCTAATGCGAGGGAAAATACTAGGGGAAGGGTTGGTGTATAATTGCTCCAACATTGCCAATGCTAGGGTTCCCCTCACTGGTTTGGAATTGTTCAGATTGTGGTACGGATAGAGGAATCATCTTTTTCAAATGGATGGATGTATGATATGGGAAGCCGTGGTACCAAATGTATTCCCTCGATGTAGACCCTCGCTTTAGGATGTTGGTTGCAAAGATATGACCCTTACATGGATAATCGTGACAAATGATGAAAGCAAGGTTCTATTGAGCATTGCCAACAGTTGTGTTATATCCAATATATTTTCTTTGACTTGAGTGAACTGGAGATGTAAGACTTGGTTCCTATCAACCTTAAGGAAATGAAGCAGGAGTATGCAAAGCTGAAATCTTTTTTTAGAGCAAGGTTGCTTCCACCTCATCTGGCTAAGGCAGGAGGTTCAAAATTTCATATCATCCCTAGTGACCAGGAACCTTTCAAATTAAATTGTTTTGCAAACTATTTCCTGGCCACTTTCTATTCTTTATATCAGATTTTTGGTTTCAGTCCTAGTACGGTAATTCCCATTGCTTATATGTTCATGGGGGTGCAAATACAACACCCTAACTTCTCTGTGACCTATGACTTCGCTTCTTTCTTGGCTGAGAGGATGCATGAAGGGTTGTCAAAGCTGTAAAACAATGATACTGACACTCAATTCTTTTGGTATTCTATGCTAATGCATATGTTTTTTTTTAAGAATGCTGACTTTTTCTCTGAGAGGATGAAATTAAGGCAATCAGTTGATGGAGAAAGATTTCCAGTACAAATATGGGCTGCAGATTTATCTTGTAATAAGGAAAGCACTAGTTATGTGAAATTTGATAATTGTTTTGCTTCCAGATTAAGGGCTAGATTAATGGTGAATATACCTAGGATCTCTGAGGAATTACATGATTTCCTCAGGCCAAAGGAGAGGAAGCCAGAATTGAAGGTTTACCATAACTGGGGTGACATTATCCCATACCCAGTCAACACTGTCTTGAGAGTATATGGTTTTCAAGGAGCCCCTCATATACTGCCATACAATGTGCAACCAAGAGTGGGATTTGTAGAAGTTATGTGGCAGATAGGTTGTATTCATGAGGACAACCTCACTAGAAGGGGTAAGGGAATATTTTTCCCAAATTATACAGTGGTGTCTGATTTTGTATTTTCAAAGGGAGGCTGGACGCATTTTGATAATTTCTTTAATCATTACCATTTGAGGTGTGGACCAAAGTGGTAGCATGATCCAGAGGGTTTCTTTGCTCTTTTCAGACAAAGAATAAAAGCTGGAAAATTTGTGCATGAGTTCAATTTCCCTGAAGACTTGATTAGAAATGAATTTGATTTGAATAGACAAGAGTTGAATAAGGAGAAATGGATAGCTTATGGTAAGCTACTAGATGTTGTGCACAAAATGGATCTGAAATATGATCCACTATTGGAGTTCAATCCCCACCATAAGAAAATTGATTTTTTGATGGGAAACTTCAAGGAAATTATGGGCACATTGAGGACAAAAAAGGTAAATTTAGAATTGAGTCTAGGTGTACAAGAGCAAGGTGCCAGACCAATTGAAACAAGGCCAGCATACCAGCCTACGGAAAGATGGCCCATTTACAGGAGGAAAAATGATAGTAGCAGTGATGAAGAAGAAGTGGACAGAAAAGGAAAGTAGATTATGAAAGTGCCTCCACAACCAAGTCCAATATTCAAAGTGTCTGGGGCAATCAAAATTATTGATTTAGAATCATCACCACAAGACAATCCCTCATCACCACCATCCGAGCCAAGCTCTAAGAGGCAAAGAATTGATCAACCACAAGAGGATCTGATGGATGAGATTATTGTTACTGATCAAGACATGGAAGTTGGTATGCCTTCCCCTCCTAGGCCAGCTAAATTAGTTTTATCTGATTTAGATATAAAAGGTAAAAGTGTACAAGATGCAAGAATGGAGGCATGCAAGGAGTTTCTAGATGACAATACATTCGTAAAAACTCCTGTATTCTTGCAATTGGTATGGAGGATGAATTTTGAAGAGTATCAAGATAAATGTAGGAAGAGAAGAGAACTAAGGCCTGACAAGTCAGACTAGGAGAATGACGAGGAGGTAAAAGCTGAATTAATGGAAGAATTCAAGAGCATCACTCCTGAAGAATGAAGAACACTAGTGAGTCAGGCTGGTGTATTAATTCTGCCTGAATGGGATATTGCAGATGCAGTAGCCTTTAATTCTATTATGAAGTCTAAGAATCCCTTTCAAGACTCTGAAGAAGAGGTCAAGGTAGCATTGCAAAACTCTGCTTTCAGTGAGGAATATGAAACTCTGGCAATTTGGGCATTAGCCCCACAAGGGAGAAAACCAGATGTTTCTGATATTAATCCAAATTTCAAGGGAGGATTGATAATAAAGAGAGCTTAAGAGACCTCAACCATTGAGGCCACTAATTTGACTGTGAATGTGGCCAAATTGGCCCAAAAGACTGCTGAAAGGGAGGAAGCTGAAAGGAAGAGCTTAATGGAAAAATATAACCTTTTGATTGAGGAGTACAACAAGATGCAGTAGAAAAATGTTGAGTTGCAAACTAAAGTGGAGAGGTTTAAGTATAAGTATATTGGGGAGACATCAAGTGCACCACAAACTAGTACATTACCTTCCATAGCAGGGTTAGTGCCTCCTGCTTCTCCAATTGTTTCCACACCAAGATCTCCCAGTCAGAATCCTGTCCTCACCCTTTCTTTAGAGGAAATTGAAGAAGAAACATAGTGCTTTGTTGATCCTACAAAGAAGCAACTCTTGCAAAAAATTGATGAATTGAAGGCATCATTAAACAAAAGTGGGGAGGGATCTCTCTTAGAGCAAAAGGAAATTGTTACTACTGTTTTGAGGCATTTAAATGAAAAGGTTGATATAAAATTGCTATCTATACATTCTTTATATTCTTTGTTGTTAGCAGCAATAAAGAATATTGATAGGGATCATAAAGTAGCGATACCAATAATTGAAAATTGGATCCCTAGGGCCAGTGATCTGGATATCATGTATAAGGCCTCAAGGTTTGATATAAATAATAGGCCCCAATCATTAAAACCTACTCATGTGTTAGTAAAAGTATTTACAAGGGTTTGGACCTTACCAGGAAGTGACTTAATTGGGAAGATTAAGGGAACTAGTGAAAGAATTTCAATGATTGGGGTAACACATTGTTTACTTGATATAATTGATGAGTAGGGAAAATGGGTCCATTTCGACAATGGCAGTTCAAACAAAAGGTGAGACCATCAATGATCAAATCAGAATTCAATTTGTGATGAGTGGAATTATGATTTGTTGGTGGTATGTGGAGGAAATTGGTAGTACCGGCTCATTTTGGAATTTTTGAAAGGGATCGCGAATGGGGTGCGATAAAATACATATGGCACCAAGGTGGATGGGGAGTAATTAATTTTGGTGGTCAACTGTGTATTCAGGTACGAAATTGGGTAACTAAATATTTATTGAGGAGGAGTAAAGAGGTGAACTACCTAACGGTCGCTTGAATCCGGTCATTGCGGTTACAGCGGTTCCGATTTTGTGTTGGCTTTCTGGTGCCGGTTTTGTTGTGGTTTGCATCAATGTTCTGGTGATAAAATGAACAATAATATTTTCAAGGTGGTGGTTGTTGTAACAAAAATTTGGAACCATCACCCGAGGTGCTCCAGTGACTGTTGACATGTGTACTACGGCCCGGTGGCTTGTTTGCTCCTTCATTTTCTATAAGAAGGTTTTCAAGGCCAAAAGATGCAGTTAGCAAAGTTAAAGATAATTTTTGTCGAGTCTAGGTGAAGTTGCAGAGCGAATTGTAAAGTCTAATGGTTTTAGAGAAATGCAATTTAGGTTTTGAGTTCATAAAGATTTAATGTTGTATAACAGTATTAGCATTTGAGTTGAAATGAAAATTTGAGCTCATGTCTCTCCATTGTACATGCATATCTGAACTTTGAATGAAATAACTAAGGGTTGTTTTATCCATCTCATTGTTGTGGTATGTATGATTTTATTTTAGCTTTAATTCAAGGAATTAATCAAAATGCTTGAATAGGATTATAGGAAGATATGTGTTGTATAAGGATTTGATTAGTCGCAGGTTAGAATGCATGCGATGAAATTTAATGCAATATTGTGGGGGATGCTATATGTGATGTATTAAATCTGTTATAAACACCACGAATGCTTTATGAATTTGAAACCGCGCAATGGATATATGGCGATCCTAAGTTGTAATTATTAGTGTAGATTCGGTGTTTTATTAACTGAAACTGCTTTACAAATTGCAAATCATTATCTTTATACAATGGATTGTGTTTAGTTATACCACACTCGAGATAGTTGATATTGTCATGAACAACCAATTCTAGTTGGTATTATCTTGTGTGTTGAGCTATTAAGGAGTAGGATCATCACGCTATTGTTAATGTTGTTTATAATAATGGTGCAGAGGTTGTAGCAAACACATTAAGGGATCACCCTCCCAGAAGTGCTGCGGTAGAAGTGTAGGAGGAGCTTTTAAAGTCCCTAAATGATTGGTCTAGGTCCTTTGGTGCCTTTGATTGGGTAAGCAATTCCATAGGTGGGTCGAGAACCAAGCACGGATTTACATTGTCAAAAGAATAACATACACGTCAACATTTGAACAACCACCTCTACAACTAACTTTTTAATATTTTATGATCACATGAAACATAAAACACACTAATTTCAAGGTTGTTAATATCACTATTGAAATGTTTTAATTTTTTGACCTTTCAAACATTAAAAAGTACATCATTAAATTAATTATGTAATGGCATAAAAATTAAAAATATCGTGAATTAATTATGTAACCACATAAGTCAAATATAATTCTATCAAGAAATTAATATCAAATAGATAATATAATCACATAACTTATACCTTTCAATGTCATTGATCTTCTTCTTCATCCAACTCTTTGTTTGTATCATCCGATCCAAATTCGACATTGTAAGAATTGGTCATATCATCGTCGATAAATGTTGATATCGAGTTTAGATAATAAATCATCCACCGCAGGATGTCGTCTTGCGTAAGCGTTAACTCTGCGATAAGCGGTCTAGTTCCTCCTCTTCGACATCTTCATCAGGGACATCATCAACTAACCGTTGATCCTGATCATCATGTACATCATCTTCTAGTTCTTTGGTATCTTCTTCTTCCACCACATTATAATTTACCGGCCTTCCTCTTGGATCATGTCTAACAATAAATGACCAACCTGGTTTACCTGGAATCTCTAAGTAAAATACCTGCTCACATTGGCCTGGAAGAACATAGGGCTCATTTCCAACTCGCTCAATCAACCTTGTATTAACCATGGTAAATCCATTATCATGTTCAATAACAGTTCTCTTAGGATCATTTTCATTCCAATTTGTGGCCTATACCGTGGAGATGACGAACGGAATTAATCTGAAGGACTTAAAGTCACACTCAAGTATATCATCCAAAATCCCATAGTATTGATTTTTTGAGACTTCTGAATGTATGTCGCTTCTAGATGACACATTAGTCACCTGAAAGACTGCAGTTATACCAGAATCACAAGTTTTATTCTTCAGAATTTATGACCGTTTGCACCACATGGCACTTTGTGGTGTTTCTACTACAATGTCCAAACATGTAAAATTATTGCCGATATAAATTAGGTTGATAAACATATTTATTCTTGGTTGGCGGATGGCCATGCAAGAAAACGAATTTAAGCGTATATATACATCAATATAATTGAAAATAATTAAATAATATGGGTGATTAATATATTTATGCGTACCTGTTTATCTCTTAAACCATATGCTAAATCAATTTCCCTTTGTGTAACATTGGAATCTCCTTTACAATGAGCTGCTTTAACCAATGAAGTCACACCTTCCCATGTTATCTTGTGACCAGATTGTTGACATTGTTCAATCCATACTTGTCATCCAATCAAGATTGTTGGTGACATTACAAATGTAGTGCATCCACTCTGCGATAGCTGTACCAAAAATTGGGAATTACTTAAACAACGTGCAGTGGTTAAATACCATAGTATCTGGCTAATTTATAATTGATGTATATTGAAGATTAAAAATTAAAAAAGTAAAATATATATAAAACCATATGTAAAATTTATTCCAATTAATCTCTATGACCATCTTATAATTACCTCTCACTTTCCTCAATCTACCTTTCCCCATTAGGTACTCCCCTTCAAATTTATTAATGGAGTTGGGATCCCAAATACGATCTACATGGATCTTTGCTAAAAAATTAGGAAGATATTCACTAATGTATACCATGGTTTGGTATTACCATATATATACACCATACAGAACCACCAGTCGTTTTTGTCAACAAAGCGGCTTCAAAATTTCAAGTGCCTCTCCAACCATCCACATTGACGCGTATTGTGCAATTCAGCACTGAGAATTGATCTCTCAGCTTTGGTGTATGAGAATTTGAGTATTAGCACATTAACATTGAAAAATATTCAATAGTCTGTTATTCTATGGGTATATCTACAAGTGATTCCCGCGACACAAATATATTACTTGAGATTTAACAAAATATATGAGTATATTACATAACAAGTAAAACAAATGGCAATTATAAGATGTATACAACGAATTGAACAAATCTCGCTACTTACCTCATGTATTTTCCAAGATCATATATAACTTGCTTGACATTGTTGTCAAAGTTGTCTGGGAGAGATAGAGGTAGAACGTACTACGACAATTATAAAATGATCTTTTCATTATTTTTCCAAAAGTAGTAAACACAATACACTAAAAAGTACATGTATTATACAAGTGTATATAATATACCAGAATAATTACTTTAATGAAGGTATGCCAATCATGCATTTTCATCCCTGACCCAAATTCACCTTTCTTTGTTATTATATTGTTTATGTTCGCAGCAAATCCTGTGGAAAATTGAATTTTTTGTATGACTTATTTTATAGCATTGCTTTGATGCTCTGTTAATAACCAAGGAAGGGCACTTATATTAATTTGGTCATGACATTTTTCATTGCATGATTGGCTTCACGAATGTCATTACAAATTTTGACAATTTTTTTCTTTGTCATGCCTTCCATCCAATATTTTCCTAGCGTTTCTATTATATTCTTTTGATTATGCATTGTATCAAACAAATGCACAATTTGTAGCTGCTCATAGTAGGGCAACCTACTAAATTTTCTGGGATAACTTTTCAGTCCCTGTGGAAGCCGGCCATTAATGCCTTGACGACCTTCATGAAGCATATAAGTTAAACAAATTAACAACGACAATCATTGTCAATTACAACATGCGTAAACACAACACAATATAAAAATATAAATTCAAAACATATCATATATGATAGATAAACAATTTGATCCGATGTATAACCTTGACGATTAATTCTATTATATTCCAACTTCCATAGGTGAGGTGACATTCTTCGTGGTTTTGATATAGTCTCCTCTTTCCCATTGAAAAGATGTTTTTCAGTAGTTCGATACTTATGATTTCTGTGGAGGAAGTTTCTATACTCATCAAACACTTGCTTTCCTAAACTTGTTGAGCGATGAGATTTCATCTTTGGACCACAAATTGGACATGCAAATTTACTTCCACACTTGTTTGAAGACACCAGAGATGATAAATAGTGGATTAAATATGTCAATTTTTAATTATATATAATGAATAGATTATTTTAAAAACATGCATGATATCTACTTCATCAAATTAAATATTGTTAAAGTGCAGTCGAATGTTATAACATACCACAAAAATGTGTTAGCCCTGGGGCATCATGAATTGTCCATACAAGCATTGTATGGAATTGAAATTATCTTTGTCCTATTGGTCTGGAGACGTCATACATAGTGACGCCATTCCATAATTTTAGTAACTTGTCGATAAGAGGCTCGATATATACATTCATATCTTTAACTTGGTACTTACCTAGTTGAGTGAACATAAACATTACATAATTATTATAACCATTTTATTGCAATAATTATAAATTGATGTAAACAAATACCTGGAACAATCATTGACAACATTATATGCTCCCTCTTTATTAACATCCATGGAGGAATGTTATTGTTGATAACAAAAACAGGTCACACTGAGTAAATAGATCTCAGCTCTCCAAATAGATTGACACCATCCGCTCCCAATGAAAGCCTGAGATTACGAGGTTCTTCTTTAAAGTGTGGCCATTTTTCCTCCATGTCCCTAAATGCATAACCATCCGTAGGCATTCAAAGAATGTCATCTCCACTTCTATTCCATGCATGGTAATCCATAAATTGCGCAAAGATTTCACACCTAAATAATCGTTGCATACGTGAAATAATGAGAATATAATGAAGAACCTTGAGAAGCACCTTTTTTGTTAGTTGATCTATTCGATATCTACTGCTATGACATTCTAGGCATTTTGTTGCAAATTCCTATTGTTTATGATATATAATATGATCATTGGGACATGCTTCTATTGCTTGATACTCCATTCCGATATCTTTCATAATGGCACATAAATCTCGGTATGAGCAAGGTAAAATATTTGATGGTGGTAACAAAAATTCACCAATCAATCTACAACAAAAAATAATTTGTTCATATAAAGAATATTAATGGTACATATTTCATCATTTATTTACTAGTGATGAACTAATAACAATTAAAATAGATGAAAAAAGATGACATATATGACATACCTTAACATCTGTGAGATTGATATGTTTGATAAACCATTCATAACCTTCAAGTTTAACAACAACAATACAACAGAGAGAAGAGTTGTTTCAGAGCCTTCATAAAGGGCTTTGTATGCCTTCTCAAGTACAGGTAAATCATGAACATCATCAAAGTCATCTTGATTATCATGATCAACTCTGCCACTAAATGTGTCATGGATCAATGTATTCGTACAATCATCTTCAACTGTGTTTTCTAGCACATGATCATCTTCTTCCATAGGATCATTAACTTCATCTTTGATATTCACAGCTCCATGTTCGTCCGCTTGCAAAACCACATTCTCCGGGCTGTGATAATCCATATCATCTGCCCTAGGGCGCCCCACCTTTATAATAATGATTGACACAAATAAACCATGATCATGATCAAGTGATTATATATATATATATATATATAATGTTAAAATGATATAAACATTTACAAATTCAATCAATATAAACACATATAATGAATTTACCAATGGATGATAATCATGCCCACCTTCAACGTGACCATGCTGCCTACAATGTTTCTCAGCTGTTGTGATTAAAAGTCATCTCATCTTTAATCCCTTGCAATTATTGCAAGGACAATAACATTTCCCATCACCCTTTCTTTTCAATCTAGCCCACAATCTATCAAGTGTCTTTTCATTTTGTTTTGGACTAATATTATCTGACATGATTTTTCTTTACCAAGCTTGACTATTTAGATCTTCAAAAAATATCAAACTCCACTCCAATAATTTTTATTCATAGACAGGTAACATAATCTAATAATTCTGATATTTTACACCAAAAAAATTTGGCATGCAACCACCCTTGCAAAAGAGAAGATAGTCTGAAGTTAATGACCCCCAAAAACACTTTAAAATGCTAATTCCAAAACTTATTAAAATTTGATTTTACTATGATTTCCAACCGTTAAGACTCCTAAAATCAAATATTGAACTTGATCACAAACTTCCTACAACAATGGAGGTAGTGAGCTAGTAAGAGCAAATGACCCATTCCTAAGGAGCAACAAGTTGGAATCATCATTGCTAATGTCAATCGGATTTATCCTTTTAGTTAAAGATGCAATGTGTCACTTCTTATGACGAGCTTATCCCTAGGGCCCTCAACATTGAGAGAGCCCTAATAAAAAACAATAGAAGCATTGGTAAGAGCATGATTAGGTACAAACCCTAGGCCTCCATAGAAACATAAACAATAACTATAGCAGATTAGTGAGGTTGCAATACCAGAAAGATTGAGACATTGTAGGTAATAACAAAATCTTGCAATCTAAAGATTGTAGCCAATAACAAGCACACTATGTAGCTTAGTGACATTTGTAAATGCAATCTACGGTAAGAAGAATGACAGTCACTTGAGATGTGACAGTCAAAAAGAGGCTGAGCAGTGACAAGATAATAAAGCTCAAACCTTGCATAGTAAAGTGGAGATTTTAACAGTGAGTTTCCTTACCCCCTTGCTGACCTTAAGGGTTTTTCAAATGCTTTTGGTAGTGTTAGACAAGGTAAATGCAATCAGGAATGACTGTCCAAATGAAGTAACAGTGGTAATCATAGCTTCAATGTTTCTTCTTAGCCATTAATGTATAATGGAGGTAGTGGATTGCATGTTTGAGCAATGTTTTGAGACTCATCAAAGATGGGAGAATAGTGAATAATACCTTGTGGTGTGAAGTAGTGTCAATAAGGTTGAAGGATCTTAAGAACTACAATACCATGAAACAATGAGTCCCCTGTAGTAAGTAGGCAGTCTATAGGGCATAGTTTGATTTTATAGAAGGATGCTCATGAAAGGAATCTTCAAGTGATAGTGAGTGAGCTGTTTGAGATTGCAGCTGAGGGTGCAATACCCAGTCTTAAAGGAAGTTAGCAAAGCAGTAAATGTGCAAGAAAATTGAATCGTACACAACAAATAATTCACAATGTTATCTTCCATAATGCCTTGAGTTTGAAGACAAAAGTCTCATTGTATCTTCATGATGAAAGTGGTGACCTTAATGGTCAATCATTGGCAACCATGATTTTAAAACATGCTATTGTGCTTATGGAGGCAACATTTTAAGCAAGGCAGTGAGTGGTGGTTTGGAACAATGGCAGGTATGAAGGACTTGCTTTATATGCATACTATGCAGTCTAGCTTAAGACAACGTTCTTAGAAGAGATTGAAGGTGGATTATGGAACTCAAGGGTTACCATGAAAAGGATTAAAGCAAAGACTGAGATCTATTTAAAAAGCCACGGTCATGAAGATATTAAAGATGTCACATGCAAAACCCTAGTAGCTAGAGTAATGAATACAGTGCCAAAGAGATAGTGTCCTAGGGCAGATTTAGGAGATCTCTGCATTATCTAATTACAGGGAAATACATCATTTATTTATTTTTTTAATTAAAAGAAATCATTCTAAACCCTATATAGGATACATTGATACTTCAAAAGCCTCTGAAGGAATTTAAGATTATGCAAATATATGTCAAGTAACATTCATAAGGTTTAGAAAATCTTGATCACTCTCTAGAATAGCCCACTAAACATGGGTTGTGCTTGAATGCACTACATAATTGATATAACACAACCACTCTGCATATCAACCAGAGTTATAGGCTCTTTATTGCAGCAAGAGGTAATCACTCTTCGATCATGCTATAATTACATCCTAACCTGTTAAACTTGAGACAACCTGAATGCACCCAATGATGATTGACACCTACATTATACAACCTGAATTAACTACATTATATGAGTGCCTCCATTTCTATCACAACATAGCCACATTAAACTTGGGTCACACATGAATGTATCATGTATTTGTTATAGCACAACTGTGCCACATGACCAATAGAGTTATGGATCACATAATTACAGTCACAAGAATCTATTCCTTGGTTGTGATCTTATGGTGATTCCACACAACAAAATATGGACATAAAATTCTCAAAACCCTTAACCTCTAAAAATAAAATTTGATGAGATGTTGCTTTAAAATATGATTTTCAAACCTGGAACTACAAATCTGACTTCACAACTGAATTCTACAAAAAGACAATGACTACCCTCAACCTGGCGATATCTTCTTGAATGTTTTCTAATTTTTCCCAAGAAAATTATCCTTAGTTCTCCACAAACTGTCTCAAGTAGAGAAAAGCATTGTTGCAATAAATCAGGCGCGAACTCACTTTTCTTTATGTCGGCCACAATTTTATTTTTTTTCTATTTTTCATGTTTGTCAAAAATTCGACGAAAATGATAGCCGACATTTTGACAAACCCCAGGTTCATCGAAATTTCAATGAACATCGAGGATAAACTTTCAAAAAATTGAAAATTACACATCAAATTTTACAAGCACCCGACGAACATCAAATTTTACATATTTCATTGGACAGTTTCATCGGATTTTGCAGTCAAATGTATTAGTGTGTATATTTTTTTATATTTATGTAAAATTTGGGCTCGACCCAACTTGGTTCCCTCAATTTTCTCATATGGGTATTTGGAATCTTAAACGAAAATGCATTTCAGGATATACCTTCAGTTGTATTTAAGCTCAACCTGTGCACTGCAAAAAATCCCCATGTGGGTATATAATATTCTGAAGAAGACGTTTTCCTCTTGCATTGCTGTTGAGAACCCTCACATGGATTTATAGGATTCTGAAAGGTATCTTTTAAACACACTTACAAGATTCAGATTTTGGAAACATTTCCTTTTATATTCTCTTGACTTCATACTGCCTGAGACCTCCATATATTTGCATGTGTTTAAAGTCCTTCCTGTACCTTTCGTTTACACTTTTAGGTGTCATTGACATGCTATTTTGAACTCTCCTTGCACACAAAAATTCCTTTTAAATTGGATCTGTAGATTACATATTCAATGTATACTCTGCCCACCCTGAAAATGACTTTTATGTGTTTAAATCCTTGTCAAAACTGTGCACATTTCTTGTCTGATACTTGAAATTCTTTGAAGATATAGTTTGGAAGCATGACAGAACAATTCCCTCAAGCAGTGTATCTTGATTGTTTACTTTCAAATAACAGTAATACAACAGCTCTATTTAAAGCAATCATTTGCACTTTTCAGCCATAATGAAATTGGTTGTTTTGTTGATCATTGCACTTTCTTTAATCAAATACACCAATTATTGTACTGATGGTCATCATCCACTATTTTAATAGAAATCTAAAGCTCTCTTCACTTGTCTTTATTATGTAAAACTGTTTCATGCACAAATACCTTCCTTGAATGAAGATCTGAAACAACACATACCTTTATTTGCTTTATTGAATAGTGCCTTTTGTAATCAGGCATTATGTATGCTTGTTCACTGTAGCGTATGTGGGGAAGCATGCCGAGCTCTACCCTTGTGGGAGCCCATTTTCCTCCACATGCTTGGTCTTCAGAAAAACATTCAGCTTCATGATTTTCCCTATACCTGCACAAGGAAACAAACAAAGTTAGCATAAAAATAATGAATGATGATGATGTTTTCTCCCTTTGTTCATGCTTTTTCTTCCTCCTTAATGGTTCCAATGTATGATTAGTAGCAGACTGCATTATTGTTGATGGTTCATAAAGGTATCTTCATAGTCAGAGCCTCTGACATCCCTCTCTTCCTTCCTATAGGTCAACGGAGCTTGGAGAAGACAAAAGGTGCACCACTTCAGCATCGACCATCAACCAATTAGGCAATGATGATTATGTTGTTACTTATGTGATTTCTTCTTTTAATGCATCTTCCATAATGTAGTGTGATACTAGTGATGCACTGTAACAGTTACATCCACAGCGTGTGTGGATATTTGATTTCATTCTTTCTTCTTTTCATTTTGAAAAGAAAAAAATGCATCTCAATGCAAATTTGTACTATCATTTGAATTCTCGCAATCAAATGAAATTCTGTAAATATGAATTATTTCATGAAATAAATGAAAGCAATTTGAAATGCTTTATTATTGTATGCTCAATTTTGTACTCCATTTGATTTTGACATGATAAAAAATTCTTGAACTCTGTTTCCTCATCTCAATGCACAACTGTCACTTATAAACGATAAACAAGATGCAATCAGCACTTACCATATGCAGAAATAATTGTATTTTCCACTTTTAAATATGACAGTATTTAATCCAGCTTCACCAATTGAGCTATAGCAAAAAATTGGTAACATGTACCATGGCTTGTGTTCATCCGTTTCCCCTTAATTTAAATTAGAGGTTTGGACAATCATCTATTTCATGATCATCCTATTCATCTCAAATTTCACAATACACAATTTTTTATTTCTTAGGTGTTGTATGTAAGTTGAATCTAAGTGTCGCCACTCTTTTTAACCTTTCATCATAAAAAATCAATTCATTATATTTCATTTAGAGAAATAGGTGTACCAAATTTTCTTCCTCTGATTAGATGATGAGGTCATGTTGTTTTCACCTTTGGCTAGTGTATCCTACTTAATTTTTAATTGTTCCAATTGTAGTATCATCATTTCTATTTCTTTATTTTTTATTCTCCATAGTTGTACTTATACCCTACATGCCAATTCCTACTTTTGGTAAAAATCTAGACACAAACCATTCAATTCTCTATTTTTCACTAAGTAATTCTTCCATTTTTTCACTACTTAGATTTTTAATCAAATTATTTAATAGTATATCCTTCTTGTAACACTCTCTAACAAAACTTCAAGGGATTCAAACTTTGAAAGGAATTACTTTTTTATTTCCTACCATTCTTTGTTGTGTTCACGACACTTTTTCATATACCATTTTAGTGCTTCATTTCTTAGTGTCCCCACAAAATCATAGAGTTGGATCTGATTGGTCCAAGTCCCATTTCTTCTCCACATAGATTCTAACACAAAGATGTATTTGGCTACCTTATTGGCGTCTTCCAAAATATGGTAAATATATTATTGTGATGCCACATTTGTGTTAGGTTCTTCTAGTTTGATGTTATATTTATTTTATTGGTGGGATTTTCTTCTTTGCTTCTAAATTTCTATCTCTTTTCATTAAATATTGACTTTCTTACCACAATATTGTTTTATCACTTTTCAATGTATACCTTTATCTTTGGTTAAATCTATGTCAAAGAATTCACTTCCCAATATCTCTTCACCTTACAAATTCAGGTTTTGTTTTTCTCTTGTCTCAACTGAGTCACTACATATACCTTTTGCAAGTACCCTTCTTGTCTTAATCAACATGGGAGATAACTATTGGTCTAGGGAATTCATCGTAGGAGATGAATTTTTATTAGTTAATGGCATTTCATCAATTAATATTAGGTTTTCCCATCCTTCATTAATCATCTCAATAATATCCATAGTAGGGTCCTTAAAAATATTTTCCCTTTTATCTCCTTTACACTCTTCCCATCTTGTAAGTTCAAATTGCTCAAATTGCTTAATATTTTCTCTTTTTAGAAACCCACACTTACCACATTATCTAAATTTTCACACTAAAACTCAAGGGTTTTAATTTATTTTTTATTAAGGAGGTTTTGAAAGGTGTCTCTCCCTTTTATAACTAAACAATCATCAGGCCCAAAAATGAGCCCCATGAGATATGGGGGTGTACACACCTAACATTGTCCTAAGCAGATCATACATCTCAATTTCACTAATTAACATCATTTTTCTCATTATCACCCTAATTCCTCCATTTAATTAAATAATTCAAAATATTTAGTTAAATTCACTTTATTCCCCTAATAATTGAATAATTAAGGTTATTTGATTAATTCGCCACTTTCCTGCTAATTTTCCCCTTTTATTAAATAATTCCTAATTATTTAATTAAAAATCTTAATTCTTCTCATCCTCACAATTAAATGATTTTCATATTATTTAATTGACTAATTTTCCTCCAACCTTCCAACTTGCACAAAGAATATTCCATTTTCAAAAAGGGAATATTTCCAATTCAAATTCAAATATCTTCAACCTCTTTTCCATGAAATTAGGGATATTATGGGCTATCATGAATCCTCAACCCTTGATCCTCCCTCATCTCCTTGATTTCCTCTTGACCGTTGATCGTGAGATTTGATCTTGACAGTTCGTTTGAATTCCTGAAATCTATAAAACAAAACCTCTCCAACATGAAATTCATTCACAATCCTCATAAGCATAGGCTCTCTCTAGAATTCTTAATCCAATCTTGAGCATTTTAGAACACCTATTTTGTGAATCACACCTCTCATCAAGATTTTGCAACATGGATTATGCATAATTTGAGAAATCCACATCACAAATATGCATCAATCCACAATGGGATTGAAGATTTGCACTCTTATAATTTAATTGTTTTAAATTTATATTCATTTTTTAGATTAAATCTTTGACGGCTTTGCAAGTTAATTCATTGAGTATGGGTTTGTATGATCTCAATTGTGTAAAATTTTAGTGTTTTTAGACACTAATTGTTTCAATTATACTTTCATTTAATCTCCATGTTTCCCCAACAATATTTTGGCATGCCCAGTGGGACCCACATCCCAAATTTAACCTCTTTTGTGAAGTTTTTGTCAAATTGCAAATTACAAAGATGCATTTGAAGAATTGATGCTTCTGTCTGGGGCAGTGTGACACTTTTGTTAAAGTTTGACGTATATGCAAACAAATCTCGATGCTTTTGTTGATCACAACGCATCTGATTGATACATTCTTTTGTTTGGTCACAGGAAATTTTGATGATTCTATTCAAAGGGCGACACATCTGAAAAATATTAATGCTCCTGACTACCAAAATTTTGATGCTTTTGTCTTGGAGTCATGCTTATGTTTTAACTCTCTTTTTCTATTTGTAGGAAAATTGTGACGCTTTTGTTCAAAGATTGATGGTTCAACAGAAGGGTGACGCTTTTGTCGAGTGACAATGTGACACTTTTGTTAGGTAAACAATGCATATGATATGTTAAGGTTTGCAGTTTGATTTTAAATTTTTCTTTCAACTAACCCTAACAAAATTATTTGTTTCCTAAGTTTATATAATAGTTTATAGAGTGTGGCAATTGATGGAAGAAGATTGAAATGCAAGAAATGACTAACATTTGTGTTTTAGGTTTTTTATTTAATCTAGGATTCACATTTAATCTTTAATGTACCTAAAATTTACTTCACATTTCATTTGGTGCATTTAAAATTAAACAATCAACTTTCACACTTCGGTTTGGTGTACTTAAAATAGATTTACACATTTCAATTGGTGCTCCTAAAAAGAGCTATAAATTTCACTTTCAATTGGTGTACCTAAAATGAACAATACAACTCTCATTTTCTTTGGTGTACCTACAATTGAACAATACAACTCTCATTTTGTTTGGTGTACCTAAAATTAAACAATACAAATATTATATTTTCTTTTGGTGCACTTAAAATGAATTCTTTGATGTGTTTGGTAGGTTAGTGTTGTGTATGATCTTTCCTTACACCTTGTGCAATCTTGGAAATTAGAATCATCACTAACTTGTAATTTTTTTTTATACCTAGAGGTGTGGTGTTGTGTATGATCTCCCCTCGTGACTCCTAAGAATGATCTTGGGGATCAAAAGCAACACAATAGACATTTATTTCAAAGTAGGAGACTTGCTTGGGGGCCTCATCGCCCCAAGTTTTGGTCTCAAGCACATTTCTTAATGGGATATATAAAGGGGGGTGAACAAAATTTGTACCCCAAGGTGTGGCCAACGTCCTTCAAGCCAAGCCCCATGACCCTCAATCCGTCGAGACATGGAGGTGATGAGTAGAAAGGAGATGCCTCTCAACTCAAGTATAACAGGCTCACTATTCACTATAGATCCCAACTACAAACTTGTTTATCTAGAAGCCTTTAATACCATTTGTTAACCATCAACTTAAAGTGGTGCAACGTACAAGTATCAATGTGTGAAGTTAAGTACTCTCCATGTGCTAACCTTTGTTGAGGTGACTAATATTCCTTGTTACAATCTTTTCCTTTCAAGCTGAGAGGTGTCAAGGTGGTACATGACCTTGGCATACTCTAGTCACCCATTCATTGGATGGTATTCTGGGGTAGGCCTACTATAAGTTAATAATCTCGATCTAATCTACCACTAAAATAGGATTATGTATCTATGGCGTGTATTCATTGTTAAATCTACCCATGATACCAATTAGTGTGGTCGTGTTGAAGAAGACACATGAAAATCTACCAAAAAATACTTTTGAGTTAGTCCTATGTGTGATTCTTTGTTGTTTATATCATTTTTCTAGAGCAAAAAAACACAAATCAATCCTTCAAACTGTTCAAAATTGTAAAACCCTAGATGTACTTAGGTCAAACTTTCAAAAAATTTCCTCTGAGTCAAAGTGACACTTTTTACTATCGTCTCACACCACTTTTATTTGCGTCTTGATGCTCCTATTTTTATCAAAACAATGATTAAGTATGTAAACCAATGCTTTTGTGCATGTTGGCACTTTTTCCCAAAGCAGTTTCCCAGGAAAAAAAAACTAGCAAATGGTAATTTGATGCCTTTGACTAAGACAATGCAATGCTTTTGCAGTTAAACTAGTTCTTTTGCAAATATCTCGACACCTTTGTTACAGGTAGTGCGAAACTTCTATTTGTACCTCGATGCTTTTGAATGTCTATCCAAAAAACACATAACCCTAAAATTTCTAGATTCGTGTTCTTTACTAGCAAACATTAGGAAGCCAAAGATTTATGTAGAACAAACCTATAGTTATCCTTTTAATCCAAAACAACAACAAACAACCTTGTTCATCTTCATCCCATTTCACTAGTTCATTTTGTACTTGTTCGGACAATCCATTCAAAATAGCAACCTAAATTTGACATTGCTCAATTTTGATTTAGATCTCCTTTTAATCTCCTAGTTTCGCTTCGTGTTTGAAAAAAGTCTCCTTTCAAGTATTTTAGTTGAATTAGAGTCAAAACATTGTGAGTTATCTTTCTTTGTAGTCATTAGTCTACTTTAGAAGTTTGTGATCTCATTACCATCTTCCTTAGGTTATACACATTTATCTAGTACAAGCAAGGATCATCCTCAAACACACTTTAACAAGAAATCTAGTCAAAACAAACTTTGTCTACATTCAAGGTTCCACATCCTCTATTCATCTAAACATCATTCAACATTGGTCCAAAATCACTTAAGGTGTCATTACTAGCCCAATTTGAAGCAACACAAACATCTCAACAAAATCATCCTCATCCACCTTCAACACTCCCATTTCCTAGGATTACTACAAGTTTTATGGTCACAACTAGGTCTCAACATAAGAACATGGAGAAAAATCCTAGTGGTTCTAGTATGCCTACTACCACAAGTACTAGTGATCTACCTTTCGGAATGTCTGATTCCAATCCTAAAGGGCATGATATTCCAAGACAAACTAAAACACAACCATAAACACCACCAAGTGAAATAGAAACAATATACCTAAATGAAGATGAGAGGTTCACCAAGCCCCAAGAATTTACTCCTGAAGAGATATTAAAGATGTCACAAGATCCATCTCTTTCTAGGGCATTGGATGCTATGTTAAGATGACCCAAACCAATACATTTTAAAACTCGCACAAGTTGATGCTAAACTTCCCTCAAACTTTGATGGTTTATCAACTTAGGGAACAAACCTTTTCACGTATAACAAAAAGCAATCGTCCACATGAAAATGAACCTTTGACACACCATCTAATACAAAAAAATTAAGATTCTCCTTTAACAAATGTACCTAATAACCCTACAATCAATCTATTAGGGACAAATCAAACAAACTTTGAAAATCAATATGTCAATCCATTGCACAACAATCAAGGTCTAATAACTCCAACCAACCTACACTTTCAAAACACAAACAATCCACCCATATACATAAACCAACCTAATACTAATATTCCAAATCCGAAAATGATAAACTATGGGACAAATCCATTTATGACACTACCCTCACAAAACATACACTCAAATTTTCCACCATCTCAACAACCATCTCAATCTCAACATCAACAACACCATCAAAAACCTCCTCAACAAAACATGAACCCACAACATTAATATGTACCTACACTACAACAACAACAACACCAATACATCCATCCTCAACAACAAAATCCCACCCCACAAAAATAATTACAAGCACAACAACAGTTAAAATCCCAATAATAGTTACATGCACAACAACAGTTACATGGACAACAATAGTTTCTTGCACAACAACAACAAACCTTCCAAAAAAATCCTCAACATTAAAAATATAACCAACACCAACCACAAAACCCATGACAAAATATCATTCCACAACAATAATATGGACCATACAATGCACCTCCTCCGAAAACCAATCCACAATATCAAACGGGTCCTCAACCTCAACAAACTCCATATAATCCATACAAAACAAACACCCCTCCATATTAAGACCCAAATCAATACAACACTTAAAATCCATCATCAAACGTTCCTATATCCTCAAAAATTCAAAGTTTGACACAAAAGATCTAGGATATACAAATGGGAAAGACTAAGAAATCATACACCATTCAAGACTTATGTCCTTATCCATTCAACGGAAGCATAACAATGTTACCCTTTCCTAAAAACTTTGAAATTCTAAATTTTGAAAAATATAAGAGAAGCGGTAACCCTAAAGAGCATATGCATGAGTTTTATGTATCTTGCATGGAAGTATCCTATAATGATTCATACTTATGTGCCTATTTCCATGCAATTTAGGTGGAAAAGCTATTGAATGGTTTTCACATCCACCACCTAGAATCAAAATATTTTAAGAGATCATAGATCAATTTGTAGCTCACTTCTCCTACAACATTGATGCAAATGTCACCTTAAACAATTTATACATTGTCAAACAAAACAAGGGAGAAAATTTTGCCTCCTTCCTACAAAGATGGCGACATAAGGCAAGCAAGTGCAAATGGCCTATTCCCAAAAAATAACAAGTAGAAAACATCGTATGTAATCTTAGCATAGACATTTCCTTTCAAGTACACATGCAATGTGTAACAACCTTTGAAGAACTCATCTCAAAAGGTCTTAAAATTGAAAGAGAAATCATTGCTAAAGGCATATCTAGTTCAAGTGACAAACATTGTATATGGGCTAAAAATAAGAATGTAACCAATGACGGTGTGGACACAAAAGTTATCATAAACACACCATCTCAATCAAACACACAACATAATCAACAAAATGTTCAACACCACCACCAAGACAAAATAACTATCCACCAAGATGCAAGTACACTCCTTTGGGGGAACCGATTGAAACAATCTTACATAAGTTGATCCAAAAAAAATTAATAATGCTTCCCAATTTCATGCAATATGAAGAATCCCAATTCAAACCCTCATGGTACAATGATAATGATTGTTGTGAATATTTGTAGACACATAAAAATGACCTAGGCCCCCAAGATGCATTTTTTTATGTCAAACGTTCTCCCCACATAATTAAATCATTTGATTATGTCCTAATGTCATAATTTCTAATTATTCCTCCATGATTATTTAAATAAATAATTTTTATTTATTTATTTAAATGCGTCACTAATCAATCCTTATTTCCTTCATAACATTACCATTTATCCTTAAATTAAATAAACTTATTTATTTAACCCACTTTCCATTCCACCAAAAAAATAATTAAAATCTTATGTCTTATTCTCATTTATGAATTAAACCATTATTTCCCAAAAGTCCACTTTCCTCCATAAATTAAATAATTTATATTATTCCAACTACCTATTTTTCTCCACCATTGATTTAATTGCTTTCAATTAAATCTCAACCCTTCATTTCAAAGCTTTCCCTAACTTTGACCTAGTGTTTCCCTAACCCTAATCCTTCTCATCACATCTAATCTTGACCTTTGATCTTAGGGCTTCACCAACCTTTAATCTTGATCATCCATTCTCAATTTGGAATTCTTTAAAAGGCTCTCTTTCAATCCATTTTGGACACAGAGTTATTTTCAGCATGCTTGAGAACTTGAGTACTTGAGCACACATTACTTAAATATTTTGCTTGTCTAAGGCATAGGTGATAGTTGCACTTCAAATGTGAGGGCAATTATACAAGTTGCAACAAGATGGAGAAGGCCAATAGAGGTCAATCAATGTAGGCTTGAAGACCAGGTGATAGTGTTTCAATATTTTTATGTTTCTTGCTTCCATTGTGCTCTATTGTTGATTGGGATTTAGTTTATGCTACTTGCAAATAATTTTGAAAAACTTTTCTTCAATACATTTGGTGAACCCGACGTAGTTTGTATTTACTCATCTATTGAATTTCTGCCTCATCGACTCTTTCTTGCAGAAACTTTTAATTATACATGCTATTTGAAATCATTTCTTTCTTTAATACTAGTTTTCAGATATAATGCTTCAATACTGGTATAGGAGTTTGCAGATATAATGTTGCAATCCTGGTGATATTAACACCACACTCCATTCGGCACTCTATGTCGAGTGATGCAATGTTTAGAGGAATTAATTCTAACGATTTATTGTTGCTCAAACTGCAGCTACTAAACTTTGTAATATGAGCTTTATATTGCTCTCAATATTACAAATATCTGGACAGTTTTGAAATCATTGACATATTTGTTCAATTTTTTGCGCATTTTTGTGTTATTTGGATCTTTTTGTAGTTGTCCTCATCTTCAGAATATGTTCTTAGAGAAGCATTGGCAATTTCTTGTCTTTGAGCAGCTCTACTCTGTGTGGAGTCAACTTGAGAAGCTTCATCCTCCTCTTGCTGTGATTGCATCAGGGTCTTCTTACATGTCAACAACTTTGCCGCATCCTTGTTAAGCGTCTCCATCTATTCATGCGTCTTTTGCAGTCATCACAAACCATGAGGTTTCTATGAAGGCACCTATCAAACAGTTCATATAACGTGTCTATGCTTTCAGATTCTGCTTGTAATTCAGACAAAACTTGTATAGAAAGGCATGGTGATTTGCACTCTCATTTTCACCAACACCCCTGTCATTGAAAGGCACGGCTAGGCGCCTCTTTACTGAGCTTGCATTAGACCATCACTCAGCCTGTGACCCCTCATAACACATATATTCGCCGTATATTTCTCATGTAGCCTGAAATTCTCATCATCAAAGCCGTGCAACTTGAAGGTTTGTTAGGTGCATAAGGCACATGAAGGGGTCGTGATAGATATCTCTCTCTATTCATGGTACCCCCTGCCTTGCTGCTCATTACGTCTGCGACCCACGGAGGCCACTAAAGCTTTATTTGAGGTGTAATCTTTGTGCGTGGGGACCAGTAAATGCACTGGTCATGCAATATCGCTTAGTTTTTGGTCTTTGACAGTTTGTTGAACATGCAGAGTGCCTTCAAATCTGTGCCGAAAATTGGATAAACATGGAGTGCATTCATTATGCTATGCCATAAGTTCGGTACACCTAAACATCCATTCATTAGTTATGCTTGACGTGTTTTCTTTAGGAAGTGTTCACGCATTAGTGGTGATTGATGTTTTTGCTTTTGCAGTATTGCAACATTCACTGTGATTGATGTTTTTGCTTTTGAAGTGTTCAAGTTGAAAACTTCTCATCCAAGCATAGCTGACGGTTGAATGCAGGAGTGTATCTTCGCTGGTAGTGACCTTTGCAGCTTTCCCCAACGGTATTGGTTTTTTCTCCTCCAAACTGAAGAGAAAACACCTTGTCCACCCCAAGCAATATCATATACCTCCTTGTCATGAGAAATTAGCTATGAATAAACATCACCTTAGTTGCAGGGTAAGGGTAAGCTTGACCAGATATCAGTCTGATGCCATTTTGCTCGGTGCAGTGACCCAGGAATTGAGTTTTCAGGGTTTTCAAGATTTTGATTTAGGGTTTCAAGAGGAAGGCGTTTTGATTTTTCCTTTTTCTTATTTAGTTTCTAATGATTAGTTTCAATTAACTTTGTTAAAAGTAGATTAAGTTTGGTGTTAATTAGTTTAAAGTAGATTAAGTTAATTTTTGTTTTCATTCATCTTAGATAAATTTCCTTTTAGATTAATTTAACTTAGCATAATTTAGTTTAGCTTAGATTAATTTCGCTAAATTAAGTTAATAATTTAGTTTAGAATAAAATTGATTTAATTTAGATTTTGTTAATCTAGATTACTTTTAATTTTAATTTAGATTTTTAGATTTTAAATTTAGATTTAGATTTTCTCATTTAATTTAGATTTGGCTTAATTTAGCTTAAATAATAAATTTAGATTAATTTAACTTAGCATAATTTAGTTTAGCTTAAATTAATTTCGCTAGATTAAGTTAATAATTTAGTTATAAGATTGATTTAATTTAGATTTTGCTAATCTAGATTACTTTTAATTTTAATTTAGATTTTTCAATTTTAAATTTAGATTTAGAATTTAGATTTATATTTTCTCATTTAATTTAGATTTGGCTTAATTTATCTTAAATAAAATTCTTTTTAGTTTAAATTCGTGATTGCTTAGATTAATTTTAATGATTCACTTTGATCTAGATTCATTGCGTTAGTTTAATATCTAGATCAATTTTAGTTTAGATAGCTTTAATTTAGATTAATTTTTGGATTAACCTAGTTAGGTTTAGACTAAATTTTACCTTTTGCTAATAGATCATTGTCATTTTTTTTTTTAGTTTAATTTGGTTTCATGGCTCATTGTTGACTTCTTTTTTGTAGGTTCGCATGATCAAATTTGAAAATTCAAACACTAAACCTTTGCTTCGCAATGATGGGAAGTCAAAACTACTAATCGTGTTTTGCAGGGCTCTTGCTTTAGTTTGCTTTATCCTAATTGCATTTTTCATATAGAATGATTAGTAGGCCTAAAAGAACTTGAGTGTTTGATTTGACATCATAAGCAGGTTTAAAATTTACTAGTGTTTTCATTGTCTTGTGGTTTGCATTTTGTTTCTCGGTGCGTATGTGCTTCTCTCATGCCATTTGGCGATCTTGAGAGCCAGAAACACCTTTAGACATTTTGTATAACCACCCACACATTTGGATTTTAGAATTAAAATGAACATTATGCGAGTGTGAGGCAAAGGTGTTTGTGTATGCACTCCCCTTGCACTTCATGCGATCTTGGGTGAACAAAAACCAAATCTTTGTCTTGCATTTGTTACCTTTAGAGGGGCCTATCTCGAAAGAGGGAATGACTCCAACTGGTTTTTCGCTTGGGCTGGTATATAAAAGGATAAGACTAAACTATCAAGTCCTCATGGTATGCAGGCCTTAGCTGTGCAGTCTTAGTCGAAACAGGGTACCTATCTTTTTCTTTTAAAGGTATAAGAGCCCCTAGTAGAGTGATTAAAGCCTTAAGTGGTTTGTTGGACGCTTGCGAGGTGCCATGTCCCCGAGTATTCACTAGAACCCTCTTGTTTTTAAAAGCCTCGCCTTTTGGCCATTGCTTGGTATAGTGTTGGGTACAGTATCATGCTCGAAGATACTCACTATTGACTCCCTTGAGTAGAGATAGCAAATTCCTCTTTGGGGAATTCAAAGTTGGTGAGCCTGAGAAGTGAGTGCATTGTAAGGGGGAGCCTGTGCCACCAAACTTATAAGTTATCTGCTCTCAAGAAGGATAGGTATTCAACACTGATTTGGGGTATTTCGGTGAACTATACCAAGTATACAACCCCTTTCCAATTAGGTTGTGCAAAGTGTTTGTCAAGATCAAACTCAAAAAACATTTTGTCTGCTTGTGTTTTATGTGTGTGTCTTTCAAAAAAACAAGCAAACAAACCTTACACTTGAAAATTGCAACACTTCACAACATTACACCACGCAATAGTTTCAAACCAAATAGTCAAAATCGAGTCAAACTCTTGCCAAAATCAGGTTAAACTCTTGAAATCCATTTTCAGACCAACTTCTTATTGTGATTCATGTTTAAAACTAGAAACTTGCTCAATTCACCTTCCATATCGTCATTCCATTATTAGGTCACCATTTTAGGTACCTTAGCATCCTCATTGCTTGCATACCTCAACATCCCACTAGGCTACCTTTTTCAAACTTGTAGGCTTGACACCTTGTGGATTTTAGGATAGAAGAACTCTCTATACCTTGGTATGAATCATTGCTTCAACAAAAGATTGTCATTTGACCAAGTCACTTTTTAACTTAGTCCTTTGTCATTTTGGTGATAATTTCCTACTCACAAGTCTAGTTGGGAAACTCACCTTGTCACTCTTTTCACTTGTCCTAGAAAAAGGCCATTTGACAATCCTAGTTGAAACATTGGTTTACCCTTGGATAGTTAGTGATCCTATTCTTACATCTTTCAAAAGTGTTTAAGCCCTCAAGTTCACTTTAGGTATCCATTACCTCTTAGTTATTTGTATCCTTTATACCAGAACATTTTAGACCTAAAAGAGCATTATCATACACTTTAGACTAAGTCATAACATCCCACATTATCATTATCATTATCATTATCATTTTTAGTCTTGTTGCATACATTAGACATCTTTTATCCTCAAAATACCAAAAATACCAAAAAAATAGTTGTATTACACTTAGGCATACCTTATTTCAAAAGAAAAAAAAATCCCAAAAACATAGCCTTAGTCTCATATCTTCCATCCTCATTTTGAGCAAGCCTTATATGGTTGAAACTAGATTGCAGAAGAAACATTGAGCAATGGATCTCTTTCATGATGATGAGGACCTTTACAATTATACTAGCATACTCAATTTTGACAATACCATTAATGATCCTCACAACAATACCAACCTAGATAGTCATGACCATGTCAACTTGGGATCTACATCTTATAACCAATCAAAGAAACCAAATCATTTTGAACAATTCCTTGTTGGATACAACGATGGAAATGTGTTCATAGAAGAAGTAGAGGCTGCCACACAAAATCTTGATGTTTCCTCTCTTGTGGATGGAATTGTCATGTTGGACCCCGAACAATATTTAGCCAAACTATTACATGATGGAGTTAAACTACCTCAAGGATTTGATGTCAATACCTTACGCGCAGCAACATCACCCAAGGACAACACACAAACAAGCCAAGGACAATCTACACCACAACTTACAATTTCCATACCCATTGGAACAACAAGTCCAAATACTACAACTACCAACACTTCATCCATCTTTGCGACACAATCTATGTCACAACCCATGACACAAACCACATCACAACCATTATTCACAACACAACCCTTTGGCTCAACATTTACTCCCTTTGGGTCATCATCTTAGGCCATAGGGGCATCCACATCTAACATCCTTGGTAGACCTAAGGCGAGACGGGTTCTCATCCAAGGACCTTAATCAAACACAAACACAATGTCACAAGGACCTCAATCAAACACAAACACCACGTCCCAAGATCATCATATCAATACACACACCTTGCAAGGACATACCATGAACACCCCACATAGTCAAAATACAAACACTTCACATGGTTATAATCCTTTTCAACAAGGACACGAATCACAAATGACACAACCTCTTAACATATCATATGGCTACACAAAAGGAGTCCTTTTTGGCAACCAACTACATGACCAACACACCCAACAAATGTAATATAGCTCAACCACTTCCCACGTCCTAACTTACACATCACAGATTCATACTCATGGACATAATCAAAATCCACCACATACGCACAATGTTCCGAACCAAAACATGTCATCTGAACAAAACATGGGACCACACAACACAAATATGGGAGCTCATAACAATGTTGCCAACAATCCTGTAATAGATGCATTGACTGCCCAACTGGATTCCCTACAAAAGCAAGTGGAAGGGATGCAAGTGTCAAACAAGAAGACGTACTCATCACATGATCTACACCCTTATCCATATGACACTAGCATATGCATGCCTCCTTTCCCTCTTGGGCATATCATTTCTACTTTCACCAAGTATAAGGGAAAGAGCAACCCTCTCGAGCACATACGATAATTCACCACTACTTGTGTGGATGTCGCATATAATCACTCCTACCTTTTGAGACTCTTCCCTAGAATTCTTATTGGGCCTGCACTTGAATGGTTTGCACTGATACCTACTAAAGGGTCTATAAAGTCACGGGATGACCTCGCCAATAAATTTGTGGAGAATTATGCTTATAAAATTGAACATGATGTCAAGATTGCTACCTTATGCCACTTGACACAAGATGAAGGAAAACCTTTCATTACTTTCTTCCAAAGATTTCATAGTATGGCGAGTCGATGTCTCGTCAATATTCCTGAAAAACAAAAAGTGGACATGTTCGTAGAAAACCTCAAGCCAAAGTTGAAATACCATTTACAAGTACATTGTTGTGCCACATTTGCAAACTTAGTTGAGAAAGGAATGACACTTGAAAAAGTTCTAATCGCCCAAGGTGAACTTACATGTGGCAACAAAAACACCAAAAACCAACACACCTCTAACGACAAAAACAAGTTTTGGTCCCGCAATAAGAATGTAACAAACGATGGAGTTGTAGATGTGAAAGTTGTGAACAAAACAAGACCCACATTGACTCTCAAAGCACCCAATGCAAAAAAAACACACCATATGTTTCCAACCAAACAACTAACGTGGTCCAAAATACTCAAGAATGAGGACCCCCAAGACAGCCAAGGCAATACCCACGAAGACAATACACTCCTTTACCAAAACCAATTGAATATGTCATGAAGAAGCTAGTACAATCACATGTTATACAACTCCCAAAGCCCAAACCATATGACCCCAGACAATTCAAACCCTCTTGGTGGGATGACAACGCCCTTTGTGACTACCACCGCATCAAAGGGCATAAGACCCCAGCATGCCGTCAATTAAAGAACATAATCCAAGACCTAATTGAAAATGGTACTATAGAGGTGAAAGGACAACAACAAACTTCCAACCAAGACCATACAATTTTAAAAAATCCATTACAAGACCATGGTTCTAGAAAACCCTCTAGTTCAGGTCAAAAGGCATAAAATCAAGCCAATTATACCAAGAATGCCTTTGATTACTTAAAGATAATTGATCACCTCCGTACCGCTGATGATTGTGTTAACACAATCTCCATTAAAAAGATTCTTGAATGCGTCGTCACTACTCACAAGGCTAAGATTACTTTATTCGGTCCTTCTTCAAAGCAACCACAATCTAAAGACCAATATAATCTTGTTGACCAATTGGGACAGACACCTACACATATTTCTATCCTTGAGTTGTTACACCTCTCACCTAAACACAAAGCTATCCTCGATAAGACTTTAAAAGAAACCTGTGTTCCTACCAACTTGGACGTCAACCGATTTGAAACCTCGATTGGATACTTGGCTAATTCACTCCATGTCTCCTTTTTTGAAAAATATTACTCTACACAAAAGTCTAACCATAATGACCCATTACACCTTGAGGTATTTGTCCATCAACACAAGGTCAGACAAGTCCTGGTAGATGGTGGAGCTGGACTAAACATTTGTACCTTAAAATTGGTCAAGGAATTGGGCTATTCTAAAGCATGTGTAGACACAACCAAAAGTATTGTAATCAAGGCCTATGATGATGAAGAACACTCTTCCAAGGGTGTTATCACACTCCCCATCAAAGTCGGACCCATAGTTATGGACACCACATTCTAGGTCTTGGATCTTGAACTTCCATATAACCTTCTCCTCAGTAGACCTTGGATTCATGCCATGAAAGTTTTGCCTTCCACCTATCATCAATGCTTGAAATTTCCATATAATGGTACTGAAGTCACGATAATTGGCAATCCTAATCCCTTCCAATATTGCACTAATTTAAGGGGAGCCCCCGAATGTCAGGTGCCTATCAATCGAGAAGCTTCCACATCCACTTCATCCCGTTGTGTCGATCCCTCCACCCTCATTAAATCATCCACATCCAAAACCCCATCCGTCAACCCCAAAATCAAGATCCAAGACAAAGGTTGTGGCGAGTATAAAATGAATATTGCCTATTGCATCATAAAGCTACCTAAGTCTCCCCAGTCTTATGGTAGGCCTTGCTTCAAGATAGAACCCAAAGTTGTCTTTAAAGTTCCTCCCACCACCACCTTCACAAAATGGGGAGAGGTAAACAAAGAAGACATTGATGATATTTCAGCTTGGATTTATAAAGACGAGGAAGATCTATCACCGCTACCAACAGAACAATATGGCAAAGGTTTTGAGCTCATGAAGCAAAAGGGTTATGATGAAATCAGTGGACTTGGTATACATAAAAATGGAATGAGAGAACCCTTGATGCCTCTTAAGCAGCCGAAGAACTTAGGGTTAGGGTTCGTACCAATTAGATTTGACACTCCAAGTACTAAGGTACTTTCAAATAAGGATGTGAGTGCTTCAGAAGACGTTGAGACATCTTGTTGATGTCCCTTTTGGCACAACAAAATGCAAACATAATATTGCTACTTTGTTTTTCCTAAAAGAGAAAGACAACACATGGATGTCTTAGCTCCCAAGGTCCTTGTAGTTGGTTCTCAACTGTGTTGATGTTGCTCAATTGGTCAATGTAACAGTAATATTCAAGGGGCCTGCTGGTGTTGAGCTTCTGGATTGTTTTAAGATCAAGCATGAAATTAAAAAAAACCTAATTTAACTTGGGTTTTTAAAGAAACATAAAAAGATGGGTCAGATTTTTTGAACAGAAAAGAATGATAATTCACCCATCTTAACTAGACTTGTAATCCTTCAAGGAATTGCAAACTAAATCTGCAGAACGAAATTAACTTGTGATTGACACACAATTTCATTCATTTACAGTGTTGATTTCAATAACAGAGTGCTAGTTACCCTTTTAAATAAAACACCAAAATAACATTCCATTCCTTGAAGATTTCATAGATCAAAAGGTTAACTTAAGACAAACACCATTCTGAAACACAATCTGAAGTAGATTTTAATCTGGTTGCTTCTACTATTAGTGAAACAGATAAACAACAATTACAAAAATGACACAATCACCAGTGTACAGAAAATCTATGATTCCAAATTGTTTCCATTTATATTAAGAAAACTTGAAAGATCCATTACAGACTATTTTGAATCTAACTCCTAACTAAGAAGACAAAAGAGGCTCCTATTACAAAGAATGCGGAAGCCGTTCTATCTTTTCTAACTGACTTTCTCTCTGATTTCTAACTCTTTTCTAATCCTAGAAGTTCTCTACGAATTCTTCTCTACAAATGCTCTACAAGTTCTAACCTCAAAAACTCTAACCTTTTCCAAGAGGCCAGAATGCCTTATATACAGGATGTATCAAAAAGAATGTGTTGTCCCCTTGTATTAGGGTTTTTACAAAATATCTGCTTCCAGGAGAGTCGGCTCTCAGATCTTTCTGAGAAGAGTTAATGTTGTATTCCATGAGAAGCCTTATTGTCTGGGTCAGTGATGGCCTGACCTCAGGAGAAACCTTTAGATCTTTTGCAGCTGTAGCATTTACTCTTTGTCTTCGTGTCCACCTTGAACTCTGCTCGGGTTACCTTGAATACTCCAGGGTACTTTACCATTAATACTGATCAACCTCTGTCGGTGGTTACTACAGCTGTCCCTGTGAGTCACAGATCCTTCCTTCAACTTTCTTCATGTTCTAGAACTCTGTTGCAGGTTGGTCATCTTCTGTAACATCATCGGGCCTCCTTGTAGATTTGAACATTACACCTGAGCCGATCCATCGCCTCCCTGATCCCAAAATGGATCCATCTCGCTTGCAATATGTTGGTCTTCTTACACAGGGGTGGTCAATCGGTCAAACTATTACTGGTCCGCCCCCCCCCCCGAGTTTACTCTGATTGGTTAGACATACGCCACGCCAGATTCTCGGGTGGTCAAAATTGGTTCGTATTGAATCGCATGTTGGTGAGACACTCATCGTGTCTCCCCGATGCGATTATCGCTTTTATCAACCATCGGCATGACAGTCGCTAGTCGATGTGACATCATAGCGAACCTCAACATCCTTCAACGATCACATTTTCATATCGGGGAGTCTATCACTTTTCACTATGACCTCATGGAAAAGTCTTCTTTTTCTCCCCGAGCTCATTCTCATGTCGGGGAGACTTCATCACTTCGGGGAGATCTTGCCCCGAACTCCTCTTTTCTTACCGAGCCCCTTCTTGCTTCGGTGTGACCTTTTTTTTCGACGAGACATCTTGGAGAAGGCAGGAGCCTTTGCTGAGTTCCACTTCTTTCGGCATGGCCCCCTTTCTGTTGGCAAGACACCCTGTGGTCGGGGAGACTTCTCGGCGAGCTATCCTTGGTTATACCGATGCCTCCGTCGCTAGAAAATCCATCACTGTTGGCAAGACCTTCAGCAAACTCCTTTTCATTCTCGCCGAGCTTACTCTTGTTCTCCTCGAGCTCCTTTTTCTTCAGCGTGACCTTTGCCCTTCGGCAAGACATCTTGGTGCACACCTTTCTTCTCCCCGAGGCGATGCCCTGTCGGTGTGACACTTCTTAGTCGTCGAGACCTCCTGGCAAGAGTCCAAATCTTCCCTGAAACAAACCTTCCTCGGCATGACTTTCTTCTCTCGGCCAAACATTATGTCGAAGGGATCATCGTTTGGTGATCTTTTCATTTCGAAGAGACCTTTCTGTAGTTATACCGACATGCATTCTTTCATTTCACATGTATCGTTGTAACCTTCCTTTGTCAGGGAGACGTCCTACCGATCGCCTTATGTCTCACCGAGATTCAACTTGAGCTTGATGTGGGTCACTGTGACTTATCAGAATTGGGGAGACATTATATCGGTCACCTTGTGTCTTACCGAAAATCTCCCTAAGTCTACCCTTCTGGTCACCGAGACATATTGATTCTCTCACCGAGGACCATCGATAGAATCCCCTTGCATTGTGTTGGTGTGACCTTCATAGTCGCCAAGACTTCTCTCTGAAGAAAAGTCTCTCACTGAGATGAACATCCCTATCTCTGGTCGGTGAGACTTGAAGCTTTCGGCAAGACCATACACCGAAGGAGGCAACTCATGCCGAAGGGCTACTCGCTCCGCGCTAGTCGGTGAGACTTCATGAATTCACCGAGACTTTTTGGCGAAGAGAAAACCTCCCGCTGAAGGCACATCCTTTTGCCGCCAGTCGGTGAGACATTCAGATCTCGCCGAGACCCTTTTTCCGAAGGAAACTACTCATGTCGGAGGGCTACTCCCAGTCGCTGGGACGATGACCTTTGTCCCGCCAATAGATGCCTACATATGAATTCCACTTGCTATGACATCTCTGGGGTCTTTCCGATAGGAAACACAGACGCATATTGACATAATGCACTGGTAGTCAGCAAGACATCAGTAAGGTCTTGCTGACTCCTACCTTAGAGGATTTTTGTTACCAACTGGATTGAGCAATGCCTTCCAACTGAGCTCATTTGGAAAATATCATCATGTGTGGCGATTTAATCCTGCAAAAGAAAGGTCTGCATTAGTACTCAGGGGAAAATAAAACACAAAATATGTCATAATGAAATCCATTATTGCTTGTGATTATTCCAATGAATCCTTAGCAAGAAGAAAACCAACTTAAGCCAAGACAAAACCAAAATCAGATCAGAAAGAATAAAAGATAAAACATGGAGAAGCAGAAGAAACCCCAAGAGCAAAGCAAATAGACAAAAGTAAGAAAAGCAAAAGAAAAGGGGGACCCATTTTGTTCCAAATCAAAATGGGGGTGGTTATGCAAGGCATAACACATCTGAGGATCCTACCAACATCTATTATGGTGACATCAACTCTACTGAATATGAGTGGGATTCCTGCACCACTAGTGACTATGAGCTTGATCATGTCTTTCAGGAGTTTGACATACCCCGCCCATACTTTACCAACCTCATGGATATCAATATTCATGTTGACTCCTTTTATGAACTTGACCCACCAAAGACCAAAGATGGAAGAGCATGGATAGAATCCTTTTGGGATCCCAATAATACCTCTGTCTTTACCCTATTAGTTGCTTCCCCATCCTTCACTAACACCGATGATGGCATCTCCCTCATCTACCCCCAATTGATCGATTGGGACCAACAAGATCCACCTACCTTGGACATATTTGAAAATGATGAGGCCATTGCTGAATTTATGGGACTACGAGAGGGCATACCACATGGGGACCATAAGGCTAGCTTCACTATAGATCTTGACGTTGCAACATATTTTGGTGAGACTATCCCACCCTCTAGTCACAAAAATGACAAAAAATAAAAGAAAAAATGAACGGTCTTTAGGTGAAGACCACAAGGCGCCTTCTAACCAAGAAAAAGTAAAAAGAAAGGATGTATCTAAGGGCGAAAAACTACCAGAGGCACCTGAGCATGGAGGGTTGGACTTCCTCCATGTCGGTCAAGAGAGATCCTCGATGCTGATTGAAGACATAATAGAAGTCAACATCAATACTGCAAATAATCCTAAGACTGTTCTCTTTGCAACATCCCTGACAGGAGAGGAAAAACCAGAATTTCAAGCATTTTTCATATAATGCCAAATCAATTTTGCATGGTCTTATGCCGATATGCCAGGGTTGGATCCCAAGTTGGTCGTACATCATCTACCATTGCATCCAAATTCAAATCCAATCAAACAAAAGCTTAGGAAAATGCACCCTTAAATAGCTATGTTGGTTAGAGTTGAACTTAAGAAATTGTTGGATGTCGATTTCATAAGACCTATTGACTATGCAAACTGAATCTCAAACCTTGTACCAGTGACCAAACTGAATGGAAAAATTCGTATCTGCACAAATTTCTAGGACCTGAACAAAGCATGTCCAAAGGATGACTTCCCACTCCTGAATATAAACATCATAGTCGACCTAACAACTGGCTATGAAATGTTGTCCCTCATGGATGACTTCTCAGGGTATAATTAGATCTATATCTCTCCTGGAGACCAACACACGATGGCATTCACTTGCCCATGGGGTACGTACTGCTGGAATACCATGCCCTTTGGATTGAAAAATGCAAGCACAACCTATCAAAGAGCTATGATGACCATATTTCATGATCTCATGCACACATTGATGGAAGACTATGGTGATGATCTTCTGGAAAAATCCTTGACACGTGGTGATCACTTAAGAGTCCTGGACAATATTTTCAACCAGCTAGAAGAATACAAGGTCCACCTAAATCCCAAGAAATGTGTCTTCGGCGTGACATCAAGAAATATTTTGGGATACATTGTTTCTCGTCGAGGCATTGAAGTAGACTTGGAAAAATTCAAAGCAATATTAGACATGCCTCCACCTAAAGGAATCAGTCAACTCCGAACACTACAAAGCCGACTCCATTCTATTAGGTGATTCATTGCACAACTTGCAAATAAGTTCCAACCTTTTCAATATTTGTTATGCAAGGGAGTCCCTTTCATTTGGACAGACAAGTGTGAGGCAACTTTTCAACAAATTAAAGAGTATCTCTTGACACCTCCTGTCCTAATACCGCCTATCGATGGAAAACCCCTAATTTTGTACATCTTAGCCACTACAGCTGCACTGGGGGAATTGCTGGCTCAAAATGACCATGAGGAAAAGGAACGAGCAATCTATTATATTAGTCGCACTTTGGTGGGATATGAGCTTAACTACAGTCCAATTGAACATGCTTGTCTTGCAATGGTTTTTTCCGCTGAAAATTTGAGACACTACATGTTAAAACCATCAGACTAAGCTTGTGGCAAAAATAGATCCCCTAAAATATCTACTCAGTAGGGTGGCATTAATAAGACGATTGGCTAAATGGGTCATGATACTCAGTGAGTATGACATTTAGTATGTGGAACATAAGGAAATAAAGGGACAAGTTATCTCAAACCAACTTGTTGATGCACCCACAAAAGTTTCTCACCCTTTGATTTATGATTTCCCAGATGAGTGAATATTTACATTAGACACTGATGCAACATGGAAGTTATATTTTGATGGCTCATACACTAGTCATGGATTAGGTGTAGGAATACTATTTGTCACCCCTCAAGGTGACACTATACCCAAATCATTCAAAATAGCCTTCCTGTGTACAAACAACATTGCAGAATATGAGGCCTTACTAACAAGATTGTGCATGGCTATAAAATGGAAAATTACAAGTCTGTAGGTCTTTGGTGATTCCCAATTGGTCATCTGATAGGTCAGTGATGACTATGACACTAAAGATGAGAAATTGACCCCATACAAAAGAATGGTTGACAGTTTTAAGTTGTATTTTGCAGACATTACTTTTTTCCAAACCCCAAGAATTTAGAACAAAGCAGTTGATGCCATGGCCACCATTGGATCCCTTTTGGACATTCCCAATAATATGTCGCAGTACGAGTTCTTAGTGGAACAGTTGTTGGTCCCAGCTTTTGATGTCCTGGAATTTGAAATGGTGTGTGAACTCGTTGGCCCTAATTCCCCTTGGTACTAGGATATCTATGACTACTTACATCCCCAGACCCTACCACCCGACCTCTCCAACAACTAGCACAATTCCTTCATCCGCAAAACCACTCGCTACGTCATCATCGGTGATACCTTATACAAACGTAGCTTTGACAACACCTTACTCAAATGTCTTGACACTAACAAAGCACAAACTACCTTATGCGAAGTACACAAAGGTATATGCGGAGCCCATTCTAGTGGTCCAACCCTAGCCAAAAAGATCATGCGACTAGGATACTATTGGCCTACAATGGAGCATGATGCCTATCACTTTGTGTGGAAATGTTGATCGTGCCAGATACACAGTGACCTCATTCATTCCCTTGCGCAAGAGTTGGAACCTATAACTTCACCTTGGCCCTTCACCCAATTGGGACTTGACCTCATAGGAAAAATTCATTCCACCTCATCAAATGGCCATAAGTTCATCATCACTGCTACCAAATACCCCACCAAATGGGTTGAAGCCATCCCTATGACATACATCACTGGTAAAAAAATCTCCAAATTTATCCTCAATTACATCATATGCCACTATGGTGTCCCCCAAACCATCATCACTGACAATAGTTGTCCCTTCAAAAATAGGATGTCCGTGAGTTATGTGAGAAATTCCACATTCAACACCACTTTTCCACATGATATTACCCACATGGCAACAACCAAGCTGAGGCATCCAATAACACCATGATCAAAATTCTTAAAAAGACTATCAATGACGCTGGCTATGACTGGTACATTCAACTTAACCCTACCCTATGGGTGTATAACATAAGAATCCACACACCCACTGGCGCCACTCCATTTTCCCTAGTCTTCAGTTCAGAGGCTATCCTTCCTATTGAGGTCGAAGTCCCCTCCCTACGGGTCTCATGAAAGGGCTTATTGATGATGAAGAATATCATACCTCCCAGTTGCATGAGTTATAATTGCTTGATGAACGTAGACAAAGGGACTTGACTCATCTACAAGCATATCAAAATCTCCTTTTCCATAGTTACAATAAAAGTGTTTTGATTAGACACTTCGACATCGGTGACTTAGTGTTGATGGAGAATCCAAAAAGTCAAGCAGAACATGAGAAACTCGACAAATTTGAGCCTAACTGGTTAGGTCCATATGTCATAACAACATCTTTTGGTTCTAATGCTTATCAATTGTCCACACTTGAAGGGGAACCTTTGTCAGAGCCTATCAACAATTGCACCTGCACAAGTTCTATACATAACTTCAGAGAGCCATGCCTAAAACTATAAAGATACAAAAAAATGAAAAATCAACAAATCGTTACCTTGATGAAAACCTGACAAACATGCATCTTGGTGACAACAACAAAGATCAAAAAATCATGAAAATAGTAAAGATAAATAATTTGTCCAATAGTGAAAACCACTTTGGTGGCGCTTTGGATAAGTACCATGGTGAAAACCTAGCAAACAAGCGCCATGTGTAGTCAGTCTCTACTCCGTCTATGCTCCGTCATCTACTATCACTCTACTTGGTCTTCCACCCACATCCATAATAATTCCTTTACCTTCCATCATCTCCCATTTGACATCCATCATAAGGCCTGGTCATCTTGATCATGACTTTCAAGTGGTTGGCGTCTTGTGTCCTTTCTCCTCCATGTCTCATCCATAATAAACCCTTGTCCCATCCCATCCCTGATGGTTAGTCCTAGACTTGACTGGGGACACATTTCCTAATACTTGGTTTCATTGGATTCTACATTGGTCATTGGCAGTCAACATATTTGAAAAAGACCAAAAAAATTAAAAATTCCCAAAAAGACAAAAAAATCAAAATATTCAACAAAAGACAAAAAACAAAACATTTCAAAAAGACCAAAAAAAAAATCATAATTTAACTTCAAAAAAAATCCAAAAAAATCACATGTCAAAATTACAAAAACATCCAAATAACCTTTAAAGTCCCCAAAATAGAATCAAAGTCAATTAGGCCAATCTTTGTCCTTGTCAAACTATGTTGCCTCTGTGACTGGATGTAGGCAAGGCCATCTATCGATGTTCCCCTGAGGCATTAGGTCATTCCTTTAGGTGTTTTCAAATAAAAACATGATTTAGCCCTTTGACATTTCAACAAATTCAAGAGTCATGTCATGATTCAACCCTTTGACATTTCAACAAATTCAAGAGTCATGTCAAACTACGAGGTCTTTGAGTGCACGACGTAGGCAAGGCCATCTGTCGATGAGCCCCTGAGGCCACCTAGGTCAGTCCTTTAGGGTTCGTCGTGCCAGTCAAATAAGTCAGACATAGTCAACCTCAGACACAAGACAATCATTGAAATGCCAACATTCAAATCGCGAACCAACATACAACATAGTCCAATCAGTCACCAAGTAAAAAATTAGTCAAATTGCCAAAACAATGTCAACCTAGTCACTTTATGGTCCCCTTCAAGATGTGTCCTTCTTGGAATTGGACCTCGGAAAAACTATCAGACTATTCAGATCGTCAAACTGTCAAACCGTCAAGCAATCAATCTTCGACAAACAACTATTGGCAAACATATTGAATGGCTATTGACTTTGCTGGTCTATTTTGTCTTATCTTTTTATTGTTTTGTCTCTTGGTCATGTTACTAGCTACCTCGAAGATGTCCCATGAAGGATTTAGAGGTGTGATGACATCTCATGACCTATTTTTCCTTGATTGTTGTCTTTGGTGTGTCTTAACAAAAACACTGGGGCAACTTAGCCCTTAGTATGAGTTAGGACATTCTTTGTCTATGAATGTCTATTTTTCGCAAGTGGATGACCTTGCACACCTTGGTCTATGCCATAGCATGGTGTTTGTTGTCCATTTGTCATATTTTACCGCCCAATGATGATTATGCAATGCCTATTTTGTTACTTAGCAAAATATTGAAGTATTCATTTTTTGTCCTAACATCCATGTCTCTCGCACTAACATTTCTTCTATTCCTTCATCCTCTAGTCTTCTCATCCATTTCGAGAACCCAATCATGTTCTTTGAACTTGTCTGTCCTCTTGAGGGGGCATACCACTACCTCCTCACCATCCTTCCTCTCCCTACTTTCACATTGGGGCATATTTTTGGCTTGTTTTCTTTGACACAATGCGATAAACTCCATTATGTCAAAGAGGGGCAAAATGTAGACACATAAAAATGACCTAGGCCCCTGAGTTGCATTTTTCTATGTCAAACATTCTCCTCACATAATTAAATCATTTGATTATGTCCTAATGTCATAATTTCTAATTATTCCTCCATGATTATTTAAATAAATAATTTACATTTATTTATTTAAATAAGTCACTAATCAATCCTTATTTCCTCCATAACATTACCATTTATCCTTCAATTAAATAAACTTATTTATTTAACCCACTTTCCATCCCACCAAATAAATAATTAAAATAATTATTTATTGTCTTTTGTCTTATTCCCATTTGTGAATTAAACCATTATTTCCCAAAAGTCAACTCTCCTCCATAAATTAAATAATTTCTATTATTCCAACTACCTCTTTTTCTCCACCATTGATTTAATTGCTTTCAATTAAATCTCAACCCTTCATTTCAAAGCTTGCCCTAGCTTTGACCTAATGTTGCCCTAACCCTAATCCTCCTCATCACATTTAATCCTGGCCTTTGATCTTAGGGCTTCACCAGCTTTTAATCCCAACCATCCATTCTTAATTTGGAATTCTTTAAAAAGCTCTCTCAATCCATTTTGGACACAGTTATTTTCAGCATGCTTGAGAACTTGAATACTTGAGCACACATTACTTCAATATTTTGCTTGTCTAAGGCATAGGTGTGTAAGAGAGGGGGACCAACCACATTCAAGGCCCCAGGTCACGAAGAGACAAGAGTGGAAATCTTCCCTAACTTACCTCAGCTTAACGGGGTGTTAGGAAATATGGGACGAGAATGATGAGGACTATAAAGTCCTTCAATCACCCTACAAACCCGAAATACATAATGGGGTTAGGCGAGCTGGTTTTTGGGTTCAACACTATGCCTCAGGAATCTCTCTACCCGAGGATGAAAGCATAGTCCCGAGACGACAGTGCTGCGCATTGGCGTCTCTCAAGTGCACTGGCGTCTATACGACCAGAGGACTAAAGGGACAAGGTTGAACTCTAGAAAACTGGCTAACGAACCAGCTAGCTACTTTCTAAGCGCCAAAATAACACTATGAAGTAGACAAGATATGCTCTAATATGGTAAAGTAAATATACAAGAGTTAGGGTGGCAAGAATGATCTCACAAAGGAATTTGTGTACCAACTAGTTCCCAATAGCACGTTCACTTACACACAAAGAAGAGGAAATTTTTTGAGTGGCTGTGTAGGGGTATGCCTTAGTCAGACCCTCATTTAGGTGTTTCCACCTCTACGGACAGCCAAGAAAGTGATAATGGAGAAATAGTCATAGTAAAGGAAGCAATATAGTAAAGAACACTAAAACACTACAAAACAATAAATGTGCTTACTCAACCAAGTAATAGAGGAGAGGAGTGGGAAGCTTAGCACCTCCACCAAGAGCACTCAAGGCTAATGGGGGATAAAATGAGAGTACTTGAGCCTCTGCTGCAATGGTGTTGTTCCACACTTGCTCTACTGAAGTGATGGAGTGAAGTTATTGTTGCTATGGAGTGCAAGAGTGTTGCTTAGAATGTTGGAATTGAGACTAAAATGCTTGAACTTGTGAGAGAGATTGCTTGAAGGGATGCAAAAAAAGTTGTGAAGCATGTAGGAGGGAATTTGAAGGAAAGATAAAGAGAAAACGACCATATTCGGGTTGGTTGGCCGAAGAGGGCATTACAAGTCAACTGCCAATGAGAAGTGTAACATCTCTGTAGGCTCCAACCGTAGGAATCTGCCAAGGACGTAAGCGCATCCCGCAGACGTTTGCTCACCGCATGGGCGTCCTTGATAGAAATTCCCCCACCAACGCTCAAAACAGGCACCAAGTGGAATGAAGACAACATGCTTATGTGTATTTTAGCCTCTGAATTTGGTTTTCTAAAGTGGAGAAAGGCGAAAGGGGAATTTGCATAAGGGGTGCAAATTCACTCCTATACAAGGTGATAGTTTCACTTCAAATTTGAGGTCAATTATACAAGTTGCAACAAGATGGAGAAGGCCAATAGAGGTCAACCAATGGAGGATTGAAGACCAGGTGATAGTGTTTCAATAATTGTATGTTTCTTTCTTTCCATTGTGCTCTATTGTTGATTGGGATTTAGTTTATGCTACTTGCAAATAATTCTGAAAAAAAATTCTTCAATACAGTATCATCGAATGAAAGGACATAAAACTTCAAACTGCATGAAACTTAATAACATTATCCAAGACCTCATAGATCATGATGAGGAAAACATTGATCAACGACCTGTGGGAACTCTGGAAATAACAATTTGGGTATTAAAATAATTTGATGCCTAACTATGGTAAAGGAAATAATATTGGAAAGACTAAAACCTACAATAATGTCAATCACAACTATGATAATGTCATAGGCAATATACAATGTGATGATAATCATATTTTTGTCATCACTATACAAGGACCTGATCCCGAGTCTGGAGTCACCACACAAAGATGGAAGGATACCATTCAAGGATCCCCTATGCCAACAAAAGGTCAATCAAAAGTGAATCCTACAAATTATAGCCTACTAGACCATCTCAAGAAAACACCAACACAAATCTCTATCCTAGAACTCTTGAGAATTTCACCCATACATACAAAAATCTTGGACAAGAATCTTGTATCATCATCTATACCTGTAGACCTAGATACCAAAAAATTTCAAGCCATGGTGGGGCATATTGCATCTATTCAACACTTGATATTCATGGAGAATTACCTCCCATAACAAACATTTCACAATCGTGTTGGAAGATGAAATACTCTGAGAGGGGGTGGTGAATCAGAGTATTATAAAATTTTCACTTTTAACTTGACTTACAACTTGAACTAAGACCTTGAAACAATTTTATGTAAACTCTCAATTGCAGAGTGAACATGGAGGTAACTTTTTAATTGCAAAGTGAACATGGACAGGTCAACAAACTTTAACAACAGAATGACTGATCACAAAGACATTACTTAACCATGTCTAAGCATAATTGTAATTGTTCATAAAATATTGCTTGAACAATTCTTTTTCAATGCTTTATTTTCACACAACTTTATGCATAAGTTTGAACACTTTTATGAAAAATTTAGACATTTATTCAAGTATCAGAGCATTTGCATTGACATGTGGCTGAAACATAAACATTTAAGCACATGGAATGAAAACAGAATAAACAAATTTCATCACATAACACAATATTTTCTTGAGTGGAAAAACCCTCTTGGGGTATAAAAAACCACTTGAATAATTCCTTTTATTATTTAGAGCACCAACTCAATCAGGAGCACCAAATCCAACATCAAAAGAGCACCAACTCTGTTACAATGGTGGAGCACCAACTCAACACCAAAAATTTTGAAGCACCAACTTCAATAGGAGCACCAACTCCTTTACAATTTTTTTTCAAACAACAATGTAAACTATCAGGACTTTTTAACTGCATATTTGTGCAATCACAAAATCTCAATAGAGTACAACAGAATAATTTTCAATGTAGCCCATTATAATTTGTACTGTGCATAACAGTAAACAATGTATAAACAACTGAAATTTTGAGTATTATCTTTGTATGAAATCAGAGATATGATACAATATAAACCCTCTTTTACAACACAATTGTAACTCTGTAAATTCCCTTTTCAGTCTCTCTCCAAGCAATGGCAGAAAGCCATACTTTTATACCATGAATGAATGAAAAACCAATTCTCATTTACAAAACCCGTAATCAAAAATTTGAAACTTTTCAATTAACAAGGGTTTTTCTAAACTCTATTTTGAAGCCTTTACAAAATAACCAATAACTGTGAAACCCTTGAGTGAAGAACTCGGGTTATGCAAAACTGAAAACCGTTTAAAATAACTGCCTTTTATTTCCTTCAATCTTTTCAAAATAGATTCAAAGAATAAGCAATTGTATTAGTTTCCTTTATCTCTTTCATTTTTTACTTCAAAGAATAAGGATATGAAGCAAATTTTACCTCATTAAGGCGACCAATAATTGAATAAAAATCTCACACAATCTGCCACATTTACCTTCATTTCCAGCTGCAAGTCAACCAACATTCTTCCTATACTGACTTTCATTCTAGCTGGGTCAAGCAAATCATTCACCAACGCCTCAAAACTGACTCTGCAACTTTAGAGTGGCGGCAAGGGTTTGTTTATTTAGAAACAAAATGTCTTCACCCTAAACTTCCTTTCCTTTGAATACTTTATTCAAGTTTACAATCATTTCAAATACAACAAAAAAAAATGATAAAAATCATTTGAAATCCATACCACTGACATAATAATGGCCCACTCAATTTCCAAGTCACACTATCCACATGTTTATCATTGTCCACGTGAGTCATAAAACACTACAAATATATTCTCTGCCTTCGACTATCCAAAGTATTCTAAACTTTATGATTAGGTCGACACAACTTAACATAGTGTCAATGTGACTATCAAAGTCGATACAAATAAAAAATCATATGAACTTTATGTAATATGGTAAGCCCGAGTGTAATACACTATGTAATATATAAAGAAAACCATATTTCATTTGAAATATGAAGAACCCGATTACTAACAATGCCAAGTCAAAGCCATGTGTGGCTTTATCTTACTATCAATGCCACCAAATATAGCATGTGTAACTTGAAATAATATTGAACTCATGTGGAATGTGAGTAACATGATTACCATCAAATTTAAGCCAAAACCATATATGGCAATATGAAACAAAGATAAAATGGAAGTATGATCATTATATGCAGAATGATAACCTGGAGATCACCTTAGTGTGCCAAGAGTATGTATCTCAATATCACTATCCCTTTCAAACTTTTATTTTGAAAAGAACATATTGTCACCTGAAGTAACAATTGTGATGAAAGCAAACCCCTGTCTATGAACTGCACATGAATCCAAAAGATTAATCCAACCAAGCAAATTGAACCAAGAACCGAAAGTAAACCAAAGCCAAAACATTGTTCAAGATATTGAAGCCAAGCATGTGCTAAATAAAATCAACTGTGTAAAGCATCATATTCCATGAAGATCAAACCATCAAACCATCATGAGTCATCAACATGTAAATATGTCACCATCACTATGAACCAACTGTAAACATCATGTGACTGCATAAGTGTGAATCACTGAATACGAAAGTACTGTATCAAACCAATTTTAACATAATACGAAAGCACTATATCAAACCAATTTTAACATCAATTTTGACATCAAGGTCAAATCACAAAACAAATGAAAGCCAGCAAACTCCCCCTTTGTCCTTCATGGAAAAACACATATCATCTCTCCCCCTTTTTGCCTCAATGACAAAGAATAATAGAGAAGAATGTGAAATGCCATGAATAAAAATAACTGAAGCCAACCAACACATATCCATCTGAATATTATTTTTGTCATAATCAAAACATAATATCTCTGCAGCCATAATACTATCTTTGTTATCATACCAACTGCCATTGTTTTCTGAATGTCACCATGAGAATCTTTTGCTAACTTTCTTTGTGGACACTGTTCTGATAAGAGATAATAATAATATCAAGAATCATCAACCTTGAGAAGAAAGATATTAAATGACAAGAATACCATTTTCAATAGTAGCATACTGAAATAAAAGGCAACTCACTATGTAATTGTCACCAAGGAAAACCTGTAACACACTGCCACTATCAACATGTAGCTGGTAGTGATCAAGTCACTCACAAATAGTTGTTACCTTATATCAACATGTAAATATCATAAAATCAAGTATTGTGAGATCAAGATTATCAATGTATGCACCAATTGCACCAATTAGAAACTCATTGCAAGCTAAAGACCATGAACTGCCAAGTAACAACAAAGCACTGTTATATTAAAGCAACTATTCCATTGTCAAAGCATTATGTTTTGTGAAAGTTGTGCAAGAGATAACAAAAAATAACTGTCATCATGTATACTATACTGTCAACATACAAAAAGAATTGTCATAGATAGGAAATATACAAATCACTGTCACTATGTTCCTACAACAATCAACAAACACATGTGTTTCTCAAAACAATCATCATTGAGTTATGCAATTATGTCACTTTATCATCTGCATACACACTGTCAGAACACTAGTATTACTACTATACCCCTGCAAGCACCTTACATTTGCAACAAAAATCAATACCACTGGAAAACTGTCACTGATATCAATCAATTGCCTGCTTATTATTGACCTGTGTCTAAGCAACAAATGTTGCTTTCACTGATGTTGTCCTATCTTAAGTAATCATCTCATGAAACTTGAAACAATTTAACTTTCCAATCTGAACATTAGACAACTGCAATCCAAACCATAATGCAATATCAAAATGCACATAATACCATCTAGTGGAATATTCAGAGATGAACACTTAAGAAGAACCAAATGCAACCACATGTTGAACCAATGCTTAAGGAAACAAATGGTGCAAATAGATAAGAATATCTCCCCCTAAGATCATGCATACTTTTAAAAGCATTCAGAAAAGACTATTTCGAGAAGCCTTGAAACCATGTTCCACATTGCTTCATGAAGTAGAAAAAAATGCATGACTTAAAAAAAAACATAATCTTTCTTCTCCATCTCCTCAGACATAGAATTTCCAAAATTCTCTCCTCCTATCATAGAGCCTTCCTCTTTTTGAAGATAAAACAACTAAGTGTTGACTGTCCAAGCAACTAATATCAATTCTCTGTTCATTCTCAAGAAAAAACTTTCTATAACTCGTTACCATAATCAAGACAATGTTAATAGACAATCCTTCATGTAATAAAAATTGCAAACTATTCCAAAAACACCAACTAAACTGCAAGGATTTGATTGTAGTTTATAATTTCAGGGATATAAGATAAAACTTTAAAGCACACCCTGCAATCACAAATACTGATTAGTGAAAAGAAATAGGAGGAAGATCATAGAGACTCCTCCTCAACTAATCAAGCACTTTCAAACTAATCACTTCATAGATATTTCCCTATGTCCTTGAACCAACAATAACTATTTCTCCTGATTTCCTTTTAATTTGACACCCACAATCATAAAAAAGTATACATAAATCCCGATCACATATTTCTGTCACAGTTAACAGATTGTGTTTTAAACCTGTTGCATAGTAAACATCTGGCAAGAAAATGTTATTACCAAAAACCACTGTGCCTTTTTCCATAAGTTGTATGTAATCATCATTACCAAACCATACTAAACCAAAATCACCAAATTCAAGTTCAGTAAAAATACTTTTGTCCCCTATCATATGATGAGAACAACCACTATCTAAGATCCATGTATTTTCAACTTTAACATGTAATTCGATACCTTTTGGTTCTACGTTGCTCCTTTTAGACATCCAAACCAACTTAACTTTGTTTTGCATAGTTGTCTTAGAAAGACTATTATTTTTCTTCTTGTAGGAAGCTTGTCTAGATCTGCCATATTTAGCTTTTACATTTACATCTAGAAAATCACTTGAATCATTCATATAACCAAGACCTGACTTGTCTTCATAAGAACTTTGTTTATTCAAAAGATCTGTAAAATTATCAAATTCCTTTCTAAGATTGTTGATTTTAGTTTCTAAGATACAACACTTCTCTTCCTTGCATTCAGATTGCATCCTTGTAATCTTAAGAATTTCAACTTGAAGTTTTAAATCAGTAATTTCCCTTTCAGCAATTAGAATCTTACTTACTAGATTCTCAATATCTTGCTCAATCTGAATTTTCTGATATACTAAGTCCTTCAAATTTTGAACTTCACTCAGAGCAATTTTTAGTTCATTCTCAAAACCATTCAATTCTTTATTAGAAGCAGAAGTCTCTGCAAGTCTATTTTCTTGCAGTTCCATTTCATTCAATGTGGCCATAAATACAGTTTCACCTTTTATATCTATTTTATCATCTTCTAAAACAGACTGATTATCTAATTCTTTATTTGAAGTCTTTTGTGAATCAACTTCAGCCATGAATAAAGTTCCATCTTCATCACCAAGTGAGTCATCTGTCTCAACATTCGAGTCTTCTTTGGTAAAGAGACTCTTTTTCTTTTTCAAGTTAAACTTCTCTTTAGGATTAAAAGCATTTTTCTTATACTATTTTTCTGACTTTTCATCCTCATTGGCTTGATCACCGTAAGGGCATTTAGCAGCAAAGTGTCCAGACTTGCCACAAGTAAAACATTTAAAGGGCAACTTACCCTTATATTTCTTTTTGAGTTTTTTGATAAGAAGAGCTTCTTTTGAATCTGATAAATCAGATTCACTATCATCTTATAGTTCTTTCTTTTCAGCCTTGAAGGCAATTTCTTTTGATGTAGAACCAGTATTACCGATTCTCATTTCATATGCAGTTAGAATACCTTGTAAATTGTCCAAGGTAAGGTTATTAAAATGTTCCTTCTCTTCAATAGTAGAAACCTTAGACTCAAATTTAGGTTGCAAAGTTTTGATCACTTTTCTAACTACATCAAATTCTTCAACTGTTTCACCTAAACCTCTTCTTGCATTTACAATTTCTTCTACCCTTAGAAAATAATCTGCAATCGTTTCATCATCTTTCATTCTCAAATCTTGAAACTGATTTTTAAGAGTGAGTATCTTGGACTATTTGACTTTGTCATTACCTTGATACACATTCTCAAGCCTTTCCCAAATTTCATAAGCTGATTTACAATGCATAACTTTAACAAACACTTCTTTTGTCAAACCACACAGAAGAGCATGTTTAGCTCTAGCATTTATTTCATATTTTCTTTTCTCATCAGAATCAATGGGTATTGATGCAGGTACATCATAATTGTTTTGCACAATACTCCAAACATCTATATCAATAGAAATCAGATAAGTTTCCATTCTGATTTTCCAGAAAACATAATCAGTTCCATCAAATAGAGGAGCTCTTGTAATAGATGAACCTTCTTGCACATGTGACATATTGACTTCCAAGACCAGAATCAATCCTAGGTATGAAACCTAATGCAAGACCCTATGCTTTGATAGCAAATGTTGGAAGATGAAATACTTTGAGGGGGGCTGAATCAGAGTATTATAAAATTTTCACTTTTAACTTGACTTACAACTTGAACTAAGACCTTGAAACAATTTTATGTAACCTTTTAATTGCAGAGTGAACATGGATGTAACTTTTTAATTGCAGAGTGAACATGGAAAGGTCAACAAACTTTAACAACAAAATGACTATTCACAAAGACTTTACTTAACCATGTCAAAGCATAATTGTAATTGTTCATAAAATACTGCTTGAACAATTCTTTTTCAATGCTTTATTTTCACACAACTTTATGCATAAGTTTGAACACTTTTATGACAAATTTAGACATTTATTCAAGTATCAGAGAATTTGCATTGACATGTGGCTAAAACATAAACACTTAAGCACGTGGACTAAAAACAGAATGCACAAATTTCATCACATAACACAATATTTTCCTGAGTGGAAAAACCTTCTTGGGGTATAAAAAACCACTCGAATAATTCCTTTTATTATTTAGAGCACCAACTCAATCAAGAGCACCAACTTTGTTACAATGTTGGAGCACCAACTCAACACCAAAAATTATGAAGCACCAACTCCTTTACAAAGTTTTTTCAAACAATAATATAAACTATCAAGACTTTATAACTACATATTTGTGCAATCACAAAATCTCAATAGAGTACAATAGAATAATTTTCAATGTAGCCCATTATAATTTGTATTGTGCATAATAGTAAACAGTCTATAAACAACTAAAAATCTGAGTATTATCTCTGTATGAAATCAGAGATATGATACAATATAAACCCTCTTTTACAACACAATTGTAACTCTGTAAATTCCCTTTTTAGTTTCTCTCCAAGCAATGGCAGAAAGCCATACTTTTATACCATGAATGAATGAAAAACCAGTTCTCATTTACAAAACCCGTAATCAAAAATTTGAAACTCTTCAATTAACCAGGGTTTTTCTAAACTCTATTTCAAAGCCTTCACAAAATAACCAATAACTGTGAAACCCTTGAGTGAAGAACTCAGGTTATGCAAAACTGAAAACTGTTTAAAATAACTACCTTTTATTTCCTTCAATCTTTTCAAAATAGATTCAAAGAATAAGCAACTGTATTAGTTTCCTTTATCTCTTTCATTTTTTACTTCAAAGAATAAGGATATGAAACAGATTTTACCTCATTAAGGCGACCAATAATTGAATAAAAATCTCACACAATCTGCCACATTTACCTTCATTTCTAGCTGCAAGTCAACCAACATTCTTCCTATACTAACTTTCATTCTAGCTGGGTCAAGCAAATCATTCGCCAATGCCTCAAAGTTGACTCTGCAACTTTAGAGTGGCGGCAAGGGTTTGTTTATTCAGAAACAAAATGTCTTCGCCCTAAACTTCTTTTCCTTCAAATACTTTATCCAAGTTTACAATCATTTCAATTCCGACAAAAAAAAAATGATAAACATCATTTGAAATCCATACCACTGACATAATAATGGCCCACTCAATTTCCAAGTCACACTATCCACATGTATATCATTGTCCACGTGAGTCATAAAACACTACAAAGACATTCTCTGCCTTCGACTTTCCAAAGTATTCTAAACTTTATGATTAGGTTGACACAACTTAACATAGTGTCAATGTGACTATCAAAGCTGATACAAATAAAAATTCATATGAACTTTATGTAATATGGTAAGCCCAAGTGTAATACACTATGTAATATATAAAGCAAACCATATTTCATTTGAAATATGAAGAACCCGATTACTAACAACGCCAAGTCAAAGCCATGTGTGGCTTTATCTTACTATTAATGCCACCAAATATAGCATGTGTAACCTGAAATAATATTGAACTCATGTGGAATGTGAGTAACATGATTACCATCAAATTTAAGCCAAAACCATATATGGCAATATGAAACAAAGATAAAATGGAAGTATGATCATTATATGCAGAATGATAACCTGGAGATCACCTTAGTGTGCCAAGAGTATGAATCTCAATATCACTATCCCTTTCAAACTTTTATTCTGAAAAGAACATATTGTCACCTGATGTAACAATTGTGATGAAAGCAAACCTCTATCTATGAACTGCACATGAATCCAAAAGATTAGTCCAACCAAGCAAATTGAGCCAAGAACCGAAAGTAAACCAAAGCCAAAACACTGTTCAAGATACTGAAGCCAAGCATGTGCCAAATAAAATCAACTATGTAAAGCATCATATGCCATGAAGATCAAACCATCAAACCATCATGAGTCATCAACATGTAAATATGTCACCATCACTATGAACCAACTGTAAACATCATGTGACTGCATAAGTGTGAATCACTGAATATGAAAGCACTGTATCAAACCAATTTTAACATCAATTTTGACATCAAGGACAAACCACAAAACAACTGAAAGCCAACAAATTGTGCATTACATCTTGAGGTATATGTCCATAAACATAAGGTGAAGAGAGTTTTGATAGATGGAGGTGCGGGCTTAAACATATGTACCCTTTAGTTGGTCAAACACTCTAGATGCTTTGAGGAGGTTATTGAAAGAGAAAAAGAAATAATCATTAAGGCATATGATGATAATGAGCCATTTGGATTGCCCATCCATCGCGATCTTGAACCTCTCTACTATTGTAAGAGTATGGAAGAGAAATATTATAGATTGCTCCAAGTTCCAAATAACGATGCAGTACAAATATCCTCCTCTTATGTCGATACTTGCATGTACTTCAACTTCTCAACAAACAATTCCTGAAATCAAGGTACATATAAAGGACAATGGTTGTGGTGACTACAACCTCAAAGAATCCTTCTATGTAGGAAAACAACCACTTTCTCCTAAGACATGGTAAACCCCGTCATATCAAGAAAGTGTCTAAAACAATCAAGTTCAAATCAACTACCTTTACAAGATGGGGAGAACTAAATCCCGAGGTAATATATGAAGACGACTTCTTGAAATTGTTATATCATGAGAAACAAGAAGAAGCTCCTCTTCCTATGGATCCAAATAGAGAGGGACATCAATTGGTCAGAAACATGGGCTATATAGGTACCATTGGACATGGGTTGAAACAACAAGGTATATGTGAACCTATCATTATGAAAAAGCGACCAAAGAATAAAGGACTTGGTTATGTATCAAACAAAAATGTGATCCCTCTCATTAACAATTTTTTTATTGAGGAAGTTGAAGCTTCTCCTTGGTTAATTCCATCTAATGACGAGGACATCAAAGACTGGACCATGTGTATAATAGACTTATTTAAAAACACTTCTATATACACCATCACTACCACATCATTTACCTCACCTATCCAAAATAATGAAATTAAACTCATTTATCCCTAGCTTATAGATTGGGACCAACAATGATTCTTGATTTATTCAAAAATGATGAGGCTATTGCAAAATCCATGGGGCTCCAAGATGACATACCATTTGGTGTTCACAAAGCAAGGTTTGACATTGAACTTGGTACACAAGCATACTACGGGGACATGATTAAATCTTTCAGTTGCAAAATGATAAATCTAAAAATCAAAACAAGATTTCCAAGTGAAAACCACAAAGTGACACTTTCATATTGTGAAAATGTAAAAATAAAGGACATGCCCGAGGGTGAAAACCTCTCTAAGGCGCCTAAGGATGAAGGATTCAATCTTCCTTTTATTGCTATAGATCAAGAAAAATCAATAGTTCTTCTAGAAGATGTGAAACTAGTGAATGTCGAGACAGCTGATCAACTGTATATGACATACTATGCTACATCCTTGGACGATGAAGAACAATACAATCTAGTGAAATTCTTGAAAGAAAGAAAGATCAACTTTCCTTGTTCATATGCAGACATGCCAATATTGGATACCTCATTAGTAGTACATCATTTGACAGTGCACCCAAATGTGAAACCTTTGAAACAAAATCTAAGGAAAATGCATCCTCAAATAACACTATTAGTCAAGGTGGAATTATAGAAGTTGCTTGGCATGGGTTTCATAAGACCTATCGACTATCCTAAGTGGGTTTCAAACCTCGTACCAGTATCCAAACTCGTTGGGGGCATTCATATATGCACAAAATTTAGAGACTTGAACAAAGCATGTCCTAAAGATTTTCCATTGCCAAACATTGGCATAATTGTGGATCTTACAACTGGATAAGAGATGATGTCTCTCATGGATGAATTTTGAGGGTATAACAAGATAGTGATAGCATGGGAGTATCAACATAAAATTGCATTCACATGTCCATGGGGAACCTATTGCTGGAATGCCCATTTCGTCTCAAAAATGCAAGAGCAACCTATCAAAGAGTGATGACCATAATCTTCCATGATATGCTTCATAAGATTCTAGAAGATTATGTAGATGATATATTAGCAAAGTCTATCACAAAAGAAGGTCATCTTGAAGTATTAACTCAAATCTTTAATAGACTGGAGAAGTATCAAGTGAGATTGAATCTAAAGAAATGTGTCTTTTGAGTCACTTCAGGTAAGCTTTTGGGGTACATTGTATCACAAAGGTGAATCAAAGTGGACCCCACCAAATTAAAAGCCATCATTGAGATGTAGCCACCTAAAACACTTAAGCAACTCCACAGTCTATAGGGGAAGCTTCAACCTATCAAAGATTCATTGCACAATTGGTTGAAAAATGCCATCCATTCACACACCTTCTTCACAAAGGTGTTGCTTTCAAATGGGATCATAATTTCCAATAAGACCTTTCATTAGTTGAAGGATTACCTAGCATCACTACCAGTATTGATGCCACCCGTTGTGGATAAACCCTTGATATTTTATATCTCAGCAACATTGCCAACATTAGGAGCTCTCCTTGCACAACACGAAGAATTAGGGAAAGAAAGAGCTATCTATTACATCAGTAGGACCTTAGTTGGATACGAGCTTAACTAGACACCCATTGAAAGAGCTTGTCTAATAGTAGTTTTTGCTTCACAAAATCCATGACACTACGTGCTTAGTCATCAGATTAAGCTTATCTCTAAGGTGGATCCATTGAAATATTTGTTATCAAAGGAAACTCTCACAAACTATATGGCTAAATGGGTAATGATCCTGAGCGAGTTTGACATCGAGTATGTGGACTGAAAGGCGATCAAAGAACAAGTCATAGAAGATCAGTTAGCTAAAGCTCTAATATACGTTGAGAATCCTTTGGTATCTAAATTTCTAAATGAGGCAATATCCACCATAACATCGAAAAACTTATGGAAGCTATATTTTGATGGTTCCCATACACAACACAAATCAGGAGTAGGTATCTTATTCATCACCCCTCAAAGTGATTGCATTCCAAAATCATACAAGCTAGCATTTTCATGCACTAACAACATAGTAGAGTATGACGCCCTCATCATAGGGTTAAGAATGGCTATTCAATGGAAAATCCAAGAACTTCAGGTCTATGGTGATTCACAACTAGTAGTACGATAGGTGAATGATGACTACCAAACTAAGGATGATAAGTTGATGCCATACAAACAAATGGTTGATAACTTTAAAGAATATTTCATAGTCATCACCTTTGAGCAGATTCCAATAGTTAACAACAAAGTAGCAGATGCAATGGCAACCATTGGGTCTTTACTATACATGCAACATAATAACTTGAAATATGAATTTCTCGTGGAGAATCTTCTCATACCAGCTTTTGACATCCCTGAATTGGAATTCATGTACGAAGTTGTTGGTCCCGATTCCCCTTGGTACCACAATATTTACCTATACCTCCATGATGGTATCTTCCCATCCAACCTTACTAGTAACCTTCATGAAACATTTATCCAAATATCACCTTGCTTTGTCATCATTGGCGATACCCTTTGTCGAAGAAGTCTTGATGGAACGTTACTTAGATGTGTTAACCAAGAAGAAGCTTCAACTGCCTTAAAAGTGATACACAAAGGCATTTGTGGGTCACATTCGAGTGGTATTACCTTAGTAAAGAAGGTGCATAGAACAAGTTATTATTGGCCTACCACGAAACATGAGGCTAGGGTAAAAGCACAAAGTTATGTCACACTTTATAAAGGAAACAACCAACACTAATCAGAATTTTAAACTAGAATTACTAAAAAGTGGCATATATGTTTTGAATTTTGAAATGATGTAAACAAATAAAATGTGTATTTTTTAGTATATTTTATATTTGTATTAAAATATATATATATATATATATATATATATATTAAACTAGTTTTTAATAAATTAACGCTATAATTTAGTTGTTGATATTATGCTGAAAAATGAAGTTACATGAGATGTCAAACTTTTTATAGTAAATTTTATTTTTTTCTTTCAAATTTTTTGTGTATTTATAACTTGAAACTTTAGTGCATGGATTTTTATTTTTCCAATTTTGATAAATATATATTTTTAAATAAATATTAAAATGTGTGTATCAAAAAGAAGTTGTTTCCATTCGACGTCAACTTTCATATTAAATATTTATCTAAAATGAAAAAAAATATACCATCTTGATATAGATTCTTTTATCTAGTGCATCATATATTTTTCAATTTTTTTTAGTAAGTTTTAGTATTTTTCATCGGCATGGTAATCAACCTAATATTATGTGATGATAACCTACTTTTAGTAAAAATAAAAAAATATAAATATAAATAATAATTAAACTATTAAAATAAATATATTTTAGAAAACTACACTTATGGATCTACAAAAGGGTATTTTTATATTTTTTTAAAAATGTTATTTACATGACGAGTTATTGAAACATCAAGTTTTTCAAATAATTTTATTTGTTTGGTAAATTGGCCTCAAAGTGGTGCTCCATATATTTTTAGCCAACAATTTTAGTTGAAAAAGTTGTGGAAGTATCTAAGTTAGCTAGAATGAATCTTAGTAGATCATATGTTTCACCAAAATTGATTTTTAGTTAGATATACTTAAATTTAGTTGTGCTGATAAGTTGGCCAAAAGTGTGACACAACTTTATACTTTTACCCGCTAATTAGTTTGTGAAAAAGTGCTTACAATGTTAGTAGCATGGTGATTTCATCCATGCTCCAGCACAAGAATTACAACCTATCATGACACCATGGCCTTTCACAATGGGGGCTTGATCTCATTGGGAAGATAACACCTACCTCATCCAATGGCAATAAATTCATAATTATCGTCACTGAGTATTTTATGAAGTGGATAGAAGACATTCCTATGACATATATCATAGACAAACATATACCTAAGTTTATCTTGAAATACCTAATTTGTCGTTACAGTGTTCCCCAAGTCATTATCACAAACAATGGAACACCTTTCAAAAATGAAGATGTCTGAGAACTTTGCAACCAATTCCATATCCAACATCATTTCTTCACACCCTACTACCCTCAAAACGGTCAAGTAGAAGCATCTAACAAGACTATTATAAAGATCTTGAAAAAGACAATTAATGACGATCGAGATTGGCACTTACAATTGAACCCCACCTTATGGGCATATTGAACAAGTATCAGAACACCCACTGGTGCTACTCCATATTCCTTGGTCTATGGAACTGATTCTATCTTACCCATTGAGGTTGAGCTCCCAATGCTGAGAGTTTCACTACAACACCTAATCAACGACGAGCTCCCTATACAAGACATCTAGGTTGAATGAGCTTGAATTACTAGATGAGTGTCATCTAGAAGCACTTGATCACTTGCAAGCGTACCAAAATCGACTACGTAGAAGCTACAACAAGAAGACCAAGGGCCAACACTTTCAAGTAGGAGATATTTTCCTTGAAGAGAATAAAAAAATCAGTTGAATCAAGACAATAAAGCAAAATTTGAACCAAATTGGTTAGGACCTTTTGTCATCACCACAAGTTATGGATCTGGAGCATATCAGTTAGCAAAACCTAAAGGGGATCCCTTACATGAATATCAACAACTGTCATCTCAAGATGTTCTATGCCTAGCCCATGAGGGGTATCTTATTCCAAAAAATTGAAATTTTTTTTTAAAAAAACCAAAAAAAGGATAAAATAGTGGCGCTTTGGGCAAGTACCTTAGTGAAAACCTGGAAATAGATGTCTTGCGTAAATAAGCACCATCTACCATCTATCAAGTACTATTTTCATCCTTTCATAATAAAATCTACATCCACACATCTATCATTCATCCATTCGTTCATATGCATCCCTATCATGGCTTGGTGTTCGACGAGTTTCTGTCACTATTAGTATTACTTGGCATTATCCTAACGTCATCTTGACCTACCTATAATGAAGTAGTCTAACACATGACTAGGGGATTCTTTCTACACCTAGTCATTAGCATGGATTCTTGTATTTCACCTAAGTCCATGAAAAATCCAAAAAAAAATCAATTAGATCAAAAACCCCAAAAACATCAAGATGATGTTTAAAACCCATAAATATTCAAATATGTAGAAAAACCCAAAAAATAGCCTCAAAAAAATTTAAAATACCAAAAACATTAGAAGATGCAAAAGCACCAAAAATAGCCTCAAAACATGTCAAAAAGACAAAAAAAATATTCATTTGTCCCATCTCACTCATTCATCTACAATAAATTTTCATCCATAATAAACCCATCGTCATCCTCACCTTTGACAAAACAAATAAAAGCAAGTACAATTATCGAAACACAAACATTCACACAAAGGTTATAAGTCTTGAGAATTGTCAAACATGTCAACAAGCTTTCATATCAACGACCTAAACATTTATAAAATCGACATCCAATAAATGTATTAACGGATGTCTTTCCTACAATAAACATCATTTCGGATATCAACTAAAACAACTCTTTAGCAAGAGATACGATGGCATTGATGTGGTTTTCAGTCGGTCTTTTCTTTTGGTTTTATCTTTTTGACTCATTTACACCACTCATTCAAAATTTCCTTGATCTTCAATATCTTGGTGTCTAGAGGGGTATGTAATGGGTCATGGTCATTGCTTTCATCTGTTGTGTTTGTTGGATGTTCTTGTAATATGGCCTTGGCGAATACTTGTCTTGTGTGTGTAGGGATAGTCTCGAGTAATACAATGGCTGGTGCATATCAGGTTCTTTATACCTTTTGTGTATTCGTCTACTTGCTTCAATGGCTTCATTCTCTCACATGATCAAACAAAGTGTTTGTATGTTAAGTATGAACAAGGATACTCCTATTTGTTTGCAAAGTCAAAGTCCATGCAATGGATACGTCACCTTAGTTCTTCATACCTTGGTGCATCGTGTCTACTTGCTATATCAAAATAAGGATTGCTCTACATTATGTTACATAATCTTAAAAAGCAAAATCATTTATCCTATCTCATCACATATCCAATAGTCTCAGAATCCATCCTAATAATAATAGACTTATTGGTATCCTGATCAACATCATCATCCTATTCTTAATCGTTCATTCCATTCTTTTATTCTATCATACTAACATTTCTATCCAAGTATCATGACATACAAAAAAACATATATGTATCCCATCTTGCATCCACAAACCATCAGTGGTATCTCATATCATTCATCCTGCATAATCTTCTCATCAAATATCATATGAAAATGTAAAAAGAAAATCATGAATCATCCATATCATAGATCCTACATCCATGGATCATTAGAAACATGCATATCAAAACATAATCATAATAAATAGATATCCATTATCACATCATGGAAACATGAAACACACCATAACACATGCATCCATACATACAGTTGCATCCATAATCAAAGCATATACAATAAAAAGAGCAATGCATAGCATATAACATAACACCATCTCAAGATCACATCAAAATGATCTCTCATATATCATAAAAAATGTATGACATGATACATATCAAATGTGTGATATACAACAAAAATATACAGGAGGTTATCCATAGCTGACGAATGTGCATACATAAAAGTCTATCTACATCAAAATATAGATAAAAAATGTCTATACAAGGATCAAGCTACCACGAACTCCCTTGATCCTCTCGATTAGGAGGAGGCTGAGGAAGTGGTGGCCCCTTAGGCTATTGTTGATAACCTTGTCCATCTGACTATGCCTAAGAGGGTTTTCCCATTGATCCATCTAATCTACTCGAACTCACAACACTCCTATCAGAAAATCGAGGTTGTCGCCTATGTGCAGGCATTGCTATGTCATATAGTGTCCTGTACTAGGTAGCCTTAGTCTATAATGATCGAATACCCTCAATATGTTGAGTCAAGGGGATAGTCTATCCCTGAGCCTATGCAACAACCTCTAACTGTTGTCTTCAAAGGAGGCTTCAATAGTGTCACCCTCCAACATAATCCCTTTTATTCTTAATAGCCTCAACAGTCCCAACATGTGTCCTTCTAGCAAGACCTTCAATAATGATCTACCCACCCTCAATTTTTTGAAGTCTTCTTTTATGGAGTTCATTTTGTAGAATAAACAAACTAGTGGCAAAGGTTTTTATTGTATTCTTGTTGAAGGAAACTATCTCCTAAAGGTTCCTAGTTAGATCTTCCTACTTCTCCATGCAAATCAACTTATCCTTGAAGCTCTACTAACCTCTTATCAAGAGATCCACCACCTCATGCCAAGTTTTGGGAAGATCCTCTTTATAAAGGGTGTTCTAAAATTTTCTTATTTTTCTCCTTTCCTTTTAGGAACTTAACCAAATATTTCACATTCTTAGCTTTGTTATACTTTTACATACAAATACCCTCAAACACCAAACTCTTGGCCTCTGCAATCAACTCTATAGTCACAAAGAATGAGATTCCCCTAAAGCAAACAACTATATTCTTCTAGGAATAGACACACTCCTTAAACAAAGTCGATTCATGGTCATTCATGGCCTCAAGAAAACAAGAGATTCCTCCTCTATAGAGAATATCCCATAGCATGGTGTTCTTCACCTCATCACAAGACAAGGGTCCAACTCTTACTCCAACCCTTGCCATATTGATAGTTGACACTTTGGAGAGGAAAATAGTAGCCTCGATAGCACATCACTCCCTTTCAAAGATGAAGAAGCAATCTTCAACACTACTCTTTAGAGTATTCCTCACATGGTCTCTTTTGGTTCAGACAATTGAAACATAATTAGCCTCATAGTCCTCCATTAATACACTCATGCATAGTACTTTCCTCACCCCTCATAACTAAGGATAAATTATTACTCTTCTCGGCTACTATACATGCTTGGATTTGTTGTAGCATAGAAGCAAGATAAGACCACTACATATGAACCATATAGGCGGAGGCCAATTTGGCAAGGGCATCAACAATCCTATTTCCTTCCCTATAAGCATGGGAAATGATAATTTATTCAAATTGTTTGATTAATTCAAAGGCATCTTGAATTATCCCTTTAATGGTCCAATGGAGTGAAGATTTTATATTCGACATATCAACTATGATCTTGGAGTCTCCAATAACAAGGTTAAGAAAACCCAAACTTCAAGCATGGTTGAGACAAAGTAGGCTTATCATGGCTTCCACCATATTGTTGGTTTGGATTCCAAGATTCTTAACAGAAGCCAATAGCAAATTTCTTTCACTCTCCCAAATAATACTTGCAACACATGTTTTTCTAGGATTACCTTTGGAGCTACCATCAAAGTTTATGTTGATCCACCCACACTTAGGTGGATATTGCTTAGCATTTTTTTCCTAGCCACTTTGTCCAAGTCAACACTACAAGAAGGGAGCTTGGTCTTCCATTTGTCAACAATGTTATTCTCCAAATCAAAGGTGAGCACACTGGGCTTATTAATTTGAGAAGCCTCAACGTTTTCAATGACTCCCTAGATATTATATAATCTTCAATCTATTTTGATAACCTTTGTAAAATTCTACTTGTGGTCTTTGAGTTGCTCATGTGTATCCCTGTCATGCAATGATATAATTGTCCCATGTTCCTCTAAGTATGAAATCACATTAGGTTCCATAGGATTTTTTTCAAGCCTAGTCACAACCCCCTTGGCACACTCATTAATGCCCATTTCTTATCATGGTGGGTCCTCTTTATCTTCTTTTTCTTCAACAATCTCAACAACAATGCATATGGATTGCTCTAACTCTTTCATTAGTCCAACAATTATCATCTTTTGTAGCTACAACCCCTCTTCTTTATTTTGAAATATATTTCCCATCCCTTGAAAATATGTCTCTTTTCTTCCATGTTCAATTATATTTTTAAATCTCTTCTCTAGTCTCACTTTGTTTCTTGTTATCTCCTTTTGTCATGGGTTTTTCTAATTATTATTTAGCATTCCATTAATCATTTTATTCATCCCTAATGGCTTATCCTTGTCATTTTCTAATTATTGCATCTCTTTAGAGATTCCTTACCCATGCCCGCTCTCCCCCTTGCCTCCCTCTTTCCAATTGTCATCTCCTCAATGTCTAACCCTCTCTCATGAGGCTAGAACTAGAGCTTTTTGTTGCTAACCATAAAAAATAGTCCACACTTGTCTCAAATCTTTTTTTATTGACTTCCTTAACCAAAGCAAATGATATATCTATTGATTTGGCCTTTTGTTCATCATTTTACCAAGTTATTGACAACAAAACCAAGATGTTGGCAAGAACACACAAATTCAAGATCTAAGCTTAAGTCTCTTGAAAATTTGTATTATTTCCCAAACTCGATAATAAAAGGAAAGTTTGAGCTCATGCAATGAATTACAAAATATTGCACTAAGAAAAGTAAAGTTATTATAAAACCATTTACATGCATGTTACATCACATAACACATTATATGAGTAAAATCAGCTTGTGGTACATTACATTCATATCTCATTATGTGTATATCTCTAATCAACATTCACTTGCTTCTATTGTATTTCACTTCATTATATTCTATTACATTTTGTTGTCACATCACATATATTCCACTATGTTTGCATCTTTGGAGCCTATACTTATACCTAAGTATAAGCATCTGAGGGAGTGTCTGAGATACATATTGCACCTTTTTGAAGTGTTGGTGGTCAGCTAGATGTGTAACATCTCATTTGCAATTGTTGAGGCTAGTTGTAACATCCTATTTGTCATGCCACATGAAAAGGTTCTTGTAGGCAAGGCAATCAAGTTGCTTTCACTTTTGGAGCTTTCATGGCTCACTAGCCCTAGGAAATATCTTCACATTTTGAGATCAAAATTAGCCATGTGATTGACTGCATAGGTACAAAGCGCTTTATTTGTTTTCTTTGAAAAGCACACCAATCATTAGATTTTATTGTAATTAACAATAACAGCTATCTAAAATATACCTTCAATTTTTTCTAAGAAATGAATCATACTTACTACTTCAAATAATTACTACATTAAGAGAGTTAGAAGCTACACCCATGAGATTTTGCAATGCGATATTTTATACAAGTACCACTCGTCAATTTTTGAAATGTGGTAATGATTGAAAACATCTCACCTCCTTATTCAAAGACCATTTAATAATTTACAAAGTACATATTACAAAGTCTTCTAAATATATTAACACATTATATCAATGTAAGATGAGTTTGTGCTGATAGGTAAGAAAATCCCTTTTCACAATTGATCATGCAATTCAATTGACCAAAGTTATGATTAGACCAATTAAAACATTTTTTTGGAATGTAAATTACCATTCTAAATCAAGGGAATTACGCTTATATATATACCAAAAAATACACTACTACAAAACTCAATCAAATCTTGTTGACATTGTTAATTATAAATTATTATAATATTTTATATAAAAAACTATATTAACAAAAATCAAAGAAAAAATAAATTCAATCAATCTATATAATCTTGAAGTTGTTACCATTCTAAGTATATTCTCAGTAACATTACACTTACATTTATGTTGAAATATACAATATTACAAAACTCTAAATCCAATCTCATCAAAATATATAGTCTGATATTTCAAATTAAAAAACTATATTAAATTTATTTATTTTTAAATCAAACTAAACAGTTTTTTAGTTATTAACATATCCTTATACAAATATTATATTTAAGTAAAAGCAAACAAAACATATTAGTTCTTCCATAATTGTGTAGGCTAACCACCGAAGGAAGTAGAATGCTACATCTTTGATTTCCGATTGTTATTTTTTCAGGTTCAAAACTCCTGTATAACTCACATATAATGAGGGTGAGGATACGAAGAATAAAATCAAACTAAACAACTTTTTAGTTATTACCATATCCTTATACAAATATTATATTTAAGTAAAAGCAAACAAAACATATTAGTTCTTCCATAATTGTGTAGTCTAACCACCGAAGGAAGTAGAATGTTACATCTTTGATTTCTGATTATTATTTTTTCAGGTTCAAAACTCCTGTATAACTCACATATAATGAGGGTGAAGATATGAAGATTTGAACTTGAGCCATCATCATGGTTAGGGCCTTCTTTCTCTTTACTAAATCAAGCTTGGATTTAGCAACTATTTGAGTTTTTACAATACACACACCTGTGGGTTTAAATTACAAAAGAGAAGAGATTGGCCTGGTAGTTTCAGAAGTCTTTAAAACCCATTTCACACAGAAAAGTACAAGGGAATGAGGCATAAAATCAACTAAAGACTGGTTTCAAATTCGTAATCCTCAACATTTAACACTGATCCACACCCACTCAAGTCTTAAAATTCCTTTGGACAAAGAAGAATCCAGTTATTATGTCATAGACTGACATTTCTGACTAAACAAAGAACAAAAAATTCAAGGCAATGGCTTAAATAGGTTACTTTTATTAAATTTCTTTAACCATTGTTATAACTGTCTAAAACCGATAATGGCATTTCAATTATAAGTAATATTACAATGATGAAATATATAATGAATGAAATGCTAGCTTATCACTAAGCAGCTTCTTTCCGTCTGCCTCTTTCTATAGACCATTCTTTAAATCCCCCACTAGGTCTTTGTTTTCGATGCATCCCTCCATCCCTGCTTTTAGGTGCTGGTTCAAATTTAGTTGTTTGGATGGGCTCTCCATGGTTGCATCTTTGTTGTTGTCACGTTAAAAAATTATTCAAAGCTAGAGAAACATTGCGTATAACTTGACTACACACCTTGATTCTACCATCTCTATTTCTAAATTCTTACAGAAAACCCCTGTATAGCTCTCGCATGCATTTTATCGCACCAAGCTAGCCCTCTCTAGAGCTTGATCCCTTCCAAATTAGTTAGTCCTTCGTGTACGTGCTTCCCATAAGAAACTTACATTCAAGAAGTAAAGTTCAGCCGTGTAATTGTAATTTGCAGTATATTTCATATTTTGAGCCAACAAACTTTTGACACTTGTTAAAGATAAAGGACAAACCCAGACAAGACGTCTCTTATTAAAATATTATTAAGATTATGAATATTTATACCAAAAATGAAGACCAACAGTAATATGAATATCCTACTAGACAACTCGCCCTGCTTGCTCACTTCGGTTACAAAATAAATGATTTCTTTATTGATCTTCCATTGGACTATAAAAAAATAGTTGTTTCTACAATTATCATACATTCCAGTCCCTGCATGGATTGCTATGAACAGATCATAAAGATGTTCAGTTCTTGTTTCCATTAAACTTGAGCTTATTAAAGATTTGGCCTGGGAAATACTTCTGTGGACCTTTTCTTCTCTTTTCTCAGAATCCCATATTATATACTGCCTTCACTGCCTTTGCTTAATTCTTCATGTCATCATTTTGCATTTCTTGTTTATGAGGAACATACATGAGGGTCATTGCACCACAGGGTAAAAGAAACGTTCTGAGATGAGCTTTGCTTTCTTACACCCAAAAGTAGACAGACACTGTTGACTCATCAAAAAAGAATTGAAGATATGACAATTTATTTTCCTTCATGCTCCGTCCATATCAATAAGGTCAAATCTGACCAAGTCCATATCGAAAGGTAAGGTCAGTCTGGCCAAATCCACTCGAAACAAAAAGGATGACTGGTCAAATGAATAATGCTCACCAACATAAATTTTAAAAACTCAGAAAAAGAGTTAAGAAAAATTACAATAGTCAATTATTCTGGCGAGAATGGTGGAAACTCAGGGGGTAATTCTGGGGGAGATGGTGGAGGCAGTTTTGATGGTGGAGATGATCCAAAATCTAGATCTGGATAAACACCAGGAGGACGTTCTCGTGGCTGGATTGATAACAACTGTGCGGAGTTTCCCACAGCATCCACCCATCCATAGTGGGGCTCAGCCCTTCCATTCAATACATGATTGTGTAAGTAAATATGCCACGAAATAACTTAGTTTGTAAACATTACAAATACAAACCACCAAACATGAATGCACATATTCTTCTGAAATGTTTTTGAAATTTATAAAGAGAACACCATTTCCATTTTACAGAAACTAAAAATCAGAACCAATATATTAGAAGATAGAACTAAGGTATTAACCGATTAGACTACAATGGAATTGTTTTATCAAAAATCAAAACTTACTCATAATATGTTCCTTCTTCAACAACTATATCCCAACTCTCACCGGTAGTGCTTTTACCATATTTATGCACCTTCCTGCAAGTGAACTTGCTATTAGTTGTCTACACAGAATAAATGCTTCCATAAATAGAGCAAAGCTTATAGTTTACTCCACAACTGCCTGACAAATCTTTAATAAAGAACGCTAACAAATTTCCCTAGTACATCAAACACCATCAGATTTGTAGCATTGAGTATATATAACCTTAGATGAACAAAAGCACAAGCATTCTGATAGAAAAATTCATGCTATTCCTGAAATTTACAGTTTAATGTATAAAAAGATTACCAAACAAAACCAGATAAAAACTGAGCATCAGCCTACATAACCACTATGAGCCCAGAAATTCAAGGTAAGGAAATTTTCAATTGATGAAAATTTTCTGTTCACTATTTTAGCAGAAAAACCAACAAACAGCTTGGCAATCTTCAAGACATTGAACTGATGGCAGGAAAATGATACATTCTACTAATAGAATATCAATAAATTAAAAAAAGTGACAAGTTCCTGTGATAGTCACTAAAACCATGTCCATTTCCTAGGTTGAAGTGAATAACTAGCTCAAAGCGTAGGCATAAATAAATGGTGACTAAAACAAAAAGGAAAACAAAATGAAATCCTGGGATGGAAATGTATGTGAAGCAGCTTGCATAAGCTTGAACAAAATGCACAATACGTAAATTACTGGAAAAACCATAATTTTGTATTTACTTAAGGATTAAATTCTTTATTTTATTTTCATTTTAGGAACATTTCTTTACAGAAAGTCTATGTTATCGGGTTCTTCCAAAAAGGACCCCGTGCCCGCTCCTAGAGCGTTTGGGTACAGGAGCGGCCTGGGGAGCACCCAGGCAGCCCCTGGTTCTCTGTGGGTCCTTCTTGGGCGCTCCCAGGCAGAAAATGTTAATTTGAATCACTGAAATTAATATGCTTGTGCAAAAATTGTTAATTTCCTATGGTGCAATATTCTGTAACAATTTCTAGAAGAAGCATCCAAGTTTCTAGGAGGGTTGCAACCTATCATTGACTGATTTAATGCATCTAAACACCTTTGTACAACTTATTTGTCAGTTTGTTCAGGCCATACCTATACTGAGTTTGAGCCATATATCCATCAAGATCATCCTTTTTTGTTGCAGCAGTTTGTGATCTGTTTTAGCTTGGGTTTCAAATTAATTTCAAAGGTATTATTTCATTATCAACTTCCTCAATGTTGCTTGTCAATTTAGTGGATTTATAAAATATTCATTTCAGTATAAACATTGACATTAATCCAATATTGTAATAACTAGATGGTTTACCATCAAATCCCTATTATCATTGTAAGTTTGTAATTGTAATGGTCTTCATTTGAATTGTGACTTTAAACATATATGATATATGACATAATATTGAAATTTTGAACTATCAATTAGCATCTATCTTTATCACTACCATTGATCAATGATTCAATGGTGAATTGATGAAGTATACTATATCATACTATCAAATGTATTTACAATTATGTATATTTATATATATATATATATATATACAGCCATACCCAAACGTACCGTACCAAAGGAAAAAAAATTCGCCGTACCGGCATACCCGTATCCCATACCCATGCCCGGTCCCATACTGGAACCGGCAATTTAGCAGAAAGTGCAATGCTGCTGATAGACCACTCAAAAATGGCCAGCCATACCCAGGACAGCTAGGATTTACCCAGCTTATGCATAGGTAATCAAAGATGCTCCACAGCCATAAAGACTTTTTTTTCCAATGTTCATCATGGGGGAGAATGTAGTACACAATGAACATTATTCATGCTAAGTTGCCGGTTCTTGTACGGGACCGGGCACGGGTACGGGATATGGGTACGCCGGTACGACAATTTTTTTTTTCCTTGGGTACGGTACGTTTGGGTATGGCTATATATATATATACATATACATAATTGTAAATACATTTGATAGTATGATATAGTATACTTCATCAATCATCAGTCATCAATTCATTATTGAATAATTGATCAATGGTAGTGATAAAGATAAATGCCAATTGATAGTTCAAATTTTCAATATTATGTCATATATCATATATGTTTAAAGTCACGATTCAAATGAAGACCATTACAATTACAAACTTACAATGATAATAGGGATTTGATGGTAAACCATCTAGTTATTACAATATTGAATTAATGTCAATGTTTATACTGAAATGAATATTTTATAAATCCACTAAATTGACAAGCAACATTTAGGAAGCTGATAATGAAATAATACCTTTCAAATTAATTTGAAACCCAAGCTAAAACAGATCACAAACTGCTGCAACAAAAAAGGATGATCCTGATCGATATATGGCTCAAACTCAGTATAGGTATGGCCTGAACAAACTGACAAATAAGTTGTACAGAGGTGTTTAGATGCATCAAATCAGTCAATGATAGGTTGCAACCCTCCTAGAAACTCGGATGCTTCTTCTAGAAATTGTTACAAAATATTGCACCATAGGAAATTAACAATTTTTGCACAAGCATATTAATTTCAGTGATTCAAATTAACATTTTCTGCCTGGGAGCATTTGGGAGCACCCTACGAGCGCCCTGGGAGTGCCTGGGAGCGCCCAAGAAGACCCACAGAGAACCCGGGGCTGCTTGGGCACTCCCAGGCGCTCCCCAGGCCGCTCCCATACCCAAACGCTCCAAGAACGGGCACGGGGTCCCTTTTTTGAAGAACCCGGTAACATAGTATTTATGTGATTAGTTATTAGTTATTTGGTAGTTGTAGATTTTAGTTTTCTATTGAATTACATATTCTGGTCTATATATGTAAGAAAATTATTCACAAACACCAATGGAGATTATTGAATCATCATTATTCCTTAGTGCAATGCTGCTGATAGACCACTGAAAAATGGCCCGCCATACCCAGGACAGCTAGGATTTACCCAGCTTATGCATAGGCAATCAAAGATGTTCCACAGCCATAAAGACTATTTTTCCCCAATGTTCATCATGGGGGAGAATGTAGTACACAATGAACATTATTTATGTGATTAGTTGTTAGTTATTTGGTAGTTGTAGATTTTAGTTTACTATTGAGTTATATATTCTGGTCTATATATGCAAAAATATTATTCACAAAGACCAATGGTGATTATTGAATCATAGTTATTCTTTTCTATATTTTAATTCCTTCAATTGGTATTAGAGCATAGGTTGAAAGGTCCTATGGAAGATTGAATCCCCGGTTGTTAAGAATATGGAGATGTGAAAATATTTGGCTAAAGGGAAAGAATGAGACAAGTTGTAAAAGACAATCCCTGGGTGTAAGGGTTCTGCAAGTTATTTTCTTGTTCCCTTGAAGAATTCGCTTGGAGCACTTAATGCATAGTCATTCTCCCATTGCAACTATGTTCAAGAAATGGCTGGGCTCCCCAATTAAGCGAAACTTCTATGGTATCCAAGTGTCCTCCTGCAGCACTGTGAAGTGTCATTTGCCCTAGGTAATCAGGTCTCCATGCCGTCTTGAATTCAATGCTTACCTTTCAATTTTTATTGAATCTTGCAAAGATGAAAGTCAACCCTTTGTTTTTCCAGTTCGTCTTGGTCAAAAATCCATTGCACTGAGGTTTACAAATTCAGCCTGTAAAATTATCACCCATAAATTATAAATCTGCAAATTATAGTCATGTGGGTTGTATGGATTTAAGTTGGTTATATTAATTTACTTGTCGTTGAATATTTATTTTTTGCATTATCAAAGTGGAATGTCCAAATAGCATCATGCAAGGCAATGGTGATTTTGTGAGCAGTTGCATGAACATTGAAGAAAAAGATCATTAGAGAAGGCTAATAGAAAAAGGGGGGTAACATGCACAAAAAAAAAAAAAAAAGTATTACATATGAAAGGAAAATCTTGGAGAGCCTCATAGCTTCTTGTGTAGTACATAGTGATTTGGTTGGTTTATTTCCTCATCCGTCTTTTTGTAGAGCTTGATCTTTTATTGATGATCTTTCCAAATACACGTGTATTTTCTCTAATAAAAGTTTAAAGTCTTTGAGTCATTTCTGGACTTCAAAGCATTTGCAGAGAAACAATCTTGGAAATCCATCAAGATTTCGCAAACAAATAATGGGGGAGAATATGTCAACCACAGGGTTGAACAATTTTGTGCTTCTGAAGATATTGACCTATAGCATACAGTTCGCTACAGTCCTCAGCAAAACAGAGTAGCAAAATGAAAGAATCAGTCCTTCAAAGAGATAAATAACTATATGATACACTCTAGATCTAGCACCACCATACTGGGCAGAGGCCATCAACTCTACATGTTATATTTAGAACCGAGTTCTTCACCAAGCTATGAAGGGATAACTCCTTTCCAAGCTTGGACCAGTTGCAAACCCTCAATGAAACATTTTCATGTGTTTGGCTCCCCCACATGGGCCCACATTCCAACAAAAAAAATGTAAGGCTATGGATCCACAAAGCAAGCCTTGTATATTTGTTTGGTATGCAGATCATGTTAAGGGGTACAAGCTTCTTCATCCCACAACTCATGAGTTTTTCATTACGAGGAGTGTTCGTTTCGAGGAGAATCTTGCAAGCTCTACTTCTACCACTCCATCCTTCATCACTTTGGTGACACTGTGAGATGATGATAGTTCTTCACAGGATCTTAATCCTCCTAGTCTTGATAAGAGTATTCTTCCTCCACCTCAAATGGCGACAACCATGCTGAAGATTCACATCCTTCCACACGTAGTCATCACTCAGAGGACACTCTTCCAAATTCTCTAAACCCTCCAACCTCTTAAGACATTGCAATCAGTAAGTTATTGGATTGAGGATCCTTCAAACACTAGAAGAACAAGGTCACAATTTCAACAAGCTCGACATCTATTTATTGCCACAACTTTCGATCCACAGTCTTATTAGGAAGCTTCTCGTATCCTTGAGTGGGATGTTGCTATGCAAAAGTTCAATTCCGTGGAGAAGAACCATACTTGGGATTTAGTCCCTCTTCCTAAGGGAAAAAATATTTCGATGCAAATGGACCTCAAACAAAATTTGTTGTAGATGGGTTGGTTGGCAAGCATAAAGCTCACTTGGTGGCCAAAGGCTTCTTCAAGTTCCTAGGATTGACTACCTTGAGACTTTTGCACCAATTGCCAAAATAAATTCCATCCGACTTGTCCTTGCTATGGTTAAAACCCACCATTGGGAAGTTCATTACATGGATGTGAAGAGTGTTCTACTTCACAGTGACCTTCAAGAGGAGATATACATGGAGCAGCCACAAGGGTTTCTTACAAGATTCCTCCCTTGTATTTTGTTTTGAAAGTCTCTCTATGGCCTCAAATAGGCCTCTTGGGGTTGGTATGCCAAGATGGACTCCTTCCTTCTATCAATTGCGTTCACTAGGTGGCATTTTGATCAAAATGTTTATATTCTACAACACAATGATACTCTCACATTTCTACTTCTCTATGTCGATGACTTGATCATAGGGAGTAACTCATCCATAATTTAGGAAGTAAAAACTGCCTTTCATGATCGTTTTCAATATCAAACTTGGGCCTATTGCACTACTTCTTGGGGATTGAGATCACAGTCTTCTTTTGGTATATTCATTAGAAAGCCCAAGTACACACTTGATATACTCTCAAAATTTTGCATGGCTAAATGTAAGCTTGCATCAACTCCATTTCTATTAGGGGTGAAACTTGAGGTTCAGTGTTCTTCAACCTTGGTTGATGGCACTTTATATTGACAACTTGTTATGAGTCTCATCTACTTGACTCACACAAGAACCAACATTTCATATGTTGTGGGCATGGTCTCTTGATTCATGCAAGAGCCACATGAGTTGCATTGGAAAGCAGCTAAGTAGATTCTCCACTGCATTTAGGGTACTCATAGTTATAGAATTTGGTATGCAATTAGTGGATTGTGACTTGGTGGGACACACAAATTCAGATTGGGCAAGCGATTCTAAAAATTGCAAGTCTACTCCGGAGTATTGCTTCTCACTTGGTTCCAATCTAGTTTGTTGATCAAGCAAGAAGCAGTCTACAATTGCTCTTTCATCTATAGACGCTGAGTATTGAAGAGCAATTAATTTTGGCACTAAGGCCATTTAACTTCAAAATATTCTCACTACGTTTGGTATTCAATTCTAAAAGACTACATTTATCTTTTGTGATAATCAAAGTCCAATATAGATCTCAAGGAATCTAGTCCATCACCAAAGGACCAAACACATTGAGATGCATATGCACTACATCCAATAGTTGATTCATAATTACATCACTCATCTTCAATACTGTCCAACATCAAAGCAAATCAGAGACATCTTCACCAAGCTCTTCACAGAAAGCAAGTTCCTTCATTTGCAAGCTTTGTTGGGGTTTCAGTAGGTGTCCGATATGGGGGGGCCTTCTTAGTGCTTTCATTTTTTCTCTCGTTATTTTGGGTGTGGGGTACCTTGTCAAGCTTCATTTGTCGGGATCCATCTTTCACCCACCTAAGCTACACCTAAGGGGGGGTGTTAACATAGGTTTTTACTTTTTATTTCCTTTTCCTAGGTTTTCTTATAATATTATTAAGCGTCTTTACATTAATAAAATCAGTTTAATTAAGTGAATCAGTTGTTTAGGTGTCGTCATCCTACAAGGAATTACATTTACTCTTTTTAGACCATTAGGTGGTCACTCCCTATTGGTTGGACTTGCCACCTCCACCCTCTCCTTGAGTCTATAAAAAACTCACTACCTAGCTTGTATTTCCACTCTTCTTCTTGTAGCTTCTCTTTGTGATCTCTTTATGCAGTCTTGTCATCTTGACATTTGCACATCTCTTGACATCTATGGTTTGTATTTGTGATTTTCATTTACAATTTCAAAACTTATTTCTTTCTTAAAAAATTATTGGGTTATACATTTGTTTCAGATTTCTAACACTAATAGCAAGTAAATTGTCCAAGGCTGCAAAGAGGGCACAATTAAACCATGAAGTGCAATTTCTTGGCATCTATAATTCTTCTAGCCAAGAGAATGTCAAACTGAAATCAATAGTTGTACCATTGATGGTTGGAGAGCCAAATCTTTTAATAAGGTGACAGAAAGAATCTACTAAGTACTAACATAGGACTCGGCCATTGGGAAGTTTCAGAACTCCCTTAATATATGGGTTTCATATGGTTTCAATATTTTTTTGGCTTGAATTGTTAGTTGTTTTTGCCTAGTGTGTTCCCGCTTTCACTCTTGGCATGATATTGGAAGTGAATGAAATTCAAAGTTAGATTTTGATTTATGCAAGAATGAGGCAAAGGCATAGCAGTAGTAAATCATAGATTATCTGCATTTTTTCATTTCGTACATGTAGCCTTTTAGCCTTTTCATTTTGTTTCATCATATATATACACATTGGTAATGAAAACTCAAATTGAAATGATTAGACATTGAAATTTTGTTAATCTATATGCCAACTCATGTAAATTCTTGACTCAGCTCTAACAATTCATAATATGGTTCTCTAATGTATATAATGAATGCCTTATATATGAACAATTGAAATTTCCTATATTTTTTAAAAATTGCCTTTTCTTCTAAATTGTCAACCCCTGTCATCCCTTAAAAAAAGGTGTCTCCTCCCCTACCATACAAGAAATGCATCCACCCATTTCCTATCATCCCTATTGTGAAAACTTGGTGTAGCAAAGAAATTAAAGAATATTAAGATGAATACCACCAAACAACTGAATGCCCAAATGATGATAATCAACTTTAATATAATTGCAATGTAACTTTCCATAAACATACAAAACTTATCTATTCTAAAGCACAATACATTTTGTAATAAATGAATACTCAGAAAATCAATAAATATAGTGAGGCAAATGTTGATAGGTTCCTAAGCATTCAAACCAATTCAAAATTTCTATTTCAATCCAAATTGATGTGTTCCTTCATCAATCCGAAAAAAATATTGGTGGAAATCAATGTCACAAGGTTCATGTTCATGTTCAAGTTACACAAAGAAACAGTTATAAAACAAGTTCACATTTGAAAAAAAAATCGTGATTAAATTTGAACAATATAAATATACAATTTTATTTTTTATCTATGTTACACCACCGTCGGGGATGGGGGGACAAGTTTCCGGGACGGGGGTACAAAGGGGCCTCAATTTGGGGACGGTGGGGGGACGGCAGCAGGGGGTCGGGGGGTGTATATACTGTATACTATACATATGGTATGTAAAATGCTAGTTATGAAAAGATGTATAAGACTATTAAGAAGTAAAATAGCAAAATTGCAAATGCCAAATTGAAATACTAAATAGTAAATACTTGAACATTGAACATTGAACAATGAACATTGAAGTTTTCAATATCGAATTACTAATGAGAAATTAGAATAGAATACTCAATACTACAATTGTCAAATCGGAAAATGGAAGATTTCTATTATATGATATCAAAAATATCTGATCATAAAGATGATTACAATGAGTAGCATGATATCAAAACAAGTACAAAATCAAAATGTCAAATAATCAAAAAATGTGTTAATTTTTTTTTTAAACCATGTGATTTAAGTTGCCGCTGTGGGGGACGCCTGGGCGTCCCCAGGACGCTCAAGGGACGCACAGGCGTCCCCCTCAGCGTCCCGGGGATGCCGGGACGTCCCCGCGTCCCCAGCGGCGAGCCACCAAAACTGGTGGTGCCGCCAGAAACTTGGGAACGCCGTCCCCAAGTCTCGGGGACGTCCCCGTTCCGGGAACGCTCGGGATTTAGGGGGGGGACGCGTCCCCGGGGTACACTGTTTTTTATTTAAACATATCATATTAAATTTAAAAATTGAAATTGAAATATTTTTTAAAATCTATATAAATTTTAAAATTTAAATCTAACCTGAATATAAATAATAGTTTGTAAAATTATTAATATTAATAAATAGTTTTTATTTAGAAATTAAAAATAAATGCTAAACCTAAAACTAATAGATTATTTTTTATAAACAAAAGCTGAGCCTGACTTTCTATATTCCCCTTCAATTGGGTTTCCAGCTCTTGAAGTTACAACAGGCACAAAGGTAACTCATGTATGCACCCAACTGTGAGGTCATCACAGCTTAAAGGTAAACTTTATCGAGCATTAACAGTGATACTTTTCAATAACAAGGATACTTTTCAGTAACAAGAAAGTCAACCATGGTGGCTTTCAGCTAGATAGACAATTTTGTTTGAAACTGCAAGACTACATTGTTGTCTTGACTGCTAAAGAGCAATAGGTGGATGGCACATATTTTCCGAACTCAGCTGTTTCGCAGATCTGACGCCAATCTGTTCAGAACCCAGTTGTTTTGCAGACCCAATGCTAATGCTGCAGCCTGCAGATCTGGAAAAACTGTAGCTGGAAAACCACCAATGCCCACTGCAGAACTGATCCATCCCTCAGTATTTTCCTGTCATGCTGCCGCAAACCCTATTATTTACCTTTGCAAATAGTACAACACCATACAAATAAATTTCATGGCAATTTCCAATGAATTTTACAGCTTTCGTAAATTTTCACCAGATTTCAAATTTCTATAACAAAATCCAGCAAACTTTGTTACTTCAACTGGAAATTATAATAGAGTATTTCATCAAATAACTTCAAACCACTAAAATTTGGTAGGAGAACAATATAAATAATCAACACCTCACCATATGTTATAACTGTCAAGATGGAATTAAAAGAATCAATAAATTAAAACATAACAAAGCACTAATAAATCATGGTGCTCCTGTTAACATGGTTTGACACTGTCAATAATCCAATTCAGTTTGTGTTGAGTTGATTATTCAATGCCTATTCATCTTTTCTTCAATTTCCTTCAAACTGTCCATATTCTTCCTATCCTTTGAGCAATAATGATAATAAATTCTTGCACTGCAGCAGAGGTTTTCTGTTGTATCTCATTCACTTGTCTAGTAAATTATGCAATAAAAAATAGTGGTCCCGTGATAATAATTTTCTCTGCATCTGTAACCTATGTAAACCCTACCTCGGTGATTAATGAATTCATCTTATCCATGTATGTTGGAGGGATTTCTAATTTTTATTCATTGCTACCTGTGTTTGATTCATTTCAGATGTAAACCCAGTCTCAGTGATTAATGAATTCATCTTATCCAGTGTATTTTTGGAGGGATTTCAGATTTTTATCCATTGCTACCTATGTTTAATACATTTAGATTTTATACCCTTCATAGTTAGGCTGACCACTTCTACTAGTACATCCGAAAGCACAGTGAGTTTTACTTTTCTCATAAGTTTAACTTGAGCAACAAATTTTAGTAAGTCCCATAATTGCAGAGCATTTTGAGGGGATAGTTGAGGTTGACTCTTCAACTTCAAAATTTGCTATGATATACCATACAAAATCTTCAGTGTTGAGTAAATTCTTTGTCATCCTATTTTACAGATTGACTAAAGAGACTCAGCAAAAACCATACCCTGTTTCTAAGCTTTTATAAACTAATTATGTGCCACTTGCATTGCTTCTTCAGTGCTATATTTTCCCCCTTTTGTTCATGAAAAGCTTCTTTAGCATACTCATGGATCTCAAAACTGATCCATGTTGGAGAATGAGCCACACCTGGTCCATAGATGGACTGGTTACAAGTGGGCCAGTAGCTCAGCAGTAGAGTACCCCAGCAGCAAATGGGAGGTCCTAGGTTTGAGTCCTAGCTGGTCCATGAAAAGTATTCAACATGGTATCAAAGCCAGGCCAAGGCTAGTAGCCATGAGCATCCACACAGTGGCTCAAGGGGAGTGTTAGAGAATGAGCCACACCCAGACCGCAAATACACTGGTCACACGTGGCCCAGTAGCTCTGTGGTAGAGCAACCCAGCAGCAAATGGAGGCCCTAGGTTTGAGTCCTAGCTGGTCCATGAAAAAGTTCAACAGTTTTGAAGAGGAAACTGTAAAACTAAAATTTCAGAAAAAAGATCATGAACCCAACCCCCAAAAATAATTTGACCAAATCCACAAACCGAACACACAAACCCAAGCCCAAACCTGAACCCAAACCAGTACCAGGTTCAGTAACATATACATATGTGTGTGTGTGTGTGTTATACTAAATATGTATGCAAAAATGTACATTTATACATATGTGTGTATTTATATATTTTAATTTTTGTTTTGAAATTTAGTATTAAATAAAGTAAAAAAAATTGGAGCTTCGTTTATATTTAGTCATTGATTTTCATATAAAGCTTTTACCACTGATTTCATATTATGTTTTAAAGCACGCTGACCAAGAGGCTCAAAAAAAAGGTGACAAATGCAATCTTTGAAAATTTTAAAGCAATAGCATCTCCAATCATTGCCATTGAAAATTGCAGATATACCAATTTTCAATTTTCATTTCAGTTTTAGACATGTAGAAACATCAACAACAATGCTATGAGGAGTATTAGTAGCTGTTATTAGATTGAGCAGCAAGTTCCACTCCTAATCTATAGATATAACAATTGCATCTAAACTATAATGACTAACAAACAATTCTAAACACAATCCACAACTGAGAGAGCAGTTCTCCTTTATGGTATCAGATAATTTGGATCAGATAATTGATATTGTTCTAGCTTTTGCGATTTTCCATTTCCATTGAAACAGTTTTTATTTGATAGTTGCTAGGTTGCATATGATTCTCAAATTTGACAACTCTGGGCGCAACATATACATGTCTGATCATGTCTTTTTCTGGGTAGAAGTAAGCCATATCCTCACAGTTGCATGATCTGAAGTGGCCAAAGTCCTCACCATCCTTCTTTGTCTATTTTTTGTGCCACAATCTCTTTGCAAAGTAGCCTTATATTCAAACAATGGGGCCATGCACGACTGCTTGATTGATCCAAGAGTGCTTGGAATTGGGGAAAATGTTGATCCTGAAGGGCCTTTGAACTTTGAAGTAATAACCTTTTGAGTTTGCATGCCCAATCAAGTTTCAGCTTTAAGGCTCCCACTGGTAGTGGCTCACAGAGGAATAAAGGTTGTCTGGAAGTGGGAATTGACCAAGAGCCATGGATTAAAAAAAAAGGAACATCAGCTCTCTCTCTCTCTCTCTCTCTCTCTCTCTCTCTCTCTCTCTCGCCTTTTCTCAATTCCTCACAGATCTTCATCTTCTATATTTTATCTCTTGTTATTAATACTGCTAGGGGGCTGATCATCACCTTCTATTCCTCCAGCCATTGATAATGTTTTTCTTTAAGTTGATCGTTTCCCCCTTATGGTTGGATGATGTGATCAGGACTAAATATTAGAATATCCCTCACCGCCATTTCCAATTCATCTAGCTGAACTTTGTCCTCCTGCAGAATATGTAGCTGGTTAGCTTTTGTGCCTCTTTTAGAGATATCTGTACTCACAGATAGTGGATGGGACCAAAGATTAGAAGATCTTACCACAAATGCATTAGAGGTTCTACCTGAAGTAGATTGTGAAGTCGAACCTCTAATGCCTCATGCCTCTATTTTCACTCAGTTATATATATGGCACTTGTCAACTTTCACCACCCTTTGGCCCCAAAGCACTGCCAATTCCGATAAGATCTCATAAGTATTTTGCTGATGTGATACCTCCAAAGAGCCATGGGATGATGCTGAAACCCATTTCCCAGAACAAGAGATGCAAATTTAGAAATGAAGATCCTTTCTGGGCTATGTCAGAACAACCTACAAATAGCCAAATTATTCACCTTGGACAGTCTAGCTAGAAAGAGCCAAATCAGTGTTTCAAGGGTGGGATCAAACAACCACCAAAATGCAGTTCAACCCTTGAACATATACAAAATACACATGAAACCCCATTTAATATAGAGGGAGAAAAAACATGTCGGACTATGGACATAAGTAGGCGTATATAAAATGAGGTGAATAAATGTGTACCCATTTCCAAAGTGTTCTTCTCCCCATGTCCTTGACCAACCTGTAAAATATATCAAATTCTAAATTAAATACTAATATTTTCACCAACTATGCTATTAAAACAACTGAGGAAAATTCCATGCCCAAAACTGTAAAATGTGCATCATATTTAGTAATTCACAATACACAGAAAATAACATCAAATGCTTCTCCATACTTTTGTTTTAGAAAAAGGATTATTCCATAAATGCCAACAGTGCATACATTCAGTGCTACATATTTCCAAAACATAGTAGAGTAAATACTAGCTGCTTAAGCATCAATCTAAAGGATGAAATAAAGTGTTAACAACATGCACTCTTAGACTTTAAATAAGTGACTATGCCGGGACATAAAGCAATAGAAAAAATAACAATCTTTCTAAGCAGTATAGATTTGCTATAAAAAACCTTCAAATATAATAGGTAAAATATTGCACAAAATTGAATGCATAACTACATGGAAGTTAGGTGAACCTTAAATAATAAATTTTATATTGAAACCCATTTCACGCTCACATGTACTAATTAATATCTATCAACAACAATGGATTCACAATGATATTCTTTTTTCTTTGTTTCTGCTCCACAGCTCTGCATATTAATAGGCTTCAAAAGATAATTAAAAAAAAATAGCATGCATTGCATAAAGATGACTTTATGTATGCACAGCCTAACCTCTAAAATTTTCAAAACATGATGCTCCTAGTTTAAATGAGTTTTTTATCATTTAAATGCAAAAAAAAAGAAACTTGGCATCATTTAAAAGAGACTGCAAAATGCACACAATCACACAGACTCTATGCTGGGTTCTCTAATCAAAAGCTCTCCAAGCTGCTTATTTTCAGTCACAATAGTTGTTATATTGGGGTTCTGATCTCTACATTACTACTCCTATTAGTAATTTTTTAAGTGGGAGAACACTCATTCCAATTTAGAAAGATTTTGACTTACAGAATACATGAAAGGATGAAATTATTAAAGTTAAAAATACCAGAAAACAGGGCTAGGATAGCAGCAAGATGAAAGCTCAAACTATGAGAGAAGTGAAATGACATACGTAAGCTCTCAATTAGAAAGCCTTGATATGCAGATTTATGGACCCAGATGGTATAGAAATCACAGACATGGTGAGTTCATCCAAGCACTAAACAGCCCAAGTATTGGTCAGGCTTGGTCACACAGAAATGTCCAACAACCCTTAAAGTGAAAATAGAAAACAAAATCACCTGGATGAAAAGATAGCCACTGCCCTCTATTGCCCAATTTCTCACTAACTAGCTCTCACTTTCACTCACTCGAGACAAAAGTCAGCTCCAAGGAGGAGAAGATGCAGACAAAGAAAAACAAAAAGGAAAAGCAGAAAAAAGAAGAGCACAAGAAATCCTATATGTGTGGAAGCCTTAAGTGATTGAAGGAGTACAAATAGAAAGAAGCAGCAGGAGAAATTATATTATTATATTAATAATTTAATGTCCATAGATGACAAAAAACTCTATGGGACTCAAGACTACATTAACTTATGATAGAAAGTCCTAGGAAGAGAAACCAAGAAAGTCCCCACAAAGAGGAGAACAAAAACAAAGATAAACAAAATAACATGAAGTTGTTGGTTTTGGTAATGGTTCGGGGGTTCGGATCACGGGTTCAGCTAAAATTTTTTTGGCAGGGTTTAGTTCATTAGACAATTTTTTTGCTTCATCAAGGCATTTTGATTAAATGGTCTAAACCTTGTAAAATTGTCGTCAAAAGTCAGTTTTTGGGCAAATGAAGTATGGGCTTTTTGTCAGTTTACTGTCTAGAAGATATTGGCAAAATTTGAAAATTTTGAAAATTAGGGTTTCCAAGCCCCTATTTTTAGGAAAAAACCTAAAAAATAGGGTCTTGCTAGAATTGACTGAAAATTATTTTGATTGGCTTATTTCACTTCACGATCACAGTGGTGAAGTCGAAATCAAGGAAAAGTCAGTTTAAGACTGGTGGGTTGTTCTCGCTTTTTCAGGAGAAAAGTTAGGACCTCTGAGGTCAACAATGGCAGATGGCCAAATACCAGGTGTCAAAATCTAAGTTAAAACGCTCCAGTGAAGATTCTATGGCGAGATATGTTCAAAATGATGCTTTGTCACGAAGGAGATTTTCGTCGAGGAAAAAATCATTGAAATTTTTCTAACTCTGGAATTAAAAGAGCCCCGAAGGCCAAGGGTGCTCTAGATTTCAGAGGGTCAAATCATCTTTTTGAGATTTGTCACTTCCAAGTGGTCTTCTTCGAAATCTTGTCAGCTTCGCAATGAGCCTACCAGCCAATCCAGAAGATCTGTCTAGCACCTGAATTTGCAAATTAAACGAAGAACGAGGGAGATGAAATTGGTCAAATTTTGACTAACACTGGTGGATAAAAGCACCTTGGCTAGCCAACAGCGGGCAAACTTTGAGGTACCAAATGAAACTTTTTGATCAAAGGACACCGAGTATGTTTGTCTTAGACTTGATCAGGCTTCGCAACAAATCCGTCAACGGGTTAATCTAAGTTGCTGAACTGTCGGAATCAGAGTCAAACGTAAGGTTTTTATCATGGTCAAAAATGTCAGTTCAGAGCAAAAGTGCCCCTGGAGGCCAGGGGCGCCTAGGGTTTTGAACCCTTAAATGTAGTTGTTAGGATTTGCTGGAATGTTCATCCTGTGCGAAATGCTTCAAGCTTTCAATTGCACATCTCAACCAGGTTAGAAGACTTGTCAATACTCGGTAGTCAAAGATTGAACGAAGAACAACAAGTTGTGAAAATGGCTAAGTCTGGAAATAAAAGTGCCCCTTGAGGCCAAGGGCGCCCAAGATTTTCACCTGTCAGATGAGGTTTTTAGGGATTATGCTCTACAGGAAGTCATGTTCAGAATTGAGCCAACACCGCAGTGAGCCTGTCAGCCAACTCTGGAATTTTGTTAAGTGTTGGAAGTTGCAGGCTGAAGGAAGGTGGAAATCGTGTTCAAAATGATGAAAATGCATGAAAATTTGACTAACTCTGATAAGAAAAAGCACCCCTGGAGACTAGGGGCGCCCAAAATTTTGAAGGCTTAGTCAGAGGTCAAAATTAGGGTTTGCAACGTCAAGGAGCTTCTTTTCAGTTTTTATTCTGCTCTTCAATGAAACTGTCAGCCAGTCTACTCGATACATCAGTCAATTAGAATCAGTGATCAAACATAGGCTCTGGTGATGTTTGCAAATGTAAATTTTCAAAAAAGTTTCTAAGTTTGGAGTAATGGCGCCTAGAATCAAACTTTGACTTTTGAACTAAAGTGCATTGGCTGCCCTATAATGGAGGAGTTTTTGAACTCAACTTAAAATAATATTAAAACTCCAGTTTTACTTCTAAGTCGACCTCAAAATGACAATTTTTCTTGCACGTGGCAAATTTATCTGTGCATGTTGGGTGGCGCCCATTTTAGGGTTTTATTTTCATCCAACTAACTGAATTGGGGTCCAATAATATTATTGCATCCTAATTAGGGTTTTGCATGCACATTGATGCCTTAATTCATGAAATTTATTTATTAAGGCATTTGGGTGTCCATTATTCTCATCATAGGTTGAAGGCAAACACGTATTTTCTCGTGCAAGCAAGATCTGAATGCGCTACAGGTGACATTTTTCAGTGTTCTCTGCAATGCTAGGTCTAGATTGTTCAGAGGAATTATTTTCCAGACTTCATCTTTTGAGCGCATGCATTCCAAGCTTCATCAAACAGAATTCAAGGCATAGGCGTCATTTTCAGAGGCAAAATATAATTTCTATTTTCACTCTTAAAATTCTTGTATCCTTGTCTTAGGTCTTCTCTCGCATGTCAAAGTAAACGACATCTTTTTCAGAATTTGGTCATCTGGGTTCACTCAGCACAGCATTGGCAGCAAAACCCATGTTCCAAAATTTTTCAAGAAAATTGCCCCATTACTTCTCATTTTCAAGTATTGTGCTTTTTTCCGAAGATTCTTTTGCACGTCGGTCAAAAAGTCTACTTTTTGAAAAATGAAGAATTTGGGTTCAATCAGCTCATTGGCGCTACAAAACCCATATGCCAGTTTTTCTCAGGAAAAATAGCCCTTGGTGCCCCTACTGCCCCTGCAACTTTTGTTACTGAAAAGCTCTTGCATGCCTTAGTATACGTCATTTTTTTGAATTTTTAATAATCTAGGTTGACTTAGAATTTCATTCTCTACAAAACCCATATGCTAGTTTTTTCGGGAAAAATTGCTCTCGTAGCCCCCGCTGCCCCTGCTACTTCTATTTCAAAAAGTCTTTGCATGCCAAGGCAAAAGGCATTTTTTTGAATTTCTGACGTTGTGGGTTTGCTTCGAAAAACTTTCTCTACAAAACCCACATCTCGGGTTGACTTAGAATTTCATTCTCCACAAAACCCATATGCTAGTTTTTTCGGGAAAAATTGCCCTCACAGCCCCCACTGGCCCTGCTACTTCTGTTTCAAAAAGTCTTCGCATGCCAAGGCAAAAGGCATTTTTTTGAACTTTTGACATTGTGGGTTTGCTTAGAAAAACTCTACAAAACCCACGTCTCAGAATTTTTCGTAAAAATTGCCCCTCAACAAGCTATTTTTATCCTCGTCATAAGCCATTTTTAGCCTCACCAGAAAAGTTGTTAGAACATAGCCATGTTTACAGTCAACAGGCTAGTTTTTTAGAATGCAGTTCACTTCGACTAAATTCAAGACCAAATCGGTTTGCATTCATGATTTCATCAGAAAAGCTGACACCAATTTGCATCAAGCGCATCCGAAGGGTTGATTCAGACAATTTGTCAGGCGTAGTCACTTAGAGTCCACATGGTTTCATACCTCGTATAGCTGATAGCCTTCCAAGGCCAGTTTAGAGGGTTGAATACCGTTGGAATTCTACATGCATAGCGAGTTTAGGAGCATTTCTCACAGCTAGAGTATTCGCAGTCAAACTTCGTGGTTTCATCATGCAACACTTCCATTGAGAAAAACGTGAAAAGTTTCAAGAGCGTCAAAAGCATTAGAAGCATAAAGCTGTAGAAGAAATAGAGGCCATCACTCCAATTACGGAGCCGCCAAAGTTACCAATCAGTAAAATGTCAATTTGAGTGTGCAGATATTTCCAAGATTGCTCAAGTTGCTGACAAGCAGTGAATTGACAGTTGATACATGTGACAACCTCCAAATGATGAGGCAGTTAACAACTTCTTGGAGGAGTTAATTGCTCGAGATCACAACCTGTGGATAGGAAGTCCCACCTCTTCAAGATAGACATTGACACAGTAGTTAACTTGATGCCTCTTTCCAAGTTAACTCGCTGTCCCACCCTTGTGCACATCTATTTTGGAGTCACCTATGTGGAGCTTTCAATTAGGATTTAGTTAATTGATGTTAGTTATCAGTTGACTCTCATATCAATAAGGACTTGCATGTTGCACGTCCATTTAGTTTAGTTTAGAATCAGTTAACTGATGTTGTTTTTCCAATTAACTGTTAGGTTGCATACATTTAGACTTAAGAATAAGCTCTTGCATGCTTGCAAAACTCATGTTAACTCAAGGAGATTTTAGGGTTCCCTACTATTGATGTTATTGCAGCTTCGGGCTTCATACTTCCTTATTTATTTGTGATTATTTAATGGCAACATATCTCTAAGATGGCCGACCTCCTTTGTGATTATTATTTATTATTTGTAATTATTTTTATGGTGGCCGACCTTGTCCTTGAAGAGGTGCGACCCCTCTAAGTAACATGTATATATAGGTGGTCACTTTCCATTCATTTGGGTATCAAGCAAGTTCGATCTCCTTCTTTTCAAGTGCGAATTATATCAAGTGCAGATTGAAGGGCAGACTATTAGTTTGTGTTACATCATTGCTGGTGCTGATTATTAGTCTTGTGTGTGGCCTCATTGTAAAGAGACTTGTTGCCATTGCTCATATATATAAGAGATATATTTGTTGCTGGGTTTTTCTCCCTCAAGAGGAGGGTTTTCCCAAGGTATCTGTTGTGTTATTGTGTCTGATTTTAAATTAATTTTTCTATGCATTAAATCTGATCATAAAACTAACATGGTATCAGAGCGGGTTTGAAGAAGATCTTGATCAAATTGTTATTACAGCGATATTCTTTACTCTCTTTCTCATCGTTGTTTACTTCTATCTCTTCGTCAAGATCGTGATCGGTCTTAAGCTTGAGGCTTGAGGATAGACTTGAAGGAGCATCTAATTTCACATCTTGGAGATTCAAAATTATGCTCTCCTTGGAAGAAAGTGAATTGGCCGAGTTCGTAGAGAGCAAAGTTTCTGAGCCTGATGTTGAGGAAGAGAAGATTCAATGGAAGAAGAAAGATACTAAGGCAAAGAAGATGTTAGTTGATTCCGTGAAGGATCATATTGTTCCCATCATCTCTAAGATGAAGACGGCAAGGGAGATGTTTAAGTCTTTGGAGGAGATGTATGAGATCAACAACACAAGCCGTGCACTTGCATTGAAGCAACAACTACATCATGTGAAGATGGCAGAAGGAGAATCTGTCATCGCTTACTTCATGAAGATTTCCGAATTGAGAGATCAGCTCTCTTCTATTGGTCATTTTGTTGATGACAACGATTTGACCATGCTTGCCCTTAATGGTCTTCCTTCATCTTGGGAGTCTTACATTCAAGGAATCAGTGCAAGATCGAAACTTCCCATGTTTGATCGTTTGAGGGCAGATTGTATTCAAGAAGAGTCTAGGTTGGCTGCGAGAGGTATTGGTCGAAGCTCTACAAATGAAGACATTCATGTTCTTTCCGCTCAATCCTCGAAGAAGAAAGAGAAAGGTGGAAAGAAAGAATATTTCAAGAGGAATAGAGATAAAGGAGTTAATGGTGCTCCCCCATTCAAGAAGAAGTGGGACCTCTCCAAAGTCCAATGTTTTCGTTGTGACATGTTTGGTCACTATGCAAAGGATTGCCCCACCAGGCCTAATCAACATGCTTCATTTTTGGATGTGGATGAGATCTCTCCTCAGAAGGATTCTAGGGAATTTCTATTCTAAGCCATGGGCTTGTGTTCAAGCCGTGAAGGTTGTGTGCTGATCTATACGCAAGAGCAGTGTATCTTACTGCGTCCAGTATTTGCATCCATCAAAATATTTAAAGAGATAAGTATTCTTTGGTTGCTGAGTTATATCATTTAGTTGGATCTTGTAATTAGTAAAGAGAGATAGTGGGTTCTCTTGAATTGTGTTCACTAGCATAGTGGTTTCATTTATTGCATGCTGGTTGTGAAAATTTCTGAGTGCGACTCTGAAATACAAAGAGAATTGTAATTTCGATGGTGATTGGTTGCTCACATCGATATCATTCTCTAATGCATGATCTGTGATAGAGCCTTGAACTCTTGGAGAGAGTTGGCTCTACATGCTAACTGCATATTGCATTCAAGAAATCTGTAGTTGTGCAGATTGTCTTTTTGTTGTGCTAAGTTTGGCACTCTCGAGAGGAGTAAAAGATGGAAGGAAGAGTTATATCAGAATTCAATAAAGATAAGTTTATTTATCCCTTCATTCTGATCCTTTGATATATTTCCCTTTAGGTTGATTTACTTATTCATGTTTTAATATTGTTCATAAATTCTTATGTATTCATGCTATAACCTAAGATAATAAACCTTGTATGATTCTAGTCTTGATATTTCTTTGCATAGTTATAAACAGTTAGTAATCTCTCTATAATGCTTCCAAAAAGATCTAGGGGCAAGAAAGTGATGAGAGATTGCTTAGTGATGAAAAGCTTGAGGCATCTTATGAGGAAGTCATGCCGACCAAAGAAATGATCAAGCGTGAAGTCACAACTTGCAGCCATGAGACTGAGTTGATGGCTAGAGGGAGTTCACTTCCAGAAGACTTCTTTGCAATCTCTGAAACAGGGATCAAGAGGGAGCTTTATAACTCACTGAGAAGAAGTGAAGATTACTGTATTGCAAGGCTAGGTGCTAAACCCTTCAGCTGCTGAGATCAGAATTGCTCAAAACTGTCATCTGAATTTGTCATTGGTAGCTCCGCAAACCTATTCAGAATAGAGTGATCTGCAATGAGATCGAGGAGGTCAACCCTGAACTCTCTACAGTACCAGAGGTGTGCACTGGAAAACATTTATCTAAGGCAAGCGTTGCAGGCAATCTTGGACGATGAGGTCAGAAGGTTGATGCAAGTACTTAAAGATTCAGAGGGAGCCTACTATTGATATTTTGAAGAGATTTGGTATGATGGATTGCAAATCCATGTCTACACCTATGGAAACCAACTTGCACAAGTTGAAGGAGGCTGTAGCTAGTTCAAACCTAGTGGATCCCACGATGTACAGGCAGTTGATTGGATCCTTGATGTATCTAGTTAACACTAGACCTGAAATCTGCTATGCAGTAAGTGCACGTAGTCAGTTCATGTGTGAACTAAGGCAGGTACATCTTGTTGCAGCAAAACATGTCCTGAGATACTTGCGTGGGACAGTTGGATATGGGTTGAGATATTCTTCAGGTGTGATCCTGGAGCTGCATGGTTATACAAATTTTGTTTCGGCAGGTTGTGTTGCTGATCAGAAGAGCACCTCTGGATGTTATTTCAATTTGGGGTCTACGATGATCTCCTAATGTAGCAGGAAGCAATCTTCAGTGGCACTGAGTACCGCAAAGGTCATGTACATTGCAGCATGTGTGGCAGTTTGAGAAGCAGTGTGGCTTCGGAAGCTCCTTGCAGGATTGGTTGGACAATCGTTGGAGCCGACTGTCATCCATTGTGTTAATTAAGCTATGTGGAGCCTTCTGTCAATACAGTGTTTCATGACAAAACTAAACAATATATTGAGGAAAGCATTTCAGTTGAGGTATATCAACACTGATGAGCAGACTACAAACATTCTCACCAAGCCTCTCTCTAGGGTAAAGTTTGTGTACTTTCAAGATAAGCTTGGTATGGTGGAGAATACAACCTTAACTGAGAAGGAGTCTCAGATCAGTGATGAGTTCTTCTCTGTGAAGTTTGATCCCTTGATCTCCAGATATCATGTGTGTGACTCCATGACAGCATCACGTGAGAGAGTCTGTGATGATTCCTCTTGTACTTGTGTTTTCACCCTCTGGGAGAGCCATGGTGAAAGTCATGTTGAGGTGACAACATCACGCAAGTGATGAACACTTGTAAATACCATACATGGTTGTAGCCATTATGGTGATATCTGATATCACGATGAGGTGATATCGTTTCTTTTCCACATATGGTTGTAGCCATTGTGGTTGGCATCACAATGAGGTGATGTGTCTTGTGTAGCAGGAAGTATTCCTCCCTAGCTGAGAGGGAGTGTTGATGTTATTGCAGCTTCGGGCTTCATACTTCCTTATTTATTTGTGATTATTTAATGACAACATATCTCTAAGATGGCCGACCTCCTTTGTAATTATTATTTATTATTTGTAATTACTCTTATGGTGGCCGACCTTGTCCTTGAAAAGGTGCGACCCCTCTAAGCAACATGTATATATAGGTCACTTTCCACTCATTTGGGTATCAAGCAAGTTCGATCTCCTTCTCAAGTGCGAATTATATCAAGTGCAGATTATTCTATCTAGTGCGAATTATTCTAAGGCAGATTGTGAGTCTATTCAAGTGCAGGTTGAAGGGCAGACTATTAGTTTGTGTTACATCATTGCTGGTGCTGATTATTAGCCTTGTGTGTGGCCTCATTGTAAAGAGACTTGTTGCCATTGCTCATATATATAAGAGATATATTTGTTGCTGGGTTTTTCTCCCTCAAGAGGAGGGTTTTCCCAGGGTATTAGTTGTGTTATTGTGTCTGATTTTAAATTAATTTTGCTGTGCATTAAATCTGATCATAAAACTAACACCTACTCCTTTGAGGTTCTATAAATAAGAGCACCCTTGCTCATTATATTTCAACTTTTGTTGTGATAACAAATTGTTGTGCCCACCTTGTCGTGCAATATTGCTATTATGTATCTGTTCACTTAGCTAAATATAAAGCTGGTTTGATCGTTTATTGTGTGCATGTCTCGTTATGCAATTTACTGTCCCAGATTTATTCTTGTTGTTTCTAATAATCTTTCTCTCATATCTACACCTCAGATAGGTGTTCCACCTCCTTGGGAAATTAGAAATAAAGTTTATCATTTGAAATAGTCTTTCTTTCATATCTACACCTTGGATAGGTGTTCCACCTCCTTGGCAAATTAGAAATAAAGATTGTCGTTTAGTGTTGTTTCCAGTAATCTACTTTCAGCCTACACCTCGGATAGGTGTTCCACCTCCTTGGGAATTAACCTTCATTTCAGCCTACACCTCCGATAGGTGTTCCACCTCCTTGGGCATCCTAATATAAAGTTTATCGTCAACCATTCCCACTTGCTCCTAATTCCACTTGCTCTATTTTTCTAGAGGAAATAGGATAGTTTTAGCGTTAGCCTAGTTGTAGTTAAGATCTACAAAACCAAAGAAAACCTTAGCTGCAATGTATGTGGTTTCTTAACCTTGTGCCTCTACTAGCTGAGTAAAAAAGATAGGATTTTAGAATACTTTACTTTTTACGCATATCAACATAAGAGGGAGTTTCCCCTCCTAATTTGAAGAGCAGTTAATACTCTGCATAGTTGTCCGTTGCCAATACGCACTCCAGAGGTGCAAATTGTAGCGCCAACAATATATATCAAAAATTTTAGATAATATACATATTTTAATGTAATAATTATTAATATTTAATAATTTATAAACCTTGTACAATATTAATTAATATATTAAATATATTAATAATTATATATTTTAAATAAAATAATTAAATATTAATATTAATGACTATAATTAAACATATTTGTATTATATAGACAAAAGAATTAAGTACATTAAATATATTAATAATTATATATTTTAAATAAAATATTAATGTGATTATAATTATAACATATTAATATTCATTAATATATTTTAAAAAAATAAATATATTAATGATTATATATTTTAAATAAAATATTTAAACTTAAAAAATAAATAAACATCGTGTTGTACCCAAAATAAATTTTTGCTTCAAAGAGACATTTTTGTTAAAATGATCTAGATCATGTTACAATGTTGTCAAAAGTATGTTTTAGGTCAATCCAAACATAGGCTTTTTGTGGGTTTGTGTCAAGGAACATATGTGCAAAATTCTGAAATTTTGAAAATTAGGGTTTCGTGCCCCTATTTTTAGAGAAACCCCTGAAAAATAGGACCTTGCCAGAATTCATTGAAAACAATTTTGATAGGATGAATTGACTTCACAATCACACTGGTCAAGTCAAAATCACCAAAAAGTTAGTTTTACTCTGGTGGGTCTATTTTCATTTTTCAGGAAGAAAATTAGGACCTCTGCAGCCATTAATGGCAGATTGGCTAGTACTAGGTGCTGAAAGCTAACCTTCAAAAGCTTCCACGAAGAAACCATGGCGGAAATACTCCAAAAAGATGCTATCTCACGAAGGCGATTCTCAAAACTGAAAAATGCCAAAAATTGACTAACTCTGGAGAAAGTACGCCTTGCTACTAAGGTAGATATGCAGTCAACATGAGAAAAAGCGCCTTGAACTAAAGGATCCAGATGTCAGTTTCTCACAAAACTTGTCTTCAGATGATCCCTCCAGCATCAACTCAGCCTTCCAACGAACCTGTTAGCCAGCCTGCGAGACACATCAAACGACAGCAACGGTTGATCGTCAAAGCATGTAAAATCAGTGGAAAATCAATGCATATCAAGAAAAAAGCACCCCTGCTGGCCAAGGACGCCATGGAATCCAAGCCACCTGATGAAGTTTTCAACGACGACTTTCTACAAGGTATTTGCTCAGCTCTCTCTCAGCTTCACGATCAATCCAACTACACGTCCACGGGACCTGTCAGGAATCAGAGGCAGAGATCAAGCTGAAGACACCTAAAGGTGAAAGCTGAAGGAAGAATATGAAGAAGTTGGTTAAGTGTTAAGGAAAAGCGCCCCTGCTAAGGAAAGGTGCCCATCTTTTTGGGCAGTCAGATGTTGTCTACAAGCTTGGTGACCTCCAGCATGACCTTCTCCATTTTGATCAATCTCAACAACGACACCGTCAATGAAGACAACAGACAAATCAAACACCTGACGACAAAGATAAAATTGGGACCATTCTTGAAGGTTTGCAACATGAAAATCATGAGTCAAAAAGCCATAACTTCTAATCTTCTTTTTGTCTTCTTCCTCTCTTATGTCTTAAACTTCTTGCATGTCACAGAAAATAGCAGGCTATCACAGATCTGACCAACTGGGTATGATCAACATAGTTTTTCAGCAAAACCCATCTCTTGAAATTTTCCGGAAACAACAAACTTGTTGCCCCTATTTTTAGGGATTTTTTCCGAATAAGTCAAAGATTCAAAAATCCAACGAACTGGGTTTGTTCAGCATTGCAACACGAACAAAACAAATGTGTCAGATTTTTTCCAGAAAAATACTTCTCAGCAGGTGTTATTTTTAAGGGTTTTCAGAAGTTGTCAGAATAGGGTCATGTGCACAGTTGATCTTTAAGTTTTTCAAGATGCAGTTCTCCCAAGTACAATATAAGACCAAAATGGTCTTGTACCATGATTTCCTGAAAAACAATAGACACAGACTTGCATCAAGTGCACCCAAAGGTCAACTCAGAAGATTTGGAAGGCATGGACCAGATCACGCTACAAAACATCGAGCAATCCAGATCGCTTGAGGCTGCATCAATCCCCATCACACTACAAAACGTGGAGTTTGTAATTGCTTGCATTAAGCATTACAACCCTACCACACGAGAAATCTGATCAGTGGATGGGCGGGTGATTTATAGCCTTAAACCAAAGGATGTCGAAAGATGTTTCGCGATTCCACCATGTCCGACCAATGTGATCATATATGTGAAAGAATGCGAAGGAGCATTCAAAGTGGCAAAAGATAAGTGTCAGCAGAGAATGGCAGAAAAATGGCTAAAAGTGAAGAAGGCCAACTTGCCCAAGAACGTTGGGCGAGGAGAGTTCCGAGACGAGTATGCAGTGATGATCACTCTACTCAATCGCATCATTGGACAGGAAGATGGGAATGTACTACATCATTGCTAAGATTACCAGAACCAGAGAGCATTACGACTGGCCCACCCTCATCAGTGATACACTCCACCAGCAAATGACCGAGCTCTTAGAGGCTCATAGGTTCCACATGTGCTCCTTTCTTGTATATCTGATTGCCTTCCAAGGCCAGTTCAGGGCACTAAACACTGTGGGAACCTTAGATGTGCAGAAGGTCCACATATTTTCCACGACTTGAGTTTACACAAGCAGAACGACATTTCAAGCAGATAAATGCTAAGTTACCGGATTCGTACCCACAGGCCTCGAACCCGGTTTGGGTGCGAACCCGGTACGGGTTCGCCTGTGGGTACGCGTTGGGTACGCACAGGGTGCGTGCCCAGTGAGTACCTTGCCCAAAGGTACGCGGACCCGGGGGTACCAGCCGCATACCCGAGCGAACCACTGAGAACCCACGGCCCAGCACTTAAAAAGTGGGCCCAAAAGTTTTTAAAAAACAATTTTTTAATTTCTATTTTGCCTCTTAACCCTAGAACGACCCAATATGAGGCCTTTCAACACTAAAACATTTCATTTTTACCTCTCATTTTGCTCTCTCCATATTTTCTTTCCATCTTAGCATTTTGAAGGGAGGTGATTGCATTTGAAGGAGATCGATTGTGGAGTGGCAAATAGCTTCTACAAAGGAGATTTAAGTGTTCAAGGTATGCATTTAAACCCTATTCTTTAATCTTTTGATGAATTTTTTTAAGTTTCTTAGTTTTTGATGGATTTTTTCAAGTTTGTGAAGAAGTTTTTCAAATATATATATTTTTTTCATTTTTTTTATAGATTGCAACAATGGCCAGTAGTCAAAGTTCAGTGGGTGGGGATGGAAGCCAAAAGTTCAAAATTGATAAAGGATCTCCTTTATGGAGACATACCACACGAATTTCACAAATTCCTGGAGGTGGGGGGTTTGTTTGGAAGTGTAATTTTTGCAATGTACAATATAATAGCTCCTACTACCGAGTGAAACTTCATTTTATGGGCCCTGGTGGTAAAGGGATTAATATGTGTGTGGGCCCAGATAAGAAGGGGTTTTCTGCTGTACAAATAGCAGCATTTATAAAAGAACAAGAAGATGCTGACAATTCATTGCAAGAGGAAAACAAACTAGTTATAGTTCCGGAAAGAAAAAAACAACATTACCCACTCATCAGATAGTTAGGCCCTCTAGACATCCCTTCTTGTCTATACCCTCTACGGAAGAAGAAGATGAAGAACCAGAAACCACCACCCGCAAGAGAGGTCCATTAGAGAAGGCATTTAAAATGGAGGCAAGAGATATTGCTGAAGAAAAAATTGCACGTTGCCTCTATGCCAATGGTCTTCCATTCAACTTGGTGAGATCACCATATTGGAAGGACATGGTGTCAGCAATAAATAGTGCACCTCCTGATTTCACAAGTCCTGGGTATGAAAAGGTGCGTACCACCTTATTGCAAAAAGAGAAGAAATATGTAGAGGCCCAACTAAAACCAATTAGAGATTCTTGGGTTGAAACAGGTGTATCTATTGTTTCCGATGGATGGAAAGATTGCAAAAACCGTCCATTGATTAATGTTATTGCAGTGTCCCCCAAGGGGGCAATGTTTTTGAGGGCGGTTGACTGTGAAGGGGAAGTGAAAGATGCAGAGTTCATTTCCAGGATTCTCATTGACTCCATAGAGATGGTGGGTAGTGAAAATGTTGTCCAAGTAATTACGGACAATGCAAAAGTTTGCAGGGCTGCAGGTGCTTTGGTAGAGGCTAGATATGAGCACATCTTTTGGACACCGTGCACCGTACACTCCCTCAATTTGGTGATGCAAGCAATTGGCAACCAAATAGAGTGGGTGAAAGAAATATACCAGGAGTCTGAGGAGATCCAGATGTTTGTGACAAACCACCATATGTCACAAGCAATTTTCAGAACTTTTTCAACATTGGAATTGTTGAAGGTAAATTTTAAAATTTAATTTATTTAGTTTCATTTATCATTTATGTCATGTTTTACATAATTGAATAAAATAATTTTTTGCATTATTTACATATTTTAAATGTGTTATTAACTTACTATTAACATGTTCTTAGGTTGCCGAGACCCGGTTTGCATCTCACACAATTGTTCTGAGACGACTTGTGAAGGTGAAAGATGCATTGAGTCAAATGGTTATTAGCAACCAATGGGGTATATGGAAGCATTGATCTTGAATGACGATTGGTGGGATCGTGTGAATTATGTATTGGAATTCACCGAACCTATCATGTCTATGCTTCGGTTTGCTGATACAGATGAACCATGCTTGGGGGATGTCTATGATAGCATGGACACAATGTTGGAAAAAATAAAAATAGAAATACAAAAAAAAGAGAATGATCCTGAAGACACCTTGTACAAAAGGGTGGAAGCAATTGTTCTTCATCGTTGGAACAAGATGACAACTCCATTGCACCTCCTTGCATATGCCCTATCTCCGAGGTACTATACCACTGAAGTACTTTCTATCCCAGGGAGAATACCGCCATATAGAGATTCTGAAGTTGCTAATGGGTATAAGACGGCATTTAGTAGAATGTTCAGTGATCCAGAAGTGCATGCAAGTGTCATGAGAGAATTTGGAATGTTTGTCACAGGAAAATCAAAAAATCATACCGCTTCTGTTGCTAGAGACCAATACAAAATGGATGCTCTTACATGGTGGTACCTCCATGGTCAAGATTATATGTACCTCCAACCTCTTGCAATCAAGATCCTCTCACAAGTTTTTTTTTTTTTGCCACTTGTATTGTAAAATTTAACACTTAACATTCTTGAATTTATCTTGCATTTTTTTATTTTATTTTTAATTTTGTTGGTTTTCTCTCCAGGTTGCAAGCTCTTCTGCCGCTGAACGGAATTGGAGTACATACTCCTTTATCCACTCAGTGAAGCGTAACCGGTTGGCTGCAAAAAGAGCTGAAGACTTAGTGTATATTCATTCCAATTTGCGTCTTCTGTCACGTAAGGATCCTCAATACAGGCAGGGGGCAGCGAGGCTTTGGGATGTAGCACCCGAGTCTACTGACTTGGATGCAACCATTCAGGATCTTGCTAGAGCCACTATGGATGATGTGGGTGATATTGATGACATATCACATGGTGTTGGATCCGCTTTGGGTTCAAATGATGATGATTTTGAAGTTGAAACCACTCAAAATCCAAGTCATGATGATTCTGACAATCCTTTTGATGATTGATGAGCACATGAACAATGAACATTGAATCATGTTTCAATGTTTCATGAACTACATTTTGTAATTCAGTAATTTTATTTGAATATTTTTCAACTATCAATTGGCATTTAATATTTATCTTTGGCATTTGGCATTGATCAATGATCAAGTATCATACTATGAAATGATTTAGTTTTACAATTCTCTATATTTCTCTTTTTTTTTGTATATATAATACATATATATAGATTTATAATATATTAAATTATATATATATATATATATACACACATACCCATACGTACCCAAACCCCTAAAAAAATTTTGCCCGTACCCATGTACCGGGTTCTCGTACCCGAACCCGTCCCCGAACCCGAACCGGTAACTTAGGATAAATGACCTTTTCATTATGCGCACCATAAGAGACCTCGACCATGAGATGCATGTACATATATCATCAGTAGCCAAGGAAGCAATGGTGGACTGGGCGGATTGGTTCATCCAATTCCCTACCTTCACCTCTATACGCATATATGGATACAACGGTCATCCTGCCATGTTACCCCACTACCCTTCAGATAGGGTAGTCTTCATGGAGTTCTTGCGGCAGTTGGCCGAAGTTCATTCCCATCTGCGCCTCATAAAGAAGATAGTTGCGAGCTTTACTATCCAAATGGGACTCTACAGGTGTAAAATAGCGGTTGATGCCAAAATGATGTGCCAAGAGATGGTGAGACTTAATCTCAAATATCTCATTGAGAGGCGGTCGTATGATCCGAGAGGCCTTTATGCAACACACCTTGAGCAACACTAATCACACGAGTCTTCCATGGAAAACTATTGGGTCAACTGTGATGATGAGTTTGATGTACGAAGACGTAACTACAACCGTTTGACTCCCATAGATTGCTATTTTCATGACAGAAGATGTGGAAGGCCTATCTAATGATGATGGCGAAGTCATTCTCCCCTCATTCTTCATGGATCAAGTAGACTCACAACCACCTGGAAAAGTGGATTGGTATGCAAAAAAAACACATCTATAGAAGAAAGAACAAGTAGGGTTGTCAGAAATAGTCAACTCTATTTGGACAGTAAGAAGACAAGGAAGGTAGTAACTCTCGGTACAGAGCCGCCACCGGTTCAATCTTCACTACCTTCCACATCAAGGAAGAATCCTAGACAGAAGCAATGGAGTAACCCTCCCAAAGGAATGCGAATGTCAAGGCACACTAGGGGAAGAGCACAAGAGGTACATGTGGAGACAGCCACAAACATACTTGAGATAGTCATGGAAACCGTTGCAGTTGAGCCAGTGATTGAGATAATCACAGCCGAGAAAAAGCCCATAATGGAAGCAATTGCAGCGGATACAGTGCCTGTAATAGAGACAAAACCTCCTACTTCACCACCATCGCAGCAATCACAAGTCCCCATTGACTTGGACTCTCCACCACGAGACATCATTGCACCACAATCTCATTCATCAGGCATTCAGGGGCCTAACATTCCCCCTTCCAGCGAGGCTAGTCAGGATTCATCTTGGCTTATGAGCTTCCTTGGAAGGAAGAGAGAAAGGCCATCCTACCAGCTTGACTTCACGGAATTCGACCACGTCCCTCAAGACGAGCCGCTAAAGAAGCTAAAGAAGCAGTTTCACGTAGGAAGGAATGATGATAATGAATTTGTCATAGAGACAGCTGCCCCACTTGAGGACCGAAATATACACGAGGTAGAGGTTGAAGACTTCACATTATCGAAGGTCAACCTCAGTAAGACCACCCGTCAGGTGGAGGTAGATCTTCTTGGAATTGCCTTGGTGAGTGTTCAAGAAAGAATGGCCAAGGACGGAAGAGACAAAGTAGCCTTAAAGGCTGAAAATCAACAATTGAGACTGTACATATCTAGCTTGATGCACCATACTCCAAACATCTCTGCTTTGCCAGAGTTGCTAGACCCCCCCCCCCCCGTGGAGAAAAACCATCACCAACTGATTTCATATGGAAAACACTTGAGAAATCAAGTGGAGGAATTTGTTGTTAGAGCATGGTGTATACTGGCAGAACTGTACCAGTTGAGGGACAGAGCTCATGGACTCCGCGCAGAGATTCAACAGTCAAAACTAAAGACAGCAGAGAAGAGGCCTGGGGATGAAATCATGGTCACAAATTTACAACTGGCATACCAATCAGTTACCACTACAAAGAACAAGCGACATCTTTTCACTTGGAAAGAACAGCTAGCATACAAGGTGAATGCTTATGATGTCAATTCTGTGGACCTGATCGAGTACTGACAGATAGTGGTAGGTGTTATCAATTTCGCAAGAATGTTGGTAATATCCATCCCTTGCCTTTATCAGCACAAGGGAGGTGCGTACATTGAGCTAGTCGCAGTGCATAAACAATTCCAGGATGTCATCCGTGGCACATTTTACGATGATCCTAATGATTGCAAATTGAGTAAGGTTGCAACCATGTCCAACAAGCTGGATGACGCAGCTGCAAAGTGCATAGAATATCAGTAGCAGCTTACGAATGGTGAAGAGATACTGAAATGCCACGTCATCATCCTATAGTGCATTGATTGTCCTGAGGCAGAAGAAGCCAACAACTAGATAGAAGAACTATTGACTAGAGGTGGTGAGGTGTAAAGCACCCACCTAGGATGTCCTACCCTTCAAAATAGCATTAATGGTGACAAGAGTTAACTTGATGCCTCATTCCAAGTTAACTCCATGTCCCACTGATCATGCATGTCAGATCCCACCAATTATGGATGTCTATCTCAAATCTCCACTAATTGTGGATCTCTATTTTGGAGGCACATTTTGTAATTTAAGTTCACTTTTAGTTTAGTTTCAGTCAACTGAAGTGAGTCTTCTGAGGCAATTACTTGGTCGTGTGGTGACATTACTTCTCTTCAGTGCTTAGTTTGGATCAGGATTGGGCCTTTGCAGAGGTTACAGGACTCCATTTTGTATACTTACTATTTATAGTAAGTCACCTTGGCAATTGAGTCAGAGTTACTATTATTAGCAGGGCACCTCATCATATCTAGATTTGCAGTGTTGACTTCAGTTTCAGTTGATATGGCATAATTACGTGTATTTAATGAGATACTAATATTTTAATGCCTTTTAAATGATATTTAATTATAAAAGTTTATATTACAAAGTTATCATTTAACTTTATAATGAGTGGGGCCAATTTAAGTGGATGTGTAATTAATACTTCATGGAAAAGCACGCCATAACTTGGATATAACATAAAGTCAATAACAAAAGCACTTGAAATATATTTTATATCATTTAAAAGGCTTTATGGGAAATCAAGCCATTTAAGAGAATTATAAAAAGCCTCCAAAAGCAAATCGACTTCATCATCTGAATACTTGAATTTGTCATTTTGTGAGTGCTTTGGAATTTGTGCTTGAGACCAAGGGTTTCTGCAGATTTTCAATCATTTCAGACTTTGGAGAACGTGCAAATCTTCATTGTCTAGTAATCTGAGGTTGTGAAAGACCAGCTGAAGTTTGCTCTTGAGTTGGCTTCATTTCAGAGGTCAAATTTGTGCTTAGTTGTGAAGAATATCTCAAGGGTTCGAATCAGTATTTGCATTGAAAGAGGAGATTACATTGTGGCTGCAATAAATAAAGTGTATGCACAGATTTTAGGCCGTACTATTGCTGATTTCACCAGGCCGTACTACCTTTGCCTTGGGCGTTTTCTCCTTCTGTTGAAGTGCCTTCACTTTGGGCTCCTAACATTCACCTTTGGTGGCGTCTAGGCCATGGGAGACAAATCCGACCAATTTTTGAGTGGAGAAATCATCATTCCACGCAGGCCGTACAATTGTTCATCTGCTGCAATAATTTCCAGAAATTAATAAAGCCACTTCTTTGCATTTCCGGGTATACTCTGTTATTAAATAAGGTTGGTATATATTCTAATATCAAGAAAAATCATTTGCAGCCTCTTATATTTTAGTTTTGCTTCAGTTGTTTATTTCATTGCAATTTTGTTTCCTGGCATCTTATTTGCAACAATACAAAAAAATCATGTATATCCAAAAACACAAAAACAATTACAAAAATCATCAAAACAAAACAAACTACCATCATTCAGCATCAGTTTCAAGGGTTAGAGACAGCAGGTCTCTTACATTGGACAGGTGTCGTCACCTCCTCGGGAATCCTGTTAGCCAAATCATCGTAATTTGTTGATTCTAGTGAGTTGTTTCCCAGCCTATACCTCGAACAGGGGTTCCTCCTCCTTGGCAAGTCTGAGATCCATCTTATCGTAAAGAGTGATTGCTTGCATAAAACCTTATTCCAGCATAGATCTGAGAGTTCAAAGCCTCGAACTCATTCTGGCGAGACGGTCGGCCCAACTAATCCAACCATCCATTCCCGCTCCTATGCCCTCATGCTCTGTTTATCTTGAGGAGATAGGATAAATTAAAAGCTAGTTTAGTTGTAATTAAGATCTGCAGAAACCAAAGTAAACCTTAGCTGTAACGCACTGTGTTTATGCACCTTTATGTCCTGCTACTGAGGAAAAAAGATAGGAACCTTAGTTTACTGTACTTTTTACGCAAAACATAAGCAAAGAGGGACCTTCCTCTCTATAATTCGAAGAGTAGTTATTAAAACACTTGCAATAGTTGTCTGTTTCCAATAAGCACTCCAGAGGTGCTAATTGAAACGCCAACACATCAATAAATAAACATCCGTATCAGTATCTAATTTGAAACCTCCTAGGACAGTGAAGGCAGCAATAAATGTCATGGTGATCAACAACGCTGCCACCACAAGTTTCATGGCTTTCTCAACCATTTTCATCGCCCTCAAATATTCATGGCTCACTTGTGGCACAGTACATGAATGGCTTGCGTTTGGGTGGATCGTCTCTCAGGGTTTTTATAATCCTAAAAGATTCATTATTCTTTGTGACTTGTCTTGCAATGTCCAAAGGTGTTTTTCGACCCATAGAGTTTTCCCATAACCCTAAGCGAGCCCCCCTACGGACCGAACCCAAACCCAAACATGCAACAAACCGAACCCGAACCTATGCATGGGATGGACAAACTTGATAACAGAGAAATAACATAGGGACCACCAATACAAGTGATTGAGAAACCAATACAAGAAGCCAAGAAATGATGAGGAAAATGGGTGATCATCGAGTACCACTATCTAGACCAGAAATGATGAAGTCACCAATGCCATCATTGATTGTTGTGAAGGGGCCAATACAAGAGCTGATAATGCTAATTGGGGAGTGTCTATGGCCGAGAGGGTTGAGCAATTTCCTCCCCCTAGGATAACATCTAGCATCCAAGGCTGAAGTAATATTGTATTAGTGAAAAAAGCACATAACATGCATCTACTCCCATGGCTGCAAGGTGTGACCAAAGAGGAGTAGATCTAAATTGATGAGGAGTTGAACCATGTTGTCAAGAGGAAGCAAGAACATGATGATGAAGGGGAACATGTTGAGGTGAAAGCTATGAAAGATGTCATCTCACAAGTCTATTCATGTCTATAAGCGAAGTAGCAGTATCCAAAGGTTGATTAGGGCTATTGGTCTCCTTGGTGTGTTCGAAGTGGTCCAATTGGGGGTTCGACAATCCCTAGAGATCCCATGTAAGGATCTACATTGACAAGTGATGACCTCTAGAAGATAAAGGGCCAAACACCATTGGTTTGGATATCTAAGAAAAGTAGAGAGATTGTTGCCTAAGTCTCTATAGAGGCACTAATACCTCCCTCGAATCTCATAGTAAATGAGCCATTTGAAGATGAAATGCTCCTAGCTCTTCACCTCCTAGCGGAAGCAAAGACCGAAAATCCGGTCAAAGTGAGGAATACAATGGTCTATCTCAACCCATAGCTAGTGGGAACACACCCTCAATCGGCCAAGGGGAAACCTCAAGCCATGTGACCAATAATGTTGTTGGAGATAGTGAAGACTACATAATATACCATCTTCTACATGTAAGAAATGCTCAACATAAAATATAGGCTTTGGGTTGAGTGGTGCAAGAAGGGAAATCTAGGTGACCTAGATGTATTGCTTGTAAATGTCCCTTCTCATAGCTCTAGTGATTGTCTCCTTTGAAGGAAGAAGTCGCAAAGGAGTGTCCAAGAATACATGAAAGGAGGTAGTCTATCAATAGAGATGGCAATATAGAGAAGCAAGCTAGTATTAGGTTAGCAACAATGATGTTGTTGAACTAAGCCCAATAAAGCAATCCTCTCAAAAGAATAAAGAGTTAAGTACGAAAATCTATCACAACCAAAAGTGGAATCTCCCATGGATCTAAGCCTATGTATGAAGAAAGTAAGCTAAGAGATAGTCTTAAGATGCATTGGTCGGGGAGTAAACTCAACCTCCTTAATTCTCTAAGTAACAATTTGCTTGAACTTGACAATTTGCTACAACATGAGAGTTTGAACCCTCTCAATACAAACCCAATCAACAAATCCCAAGCTAGGCTCGCAAACCTTAAAGCCATACAGAACTGTAGGATTGACAATGGTTTCAGAAAGATGTATCTTTGAAGGGATATCTTGGAAGTGGATTTGGAAACATTGATGCTCCAAGACAAACAAAGAGGCATACCCCTTATGAAGATGTGAATGTGAGGTATGTTAGTTTTAGGATCAGATTTGCAATAAGCAGAAATACAACAACACATGAACAATAAACACAACACTTTACCCTGGGAAAACCTTCCTTCTCGAGGGAGAAAAACCCAGCCACAAATATATCACTTATATATTTAATGAAAGAGCAGAAATTTGCTTTACAATCTTAGGCCAAACTCAAGGCCAATATGAAGCAATAATAAATCGCACCTCTCTTAGATGCAAAATACACAATGATAATAATCTCTCCTTGATAACGATCTTCACTAAGCAATATTATACTCTATTGTAGAAGTACGAACTCCTGATGTCATGCGAATGTCTTGAGAATTAAAATTGATGATCTATGAAAGAGCAGCGCCTTCTATATATACATAATGAAATGGCGTTTCACCTTGGGTCGGCTCCCTGCATCAACCAAGGCGTCTTTTTATTGAATGGTCAGCCTCTTCCAAAAGCAACGCATTCCCTTAATTAAAATAATATAAAATATTATTTGAAGTAAAACGTCTCTTGAATCAGGCCCATTCAATTATATTTAATTATTTCGAATTATATAAGGGAGAAAGAGATCTCCCGCCGCTACTTACATCAACACTCCCTCTTAGCTAGGGAGATATCTTTCCAGATATCCATGTCATGGAGTCTCTCAACATGACACCCACAATGGCTACACCCATTTTTGGAAAAGCTCAAAGGTTCATCACAGAGTCTCTCAATGTGATGTCGTCATGGAGTCTCTCAACATGACGTCCACCATGGCTACTCCCATTTGTGGAAAGAAAAATACGTACAAGTGCCCATCACGGAGTCTCTCAACGTGATGTCGTCATGGAGTCTCTCAACATGACGTCCACCATGGCTACTCCCATGTGTGGAAAAACACAAGTACAAAGAGTTCATCATGGAGTCTCTCAATGTGATGTCGTCATGGAGTCTCTCAACATGACGTCTCATCTCAATCTCAGAGATGAACAAGGGCTCGCACCTCATATTTCTCCGTCTCAGAGAAATATACACTACAAGGGCTTTCACCTCATACTTCTCCGTCACAGAGAAATATACACTAACAAGGGCTTTCACCTCATACTTCTCCATTACAGAGAAATATACACTAACAAGGGCTTTCACCTCATACTTCTCCGTCACAGAGAAATATACACTAACAAGGGCTTTCACCTCATACTTCTCTGTCACAGAGAAATATACACTACAAGGGCTTTCACCTCATATTTCTCCGTCTCAGAGAAATATACACTACAACAAGTCTTCATGATGATGTGACTCCCTCTGAAGCTGGTATCAACCTCCTGACCTCCTCGTCCAAGGTTGCTTTTGTTGGTATGTCAGACTCCCTCTAAATGTTATTTCCTCCTCTTCGAAGAAATTGATTGACTTTAGAAAAAGAAACCTTTTGAATTGACTTTAGAACTTGGCTCCTTCTGAGATGTCCCTATGTCAATTTCTGTACAAGAAACAAGTTGAGTAGACCTTAATTTGCAATCTCGAGCAAAGTGACCATACTTGTCACACCTGTAACATTGAATGTGAGAAAAATCCTTCTTCTTCTTCGGTTCTAGGGCAGAATTTGGTTCTCTGTCTCTATTCCTCTTTCTTCCTTTGCCTCTTTCTCTAGAAGTATGTGTAGCAAGAACTTGATTTTCTACATCATGATAGTTTCGCCCAGTTCCTCTTGCTGCCAACCTAGACTCTTCTTCAATACAATCAGCTCGAAAACGATCAAACTTGGGTAACTTAGATCTCCCACTAATGTTTTGAATAAAGGGTTCCCAAGATTGAGGAAGACCATTTGGTGCCAACATAATAAGATCTTTGTCTGCAATTATATTCCCAATAGTGCTCAATTGATTTCTCAAATCAACAATCTTCATAAAGAATGAGATGACTGAATCATCTTTAGCCATTTTTACATGGTGAAGTTGTCTCAAAGCAAGGGCTTTGTTGGTGTTGTTGGTCTCATACAATCCTTTTAGAGTATCAAACATTTCTTTAGCTGTCTTCAACTTGGAGATGATCAATACTAGGTGATCCATCACAGAGTCTATCATGATCTTTCTAGCCTTCGTGCCATTTTTCTTCCACTGGATTTTCTCAATATCATCAGAAGGCTCGGGCATATTACTTTCCACGAAATCAAGAAGATCATTCTCCTCTAATGCAATGAGTACCCTGGGTTTTCCAAGAGTTGAACTTTGTGGCTCCATCAAGTCTATTTTCTACCTTGATACCGATCACCATCTTCTTTTTCTGCACAAAGTCACTTTCAAAGATCTTCCCTAAGGTCTGAAATAATTTGCAAACTTCGATCCCCAATACTTTATCTTCAAGATCTGCCCTAGATGAAAAATAGACTGGTTAACAAATCTGATCAGATCTTTTCTTAGACCCGCTCTGATACCATGTTAGTTTTAGGATCAAATTTGCAATAAGCAGAAATACAACACATGAACAATAAACACGACACTTTACCCTGGGAAAACCCTCCTTCTCGAGGGAGAAAAACCAGCCACAAATATATCACTTATATATTTAATGAAAGGGCAGAAATTTGCTTTACAATCTTAGGCCAAACTCAAGGCCAATATCAAGCAATAATAAATCGCACCTCTTAGATGCAAAATACACAATGATAATAATCTCTCCTCGATATCGATCTGCACTAAGCAATATTACACTCGGTTGTAGAAGTACGAACTCATGATTGTCATGCGAATGTCTTGAGAATTAAAATTGATGATCTATGAAAGAGCAGCGCCTTCTATATATACATAATGAAATGGCGTTTCACCTTGGGTCAGCTCCCTCCATCAACCAAGGCATCTTTTTATTGAATGGTCGGCCTCTTCCAAAAGCAGTGCGTCCCTTTAATTAAAATAATATAAAATATTATTTGAAGTAAAACGTCTCTTGAATCGGAACCATTCAATTATATTTAATTATTTCGAATTATATAAGGGAGAAAGAGATCTCCCGCCACTACTTACATCAACAAGGTAGGCTTCAAGCTAAAGGATGGACCAGAAAATTGGACCCCAAGTATGTGTAAGTTGATGCGATGTCCAAGCAACTCCCTTGTAAGAGAATCGGAATTTAGATAGAAGACATTTGGAGATATTGAAAATCACGACCTTGGTTTTACTAAGGTTGACCACAAGCTAGCAAAATTAATTAAAACGAGTAAGCACATCAAGTTGTCATTGTAACCCTTTGGCAAAATAAGAGAACAACATCGTTAGCAAAAAAGTAGAATATTGATAACCACCTCATGTAAAATGCAACCATCATCCATATGAGTATTGCTTAACACCAACAATACACCTCACAAAGTTGGAGAGACCATGAGAGATGCAAAGCTACCCAATAACTATCTCATAAAGCCTCCAAACATCGGCAACGACAAAATTAGAAATGTTGAATATCCTCTAGAAAAGTAGGTGTCTCATAACTAAGTCAAAAAGCCTTTTGTCTATGAAACAACAAAAGACTATGGAAAAAGGGTGGGAAGTGATGAGTCAAAAACCTATAATGATTTTGCATAAAAGTCTTTTCTTGTCATAGGAATTTAACTTGCATTTCCAATTTATATGCCAAATTAGTCTTTACCTCTTCTTTGGTACCATAAAATGATTTACTTGGGAATGATGTTATTTAATATGTTTATGGAATAAAATACACTAAAGAAACCAACTTAGGAAATATTGATTCATTTGCCCTTGTATGTGATTAAATAGGCTGGAGACAAAAGTCTTCTTGAAGCTATAGGGAATGCAATTTTGGTGATGTGGAATGAACTTTCAAGTTATTAATTTGGACGATAGTTGGTTTATGTATAGCTGCTCCTATTTAATAAAGACAAAAAAAAACATTTTATAAACAATAATTTATTTTGTTGTAACCAATTAATATATTAATTAATTTGTTGTGTGTAGAAACCCCTGTTTCCCCTTATCTCTGAAACTGTGTGTTTTTTATTGTTTTTGCGTATTTTTGGTTTTTTTGAGTTTTTGCATGAATGATGAAAATTGCGATTTGGAAAGGAATTTGCTAAATAAATTTAAATAAATAATACAACTCTAAAAATGAGAAAATCTATGGAAACTCCTAATGCCAGACTATTTATTCAACTTCTGGAATGATTACAAACAAGATCCAAATACATGCAAATTAAAAGGCAACACTTTATTCGATGAAAACCTGATATTGCAGCTGACTAGTTTTAGCTTGAAAGGTACGGCCTGATCTCAGCAATATCTTTTCCCAGCTTGTATTCGCCTGAAAATACCTCCCCTTGCTGAGGCGTCCCTCTCTGTGATTGAAGCAAGCTGAAACTCAAGGCGATTTAGACCCAGATGCAAACTCGCCTTCCTCTGGAGATGGTACGGCTTTTACACAGCAGCAAAGGACAATACGGATCTGTACCAGCAGTAAATGAAATCTGTACGGCTTTATTGGCTTTGATCTGGAGTATGGAAAATAGGCGCCTCAACTGAAGAAACCCTGCCGGATGAATCTAACACTGAAACTCTGAAAGTAAATACTCTGTGAATGTTCTGTGATCACTTCTGAATGAAGAAATCTCTCTGAAAGCAATAGATCAACTGTTATTTCACAGTCTCTGAATTGCAACACTGAAGATGGCTCGTTCTCCAATGCCTGTAGACAACAGAAACCCTAGGCTTCGTTCTCCGGAAGAAGACTTGCTCAAAAATTCAATAATCAACATAATGGCTCGAATCCCAATGCAAAAGCCTTATATTCTTGAAAAGTGCGACTTTTCTCAATTGGACATCATTTAAATAAATTTGTATTTTCATCTTTTAATTTTCCCAAAGTTGGACGCCTCTTTTTAATTAAAAGATTAATTAAAAATGGTCCCCTTTCCAATGATGGTCGACCCCTTTAATATTCACTTAAGTTATAATATTAAAATATTATAACTTTAAAATATAAGCTCCAAATAATTAATATTTAATTAATCAATTAAATATTAATATCTCCCTCAATAAGTGTCCGATTCACGAACCGTCTAAAGCTGGTGAAGAAGTGAATGATTCTGCACATGACCAAACCATACTGCTAAAAATAGCAGGGGTGCCTCGCTGAGTGCCTAATACTGCTAAAAATAGCAACTCAGGCAAATGGTGTCCGAATGAGCCCGAACGAAAGCCAACTGGTAAAATTCTGACAGCCAAGCTCCATCAAGACCCTCTATCCATCCTATCAGCCTACGAGGGTCGCATTATAGGCTAATCATCAGCTCTGAGAGATGTCAACTGGAAGGGGACATGACAGTCCGCCCCTCCTGAAATTGCTTGTCCTCAAGCAATCTCAACTCCGGATGCTGCAGAATATCCTCGCTCTCCCATGTAGCATCCTCCACTAGCAAATCTCTCCATTTCACCAAATATTCCCTGATAGTCCTCCTACGCAACTGTCTCTCTCTGTACTCCAAGATAGACTCAGGTACTAAAATCAACTATCCCTCATCATCTAAGGGAGGTAAAACTACTGAAGGTAACACACGGTGTCCCAACGCCTTCTTGAGACGTGACACGTGAAAAACATTGTGGACCTTGCTCTCTACTGGAAGCTCTAGCTCGTAAGCCACCTCTCCAACCCGCCTCAGGATCCTGAAAGGACCATAATATCGTGGCTTAAGCTTCTCTGAACCACTCTTCCTAAGAGTAGACTGACGGTAGGGCTGCAACATAAGATAAACCATGTCACCCACCTCAAAAGACCTCTCTATCCTCTTCTGATCTGCGTACTGTTTTTGCTGATTCTGTGCCTTAGCAATATTCTCCTTGAGAGCCCTCATAGTGTCCTGACTCTCCTGCAAAAAGTCTCCAGCACTCGGCACTCTACTATCACTCAATACCAAATCCAGAAAACTCGGCGCCTCATAACCGTACAACGCCATGAAAGGGGACATCTGAATGGTCATATGGAATGTTGTGTTGTAGCAATACTCGCACAAATGAATCCACTTGACCCATGCCTTTTGCTGCCCTGCAATGCAGTTCCTGAGGTAACCCTCCACCCATTTATTCACTATCTCCGTCTGCCCATCGGTCTACGGGTGGTAACTGGTGCTCGGTGTAAGCTCGGTCCCACAAAGTCTAAACACCTCCTACCAGAAGTGACTCAAGAACCGACTGTCCCTGTCGCTCACTATGCTCTGAGGCAACCCATGTAGTCTGAATACCTCACGGAAGAAGACCTCTGCTACCTGTGTAGCTGTGTAAGTGGTGGTAATCGGAAAGAAGTGGGCATACTTCGTTAGCCGATCCACAACGACATATATGCAATCCCGTCCTTGGGCTTTAGGCAAGCCCGTAATGAAATCCATCGACAAGCATTCCCACTTCCTGTCAGGAATCGGAAGTGGCTGCAATAATCCTGCCAGATACGTATTCTCCTGCTTTTTCTGCAGACAAAAAGGGCACTCACGCACATACTGAAGAACATCTGCCTTAAGTCCTTTCCATGTAAATCTCTCACGAATCTGTCTGTAGGTTTTGAAATACCCGAGATGTCCTGCTGTAGGAACATCATGAAAGGCTTGCATGATAATGTTCTTCATCTCTGAACCTGGGACCAAATAAATCATGTTCTTGTAAATGATCAAGTCATTCACAAGTGTGTATCTAGTGTCAACCATTGATCCCTCAACGATACTGGATGCCCAAGTATCCTTGGCATACTCTGCCACAATCATATGCCTCCAATCCTCTGTAATATGGACCATAGAGCTCAGATAAGGCCTGCGTGAGAGAGCGTCAGCCACACCATTCTGGGTGCCTTTGATGTAAGAGATATCAAAGTCATATGCCTGCAATTTGCTCACCCACTTCTGCTGACGATCATTGAGATCTCGCTGCCCCAGGAAATGCCTCAAACTGTTGTGGTCAGTTTTAATGCAGAATTTACTGCCCACAAGATATTGCCTAAATTTTTCCAAGGCATGCATTATAGCGAGCATCTCCTTATCATAAATACTGTAGAGCCTCTCTGGCCCCTTGAGTTTACGGCTCTCATACACAATAGGGTGCTTGTCCTGCATAAGCACCGCTCCAATGCCCTCACTAGAAGCATCGCACTGAAGCTCAAAAGGCTTCGAAAAATCTGGTAGTGCCAACACCAGGCACGTAGTCATCAACTCCTTGAACCTCACAAAACACTCCTGTGCCTCAGGAGTCCAACAGAATGCACCTTTTTTCAACAAATCCGTCATAGGTGCTGCATGACGTGAATAACCATTCACGAATCTGCGATAAAACCCACACAAACCAAGAAATCCTCGCAGCTATGTAAGGTTTGCCGGAGTAGGCCAGTCTATAATAGCGCAGATCTTCTCAGGATCCATCCGCACTCCCTCTGCACTGATGATATGACCTAAGTAGAGCAACTCGGTCATCCCCAAATCACATTTGGATTCCTTGGCATACAAGGACTCCCTCTCCAAGATACTGAGCACGGTCTCCACATGAGCCAAATGCTCCTACCAAGTCCTGCTGTAAATAAGAATGTCATCGAAGAAGACAAGTACAAATCTCGTCAGCAGTGAATGGAAGACTCTGTTCATAGTGGACTGAAATGTCGCTGGTGCGTTGGTGAGCCCAAATGGCATCACCACAAACTCGAAATGTCCACAATGACAACGGAATGCAGTCTTCTCAATGTCCTGTTCACGAACCCTGATCTGATGATATCCTGACCTTAAGTCTATCTTCGTGAAGTAGCATGCACCATGGAGCTCATCAATAAGCTCATCGATACGAGGTATTGGATACCTGTTTTTGATAGTCCTCTTATTCAGGACTCTGTAGTCTATGCACATGCGAAGGGTGCCATCCTCCTTCTTCACCAGAACAACTGAAGAAGCGAATGGTGATTTGCTAGGTCGAATGTGACCCATAGCAAGCAACTCCTTTATCGTCTTTTCTATCTCATCCTTCAACCTCTTAGGATGCCTGTAAGGAGTAATCATAACGGGCTTAGCGCCCTCCTCGAGCTCTATAATGTGCTCAATGCCCCTGTCTGGAGGTCTCCCTGGTGGAATATCACTAAATACCTTCTCATGCTTGACTCTCAACTGCTGTATGTCAGGATGATACTCAGTCTTCTGCTGTCCCTCCTGTATAGGTGCCAATGTGCACTCGGCAGCCTACTCTACCATGTCATGTCGCATGAATCTCTCCATCCGACGGAAGGAAATAGTTTTGATGTTACTGTCCCAAATTGCCTTGAGAATATGTGTCTTCCCATCTACATCAAAACGAATCTCCATGTCCTTGAGACGAAGAGTGACTTCCTCAAGTGAATGAAGCCACTTCATGCCCAAGACTAAGTCGATATCCCCCATGTTCACCACGTAATAATCAGCCTTGAACTCATAGTTGTTCAAGCGCAAGGGGAGATCCTTAATCATACGCTCACACTTGAGAGTGTAACCGTCGGCCACCTTAACCCTAATGCCTTCGAACTCCTCAGTGATGAGTCCGCGCTTCTCCACAACTCTAGCATCAATAAAATTGTGGGTGGCTCCTGTATCAAGAAGGGTAATGACCCTCTGTCCTACCAAAACTCCACGAAGTCTAAATGAACCTTCCTGCTGAATGCTAGATAGGCGTGCCTCCTGAATCTGAAGCTCTGACTCTGCCTCGGCCTTAGGCTCTGAAGCCTCTAACTCTGACTCCTCAGAACTCTCCTGCTGTTCGGAACTCTCAGATTCCGACTCCTCGTAATAAGCCCACATCACTCGATTGGCCTTGCCCTTAGGCCGCAAGGGACAATCATGATTGGCATCATAGGGACCTTTACAGTAGAAGCAAAGCTTCTTCCTGCGTAGATCATTAAGAGCCTCTTGATCCAAAGGTGGTACTGCTGATTTTCCCTTTGAATCATTCTTGAAATCTGATTTTTCTCTGTTAAAATCTGATTTCTCTCTGTTTTTATTGAAGCCCTTATTGTCCCTGAATGAAGAATTGTTTCTGGAGTTAAATCTGCTGGATGGGGCTGCCAACTCCATGCTTCGTGCCTTCTTCATAGCTTCCTATAACGAAGGAGGATCAAAGGCTTTGATCCAACCTCTCAATGGCTCTGTCAGTCCCTCCATGAAAAGAACTACAAGTCGCCTCTCTAAAATATTAGGGACCATAACTGACAATCTCTGGAAGTCACCAATGTAGGACTCCAAACTGCCACTCTGTCGCAACTGAGCCAAATCTCTGAAATAGGATTCTGGATCCTTCCTGTCAAATCGTTCCACCAACCTGTCAACAAACTCCTGATATGAGGTGATCCGATCATGCTGGAGTGTCACTATCCCGTGGTGCCACCAGTCGTAAGCTACCCCCTCAAGATGCAATGTCGCATACCTGATAGCATCTCTCTCAGCCATCGGACGCAATGTGAGGAAAGTGTCTAGCTTACTGATCCAGGCCTGAGCTGTAACCTTACCACTACCATCGAACATCGCCAGATTGAGTCTGTTTGTAGCATGTTTCAGATCATTATTCTGGTATCTAGCTCTCCAATCCTGTCGACCTCTGTGATGTTCTCTCCTCTGTGTAATGAATCTGTCAAAGGTAATCCTCTCTCTGACATCAGGTGGTACTAACTCCCACTCCTCGTTCGCTGCCATAAGTGTGTCTGCGAACAACTCCTCATGCTCCTCACCTGCAATAGCCTCATCGGGCTCCTGTCTCACAAAAGTAGGCCTAGTGGGCCTATCTGCCATCCGTGAAGTAGTCCTAGGTGCTCTCTGTGATCCTGCATCACTCCTGTCCTCGTCACGATGTGGTGACGGTCTCCTCGGCGCACCTAATCTCTGGAGTGCCACTGTCAACTGCTGTAGCACATCGTTAGACTGCCGTTGACCTGCTCGTAAATCTCTGAGAGCGTGTAGAACCTCTGCATCGTCCTGATCCCTAGGGTTTTGAGGAATCTTTGTTCTAGGAATATCTGTTCTGTCAGCCATGTTTCCCGGCTGCCTGACCAAAACCTGTTGCCTATCAATCAAGGCTCTCCTGCGAGTATAATACCTGTGTGACCCAAACTCTTGTGGCTGCATAAGATTGCTAAACCCTCAGGATGGCAGGATTTAGCTTTGATACCACTGTAGAAACCCCTGTTTCCCCTGATCTCTGAAACTGTGTTTTTTATTGTTTTTGCGTATTTTTGGTTTTTTTGAGTTTTTGCATGAATGATGAAAATTGCGATTTGGAAAGGAATTTGCTAAATAAATTTAAATAAATAATACAACTCTAAAAATGAGAGAATCTATGGAAACTCCTGATGCCAGACTATTTATTCAACTTCTGGAATGATTACAAACAAGATCCAAATACATGCAAATTAAAAGGCAACACTTTATTCGATGAAAACCTGATATTGCAACTGACTGGTTTTAGCTTGAAAGGTACGGCCTAATCTCAGCAATATCTTTTCCCAGCTTGTATTCGCCTGAAAATACCTCCCCTTGCTGAGGCGTCCCTCTCTATGATTGAAGGAAGCTGAAACTCAAGGCGATTTAGACCCAGATGCAAACTCGCCTTCCTCTGGAGATGGTACGGCTTTAACACAACAGCAAAGGACAGTACGGATCTGTACCAGCAGTAAATGAAATCTGTACGGCTTTATTGGCTTTGATCTGGAGTATGGAAAATAGGCGCCTCAACTGAAGAAACCCTACCGGATGAATCTAACACTGAAACTCTGAAAGTAAATACTCTGTGAATGTTCTGTGATCACTTCTGAATGAAGAAATCTCTCTGAAAGCAATAGATCAACTGTTATTTCACAATCTCTGAATTGCAACACTGAAGATGGCTCGTTCTCCAATGCCTGTAGACAACAGAAACCCTAGGCTTCGTTCTCCAGAAGAAGACTTGCTCAAAAATTCAATAATCAACATAATGGCTTGAATCCCAATGCAAAAGCCTTATATTCTTGAAAAGTGCGACTTTTCTCAATTGGACATCATTTAAATAAATTTGTATTTTCATCTTTTAATTTTCCCAAAGTTGGACGCCTCTTTTTAATTAAAAGATTAATTAAAAATGGTCCCCTTTCCAATGATGGTCGACCCCTTTAATATTCACTTAAGTTATAATATTAAAATATTATAACTTTAAAATATAAGCTCCAAATAATTAATATTTAATTAATCAATTAAATATTAATATCTCCCTCAATAAGTGTCCGATTCACGAACCGTCTGAAGCTGGTGAAGAAGTGAATGATTCTGCACATGACCAAACCATACTGCTAAAAATAGCAGGGGTGCCTCGCTGAGTGCCTAATACTGCTAAAAATAGCAACTCAGGCAAATGGTGTCCGAATGAGCCCGAACGAAAGCCAACTGGTAAAATTCTGACAGTTGAAGCCAAGCCAAGCTCCATCAAGACCCTCTATCCATCCTATCAGCCTACGAGGGTCGCATTATAGGCTAATCATCAGCTCTGAGAGATGTCAACTGGAAGGGGACATGACATTGTGTAAAAGGTTTGTCTACAAGCCAAACAAACTCTCTTGTTTTAAGTTGAATTGTTATAGGACATTCGCCAAAAAGACTACAAATTATAGCGTATAAGACAGTTGAGGTATTAGGAATTGGATAATGTGCATAGAGATACTTTGTATAAAATAAAGAGTATAATGCGATCTGCTATGGTTTGAGGAGTATATGGTAACTTACTAATCACAACCTAGATCGAGAGGCAGGCCCCTCTCAGGAAAAATTGGTGATAGGTTCTTAAACTATTTTGTGTGTGTTTTCATTTTGTAGATAGTAAAGCATTAAAATTTTAGTTTACTTTTTTTATCATGATATGAACAAAATACTTTGCATTAACTATTTGTCTTGTGTGGTCGACAAAATATCTAAAGTAATCAATTATCAAGTTCTTTCAATTATTTTAGCGCTTTAAGGATTACAGTAAGTGAACAAGTCTTTGCTTTTACTGTAGTTACAATATTGTCACCTTTATACAGTTTCTATAGCAGTTTTAAGAGTGATATTGTTTTCTAGAATAGCTACAATCCATTACTCTCAAGCTTACTACCTTCAGCCCTTCCACATATAACCTCTATGGCTTTTGCAAGCCTACACCTTATAGTCAATGTAATGATGCCTATTATTATATTTGATGATATGGGCATTTAACTATGTGTTAATTGTTTGCCGGCATCTGACCACACTTGGAAAAAGAATACAATCTCGGATCTCCATTGAAAACAAGGGTCGGAAAATCAACTTCACAGAAAATTACAGAAAAAGAAAAATTACAGTATGTATAGGACAAAAAAGAAAAAAATAAGGTGGGCTCCAAAAAATAAAGTATTGTCTATAAGTTTCACTATACGACCTAATCCAACTATGTCCATTGTATGACTTGATCCGATTTTAGCTACCGTATGATCTAATTCATCCTTTTTCACCATATGATTTGGTTCATCCGTTTCCATTGTACAGACCAATTTATTTTTTCCCACTATATGGTCTGTTGCAACACTCATATCCTTTGTACAATCTGCATTATTATCTCTTATCATATGGCCTATTGCAACAGTCATATCCTTAGTATAGTATTCTTCAATTCTCTCCACCATACGGTAAACATTCACCTTATTTGTCATACGGAATAACCACTCACTTGCCACTATCAGACCCCTCTACCGATTTCTCATGTATCTCCCTGCAGCACCTACTACATGGTCTAAACATCCATCACTTAGATAATTTCTGCATTTCTTGTCCATACGGTTCTTAATTACACTAATGCGATTTAATTTTCAAGCGACAGAACAGCCTCTACTACCAGCCATTCAAGTTTTAGGTATAGCTTTTCTACAGTCAACAGTATTGTATTGGAGAAAAAAAATGGTGTGCACTGAAGGTCTATGTGGTTTTGAAGGTCTTAATTTGGGCTCGGGATTCAAATGATTTATTTGTACAGCTTTTGCTAAGTAATCTTATTGCAATAATCAATGGTTTTTAAGTTTCTCATATACTTGACCACCTTTGTTATTAGCTATTCTAGGAAAATGCAAAGAATCATTCTTGTTGGTTGGTGATGTTGATGTTATAGCAGCTTCGGGCTCATCCTTCCAGCTCCGATTCAATGCATAAAATTGCATATAGCCTAACAGCTATTTATTTTATTTGAAGGCATGTGATGGTGAAGAGACACGTCACATGAAGAATAAATAATATTCTATTATTTATTAATTTGAGTTTGCTTATTATGGCTGACCCTTCCTTGATTATTGGCGTTCTTATTGGAGAGACATATCTCTTCATTGGTGGCCGACCTTGTGCATTGAAGAGACGCAACCCTTGAAGACCTCATCATCGAATAGTATATATTGGAGATACTATTCGATCATTGTAACACATTTTTCATTCATTCCTATATTCGTTGTGCAAGTTCATAGAGAAGTACGAATTGATTCAAGTGCAGATCAAAGGTTTCAAGGAGGCTGAATCTGTTATCAAGAAAGTGTGAATTTCTCTAAGGGCAGATCTTAGTCTGAAACGAGGCCGAATTTATCACTAAGGGAGTTTGATATTATCAGCAGCAAGGTGTCTCATATTATTCTGTGTTTCCATCATTTGTGGTGCTGTTGATTGGCCTCATATTTGGCCTCATTGTAAAGAAGTCTATTGTTCTATATTCAATATATAAGTGATATATTGTTGCTGGTTTTTTCTCCCTCAAGTGGAGGGTTTTCCCAGGGTATATGCTGTGTTTATGTGTCTGATTTTTGAGTTAAATTCTGCTTATATAATCTGATCATAAAAAACTAACATGGTATCAGAGCGGGTTTAAAGGAGATCCGATCAGTATTGTTAAGCAGTCTGAGTAAAATGTGAGGTCTGGAAAAAGCCACATGGGACATTACTGTTCATGAAAGTCTTCACCTGGTCATACAAGGCTGACATGAAGGAAACCGTGCCTGTTTGAGAGCAGCAAACAATAAGTATTTCGGGCCTTTGGAAATTGATCATGATGATCGAATTAAAGGATGCCATTACTAGGTTGGTTGAGTATTCATACCAGCTGAAGCTATACCTGTAGAAGGCATGTTGGAATGAAGAGCTCACACCGTGTTGATTCTAGACCGTGCAAGAATGATGAAACTGCTACTTCTCAGATCAGAATATTGTTAAATCTTCCTCTGCAATATTCTGTTCACTACAGCAATCGGATGTTGTTTAAGAACAATAATCTCATTGTCTTTAATACTGTTGTATCTTCATTTGCTTCCGTGTCATATCGCAGGCCAGAGTTAATGAACTAAGAGCCGATATATGTATTGAAACAAGCTGTGCAGAAGGCATCACTGGGATATCAAGTTCCTTAATACATTTCCCGGAACTTTGTTATCATTGTGATATTGTGAATATCGTGGGAAGTTGTAGGAGGTCGTGAAACCCTTGGAAACTGTCTGCAGATCATAAGCTGGCTGGAAACGGAGTGCATCGATAAATTTGAACGATCAAAGACCATGTTCAAAAATTAACCCTGCCACCTCTACAAATTCTAAATCATGGGCCTGTGTTCAAGCCGTGAAGGCTGTGGACTGATTTGAGCGCAAGAGCAGCGTATCATACTGTGTCCAGTAATTGCATCCATCAGAATATTTAAAGAGATAAGTATTCTTCATTTTGTTTGAAATCACCTTTCTAGGCTGAATTTCAGTTATATCATTTATTTGGATCATGTGTGATTAGTAAAGAGAGATTGTGGTTTCTCTTGAATTGTGTTCACTAGCATAAGATCCTTTGAAGATTCAAATTATTCTTTGCAAGTTATTTTCATACTAGTTGTGAAGATTTCTGAGTGTGACTCTGAAATAAAAAGAGAACTGCAATTTTGATGGTGATTAGTTGGTCACATCGATATCATTCTCTAATGCATGAACTGTGATAGAGCCTTGACTCTTGGAGAGGGTTGGTTCTACATGCTAACTGCATAATGCATTCAAGAAATCTGTAGTTGTGCAGATTGTCTTTTGTTGTGCTGAGTTTAGCACTCTCGAGAGGAGTAAAAGATGGAAGAAAGAGTTATATCATAATTCAATAAAGATAAGTTTCTTTATCCCTTCATTCTAATCTTTTGATATTTGCTACATATTTCACTTATAGGTTGACTTCTTTATTCATGTTTTTAATATTGTTCATAAATTCTTATGTATTCATGCTATAACTTGAAATAGTAAACCTTGTATGATTCTAGCCTTGATATTTCTTTGGATAGTTATGAACTGTTAGTAATCTCTCTCTAAAATGCTTCCAAGACGGATCAAGGAGCAAGAGGGTGATGAGAGATTGCTTAGAGAGGAAAAGCTTTTGAGGCATCCTGTGAGGAAGTCATGCCGACTGGAGACATGACCAAGTTTGCAGCCATGGGTTTGAGTTGATGACTGGAGACATCTCTCGAAGACGAAGAACCTATTCAGGTTGTCACTGTGATCAGTTACTTCGAAGGAGAGGATTCAAGGCTCGAGTTGAGAGCATGATCGGGAAAAGGATTGAGGTCCTGAGATCTATCAATGATAGGTTTTCACTTCCGATGGATTACTTTGCAATCTCTGAGGCAGAGATCAAGAGGGAGTTTTGTGACTCACTAAGATGAAATGAAGGTTGCAGCGTTGCAAGGCCGATGATAAAGTCCTTGGAAGACCTCTTCAGCTGCTGAGAATAAAATTGCACAAGATAATCTATCTAGATTTGACATTGTAGCTCCGCAAACCTACTCAAAATAGAGTGATCTGGGTTGAGGTCGAGGAGGACAATCGTGAACTCTCTACAGTATCAAAGGTGTGCTTGGAAAAACTTTCTCTAAGGCAAGCATTGCAGGCAATCTTGGACGAAGAGGTCAGAAGGTTGATGCAAGTAATTGAAGATTCAGAGGGAGCCTACTGAACCTGAAAAAGATGGTGATCTAGTTGATCCTGGTTCTTTATGTTGATAATTTATTTCTTACTAGAGAAGATAACCTCATTATCAAATGCAAGGAGTTAGCTTCTAAATTTGAAATGAAGGATCTTGATCTCTTGCACTACTTCCTTGGTTTAGAAGTATGGCAGAAGCCCGATGATATCATTCTGAGTCAAGGGAAGTATACTATTGACATCTTGAAGAGATTTGAATTGCAAATCCATGTCCACTCCGATGGAGACCAAATTGCAGAAGTTAAAAGAGGCTACAGCTAGTTCAGATCTGGTGGATCCTACCTTGTACAGATAGTTGTTTGGATCATTGACACCAGACCAGATATTTGCTATGCAGTGAGTGCACCTAGTCGGTTCATGTGTGAACCAAGGCAAATACATTTAGTTGCAGCGAAGCATATCCTGAGTTACTTGCGTGGCACAGTTGGGTATGGCTTGAGATATTCTTTTGGAGTGGACTTGGAGCTGCATGGATATTTTGATTCTGATTGGGTAGAATGTGTTGCTGATCGAAAGAGCACCTCTGGATGTTGCTTCAGTTTGCGGTCTGCGATGATATCCTGGTGTAGCAGGAAGCAGTCTTCAGTAGCACTAAGCACTGCAAAGGCCGAGTATATTGCAGCTTGTGTGGCAGCTCGAGAAGCAATGTGGCTTCGGAAGCTCCTTGCAGGATTGTTTGGACAATCGTTGGAGTCGACTGTCATTCATTGTGATAATCAAAGTTGTGTGAAGCTTTTTGTCAACCCAGTGTTTCATGACAGAACTAAACATGTTGAGATCAAATACCACTATATCAGAGATATGGTATTGAGGAAAGCAATCTAGTTGAAGTACATTAGCACTGATGAGCAGATGACAAATATTCTCACCAAGCCTCTTTCCAGTGTAAAGTTTGTGTACTTTCGAGACAAGCTTGGTATAGTGGAGAATGAAGCCCTAACTAAGAGGGAGACTCAGCATTAGTGATCTCCTGTGATTTGCTTTAATGCATTTCTCTCTGTGAGAGAGATTTGAGGTGCAAGCCCTTGTTAATGCATTTCTCTCTATGCGAAGATTTGAGGTGTAAGCACTTGTTTAATGCATCTTTCTCTTTGAGAGAAATTTGAGGTGAAAGCCCTTGTTTCCACCCTCTAGGAGTAGCCATGGTGGATGTCATGTGTGTGACTCTATGACATACATCACATGAGAGAGTTCGTGATGATTTTCCTGTACTTGTGCTTTTCACCCTCTTGGAGTAGCCATGGTGAACGTCACGATGAGGTGACGACATCACGTTGACTGATTCTGTGATGGGCACTTGTGCACATTTACCATACATGGGAGTAGCCATGGTGGTTGATATCACGATGAGGTGATATGTTCATTTTCCATACATGGGAGTAGCCATGGTGGTTGATATCACGATGAAGTGATGTTTTTTTTCCACACATGAGAGTAGCCATGGTGGTTGACATCATGATGAGGTGATATGTCTTACATAGCTGGAAGTATTTCTCCCTAGCTGAGAGGGAGTGTTGATGTTATAGCAGCTTCGGGCTCATCCTTCCAACTCCGATTCAAGACATAAAATTGCATATAGCCTAACGGCTATTTATTTTATTTGAAGGCATGCGATGGTGAAGAGACACGTTACATGAAGAATAAATAATATTCTATTATTTATTAATTTGAGTTTGCTTATTATGGCCAACCCTTCCTTGATTATTGGCATTCTTATTGGAGAGACATATCTCTTCATTGGTGGCCGACCTTGTGCATTGAAGAGACGTAACCCTTGAAGACCTCCTCATCGAATAGTATATATTGGAGATACTATTCGATCATTGTAACACATTTTTCATCCATTCCTATATTTGTTGTGCAAGTTCATAGAGAAGTACGAATTGATTCAAGTGCAGATCAAAGGTTTCAAGGAGGCTGAATCTGTTATCAAGAAAGTGAGAATTTCTCTGAGGGCAGATCTTAGTCTGAAAGGAGGCCGAATTTATCACTAAGGGAGTTCAATATTATCAGCAGCAAGGTGTCTCATATTATTCTGTGTTTGCATCATTTGTGGTGCTGTTGATTTGGCCTCATTGTAAAGAAGTCTATTGTTCTATATTCAATATATAAGTGATATATTGTTGCTGGGTTTTTCTCCCTCAAGTGGAGGGTTTTCCCAGGGTATATGCTGTGTTTATGTGTCTGATTTTTGAGTTAAATTCTGCTTATATAATCTGATCATAAAAAACTAACAGGTGAACTAAATGAATGTACATTCATGGCATATGGGGACAAACATCCTTTTAATGATCAAAATGCTTCTAAGATGCTTGCAGTACTGTATGGGTTCAATGATTGATTGGGTGCAAATGCAATATTCTCAACTTTCCACATCCAACTAGACGAGGTTGCTTGGTCCTTAGTATTTTTCATTTATTGGCATATGTTTTGGACCTGTTGATTCTACTTCTACTTTTTTTGTTCTTCCAAGTTTGCATACAAGTTCTTCGCCTGCAACATCATCATCAATTTGGAAAGTCTTCCCTAATGTTACTTGTTTTTCTTGTTGTCGGCAAGATGACTTTTCTTTTGGGGGGGATGATGTAGTCAATGTAATGATGCCTATTATTATATTTGATAATATGGGTTATCCGACTATGTATCGATTGTTTGTCAGCTCTTGGGTAGTTATAAGAGTCAGCTGATCAGAGTTGGTCAGTCAACAGTTGTGTTCCTCTTGGCAACTGTCGAGTCTTTAAAGTAGTCTTTATACCATCAAGGTGAGGAGGATGATATAGGTTGATCAAGTTTGATCCTTGGCTGACCATCTGTGGTCTACTTCTGTAATAATAAAGATATACTTTACTCCTATATCTGGTATGCATTGTCAAATCTATTATTAATTTGTGGATTCATGTAATGATCTGTGCTCCAGATCAATAGATCTACAATTTATTCCTTATCGGATTGACTCAGATTGTCATCCAATATTGTCAAAGCTTAACCAAGCTTCAAATATACTAGCTGTGTCTGATTTATTAATTAAAATCATGCCTTTGAATTTGTAAGAGGCTTAGACCCCTTTAGATTTAGATTGCTATTTCTGAATATAAACTTATATACATGCAATAAATTTGTGGTGTTGTATCTGAATATTCATTTGTATTCCATGCATCCGTTTAGTGGTTGATCATTGGCTCACAAACAGCATTTAAGATCTGCTACTAAGAAATATATATAACTGCATAAAACTATAGCATGATCCTATGTGGTTCAATTTGCAACCTTTATTTATATCTTGCCAAGGGATATGTCTTTCCGTGAAGGATGCGTCTTCTTTGTTTTAAATTGATGTGCCCCTTTCTAAAAGCTATCACTGCCTTTAATTGATAGATTTATTTTCATTAGTGAGGGCTTTTATGAGTTAATGAATTGCTATCATTTAATCTTTAATTTATTCTTCCTTGACACCGAACTAGAGGAATTCAATGATTATGCCTCCTTCAAAAGATTCCTGATCTTCATAAACTTCCTTCAACATCCTTGGACCATCACTAGCTTCTTCAACCCGATCTTCTGAATTAATGGTCTAACTTGACTCTTTAATATTTGTCGGTTATTGTTTTCATAAGCCCAATAGAGTAACTTTGACTCCTTTCAAGCATCGGCAAAATCTAGCTATAAGGTGATGGAAGACATATGCGTTCTCCCCCTTGGTTCAATTTATATGAATCACTGCTTCATTTGAATGCCAAAGCAGATATAACTATAGACTCAAAGTCTTTCTAGTTGATGGCGCTTGTAAATAATGATGAAGGATTTGTATGAAACCCCATGTAAGAGGCTCGCTGAATAGGCATAGAGTCATAACAGTGATATTATCAATCACCTAAAAATAAGATTAATTTGATACCATAAGGCTCCCATTGCTCTTAGAGGCTAGCGATTATTGGACTCCTTGTTTATATTCACACGATAGGCCAATGACATGTGATATCTTGACAGATGGCATCAATATTGTTGATGGCGGCAAGGATTATTACCAATCTCCATAATATAGATACTCAGTCTTTAAACAATCTTGCGTTATTTTCTGCGACCCAATAATAGCAAGGCAATAAATTAATAATAATATAGATGATCGACCACGATTTCTTTAGGCAGATTTCTGATCATTATTCTCACATTATCTCAATGCTATCGACCAGAGTTACATAACAATAATTGCTCCTTCGATTATGAGTATTATATTTAACCTAGCAATAAAATATTATTAGAATTTGACACCTATATAAGATGCCCAAAATGTCAAAGAATGGGACATTACAAGTCCTCCTGCCCAAAAATTGCTTGTCCTCAAGCAATACGGTTCCAGGATTCTAAGTCAGCCTTAGAAGTGAACCATCATGCTGATGTTGCGCTACTCTGATTTTAGGTTGCTTCTCATGCTCCAACATTGTCTAAATTGAAAAAAATATCATTGTTCATTCTTATACTTCGTTCCTTGAGCTATCTTCTCTATGGCTTTCCAAGAGAATTTGGATCTTCTTGAATTTCATAAGTTAGAAGCTTGTTTAGTTGTCCCCTTACTTTTTTTATACATGTTCAACTCTATCCTTGGCTATTGAATGAAGAACATCTTTTTGATCTCTTTTTAAGATTCTTCTCACCTTCTTTCCCTTCCTCTAGTTTACAGATTGCTACAACTGAATGATTGTCTTTCATCTTTTTGCTGTCGTTTTGCATGGGAATTACTTCTCTTATTTGCTCTCAATTTTGAGCTCTTTGATAGTATCTTCATCAATCTAAAATATGTCTAGCTACTCAAATAGTAACTCCACTTTTCTATTATTCACAATAGATTTGGATTGCTCATACGTCACCTTAACTCACTCGAATCTTGATACAACTTGCTCCTCTTTGTGCTTAAGTTTTCTTTGAAGATTCCCTTCATAATTCTTCCTCTAGAGATCAATGACAATCATACTTCCTATTCATATAATTCTCCCTTGTTGTAACTATCCATGTCTTCTATGGCATCATTCCATCAATAGGGACACCTTTAATGTGAAGTTTGAACGTAAGCACAACCATCCAACTTCCCACTATAAATTTCTTTTGCTTTTTTCCAACACATGCTTGTGTGTTCTAGCGTGAATGTCACATGTAAATATACAACGTACTCTTCAAGAACAGACTCATTTGGATCATTCTTATCCTCTTGTTAAGGCTTTTGGAAGATTCTCTTATCTTCACCACTTTCTTCTTTATCTTGTCATGCTATGATGAAAGGTTAAGGCTTTGTGATCGTTTTTCCTACCTTTCAACAATATCTTCTCTTCCCTAATGTGAATCCATATAAGATAATTTTCAATTCTTTAAGCTTTAGCATCATCTTTCTAATTTTCACTTATTTTGGATGAAAGCTATGACCAAAATCTGAAGGAATCATGGGCCGTATTCTGCAATTTTGCAAGAGTTTTCTTTCTGAGAAGCACAATTATCAACCAAGGTTTCTCCTTGTCTTTTTTTTTTATATTTTTAATCCTTCTTACACAGTTTTAGCAGTGGCTAGGCCATAAAACCACAGCTATGGTTTATCAGATTGCAGCAAGATCAAAAATCGCGGCCAAGGCACAAAATGGCAACTAAGGTTTATTTCTAGAAGCTAAGGTTTATAGCTATAACTATAGCTATCGCACAATACAAATGAAGCAGCTAGCCTGTTTACAAAACATATACCTAGGATTTCAGGCAGCTAGAGTTTGTTAGGACAGCAAAGTAAGGTTTACAGGCATAACCAAGGGTTTTGTAAAAGGTAACTTTTCAACAAAAAAAGAGAACAGTTTATTTATTTTCTTTCCAAATATAGAAGTTTGTTTTCGGAAAAATATCTTTAATGGCATCACTAGTCTCCATTTTGAGTATAGGTTGGATGACACATTAAATTTCCTACCTTCAAAAATTGGGGCAACTTTGTTATTCAAAAGAAATGATCTTTGGGATATTGTAAAGGATCAAGTGGCTCTACCTATACTTCCATTGGATTTTGCAGTTCATAAAAAGAAATAAATTAAAGCCAAGCAGATGATACTAGATGTGGTGAAGGATCATTTATTTCCTCACTTGTCAAAAAAGAAAACAGCCAAGGAGATGTCTGACGTTGTGGTTAGTCTTTTACAAAGTCAAAACATTAACAGGAAAATGATATTGAAAAACAAACTCAAATCCATAGAGACGTCTAATATGGATATTTGTTACCAATTACCTAACAAAGGTCACTTAGATTCATGACCAACTTATAGCAATAAGGGAATAGGTGGAAAATGCAAAGCTAGTGAACTTAGATTTGATGGGGTTCTCATCTTCATAGCATGCTTTTGTTCAAGGCATTTGAGCCAAGGAAAAGATTCCTCCCTTTGAGAGACTATGGGATGATTCTATTCAAAAGGAAACTCAAATGGATTCAAAAGCCAGCAAGAAAAGGTGGTGACTACAATTCAGATGCTTTTGGACAGAGCAACGGACATAAAGGAAAAGGGAACAGCAACAGTAAGGGAAAGGATGAGGAAGAATCCTCATAGTCAAGGAAGGAGGACTTGAATCATTATGCATCAAAGTGTCCAGACAAGAAGAAGAACTAAAGAAAGCAACAATAGCATGAAATAGCAGCCCTTGCAGAAACTCAAATGAATGAGTTTACTTCCAAGTTTGAGAAAGATTTCTTAATGGTTTCTTCTCTTTTTACCAGAACAATTTCAAAGGATGCTTGTTTTGTAGATAGTGGTGCCTCTAGGCATATTACATCAACCTAATAGTGTTTTACAAAACTGGAAGAACACATCTCTGGAGTTCAGGCTGAGCTTGGTAATGATGCCAAGTATCCAATAGTGGGAGTTGGTAAAATTCCTTTTAGATTACAGTCAAGTAACTCTTTGGAGTTTGACAATGATTTTCTTGTTCCTTGGGTCAAGAAAACTTTGCTTTTAGTTTCGGCAATGGATGATAAGGGCTTTGCAATTGAATTCAAAGATCAGCAAGTTCTTATCAAGTTGAAGGGACCTAGCCCAATTACAACACAAGTTAAAGGTGTTAGAGAAGGCAACCATTAAAGGTTATAGGGTGAACCAGTTTCATCTTTCGTTCATAACAATGATAATATGTGTGAGTTATGGCACAAGAGGATGGGGCATCTACATCACACAACCTTGCCTATTATGAGGGAGATTGTCATAGGACTTCCAGATTTCAACATTGAACATCAAGGAGTTTGTAGAGGATCCACACTTGGAAAGTTTGCCAAGGCCACTTTCCTAAGCAACAAGCAAGGTCTAAAGGGATTTTAGACTTACTGCATTCGGATGTGTGTGGACTGATGTTAGTAGAATCAATTGTTGGAAGCATGTATTTTGTTTTCTTCATCGATGATTTAAATTCTTCAGATTGGACAACGGGGGGGGAGTATACTACAACTAGGGATAAAGAGGGAGTTGACAATTCGATACATCCCATAGCAAAACAATTAAACAATCATAGGGGCTACTAAGGCCTTGATTCATGACTTGGACTTGCCAATGTTTCTTTGGGTAGAAACATGTCCTACAACAATTAACATCCAAAACAGATGTCCTCCTAGGATCTTGGAGTACAAGAAACTAGAGGAGGCATTCAGTAGTGTGAAGCTAGACGTGAGTCATTTTAACATCTTTGGTTGTCTCGCACATATCCATATACATATAGAGAAGAGGGCAAAATCGAAACCATCCAAGAAGAATGGCTTATTTGTAGGTTAGGGTGAGACTTCAATGTCCTGCAAGGTATACATTCCAGAGCTAAGGAAATTTGTAGTTAGTAGGGCTATCAAATATGAGAACTTTGCATCCAAAAAGTCTCAAGAATTCATTCCAATAATAGAAGATGAGTAGCAAGAAACTTTGAAGGTTGAATCTCCAAAGATTCCAATTGTTTCTAATTCAAGATAGCAACATTTAGGTGAGGGAGAAACTTCAGCACCACCTTCTTTCATTAGGAGACCTCGATGGTTTGAACAAACATTAAGGGATGCTCAAGAGCATGTTTACTCACCTAGGAGCACATTCAGGGAGAGTAGGCCTCCAAAGAAATTTTCTAACTGCATAGCATTGATGAGTAACATCATTGACTCTTCCAGCCTCTAGGAAGCTTTTACCTTTATTATTATATTTTTTGAAATGCTCTATTTGTAGGTTTGTGATTGGAGATTTATAAAGTTGGCCCATCAAATCTTAAGAGGCTAGCTATCCATATTTTATCCCATCCATTTAGCACTTCTAAGTGTAAATGCAGTTGGAGCCTATTTAAGAGCAGTCATACCAAGAAGAAAAACAAGTTAACCCAAGAGTGCCACAATGACCTCTTCCTCCACACAACCTTCGCCTTCAAACCAAAAACATTGATGACCTTCTCATGATCCCATTGACTTGGATGACATCTATCCATTTGTTGTTTGGACTACCAGAAAAATAAATATAATTTTTATTTATCAAGATCTCATTGAATCAGAGAAAGCAGCAATATAGGCAAAGGCATTGGAGGAAGACAAAGACATTCGAGAAATCAAACACTCATGTTGATATTGATTTACCTTTGAGTTCCATGCTCCAAAGTACTAGTACCAAGGAACAAACTAGAGGATGATGATACCTTAAAGAAGATGTAATAATCCCCCTAGATCTGGTATTTGGGGTTTCACCAGACAATACAAATAATATAGAATTTTGCAAATAAACCAATTCTAAACAAATGCAAGAAATAAATAACCAATTTTTATTAATGATTAAGGGAATACATATAATTCATACCCGGAAACAACAACATAAATTGCACATCTGAAAATACTTGATCACCAGCTGAGAATATCAACAATCTTAGACCTTGTATTATTCCACCCTAAATGTCCCTTCAAACCGAATATCAAATTGGACCCTGAAAACTCTATAACCCTTGAATGAAGATCTCTAGGAAAAATCAATGAAGCTCTGATAATCGTCTCTGTATGTGACCATTCAATTGAGAGTCCTTGGGTGATCTCTCACACCTGTAAACTGTCCTATTCAAGGGTTATCATCCTCATAATAGCTTGAAACTCCATGCCTGCAAACCTTGTTGCTCACCTCTGTTCAATTTACAAATAATAACTTGGTTAATGAAAATGACCTTCTTTTTCACTTTTATCCTTCTCCAAAACCCCACGCCCTAACTTGGCATTTTACTTTTAAATAAAATATTAAATAATACCTTCACAAAATCCAACTTTTGGCCTTTCACACATTTAAATAATATTTTCTTTTTGAAAGATGTGCCTTTTTAATAAAAATCATAAAGTAACTTTAAAATATAATATTTTAAATAAAAGTTACTTTAACCCCTTATAAAGCCAAATTATAAAGTACTTTATTAAAAGTCACTTTATAACATTAAATTATAAAGTCACTTCAATAATATAATATTATTAAAGTAATTTGACTTTAGTAGTTTAATTAAAGTGCCCACTCTTGACCCAAACTGACAATAACCCCATTAGAGTGCCTCTGACACAAATACCCTCTGCAAGCGTGAAACCACTGACCCTGGTATAACTTGCTATAAATAGCAAGTATGAATGATGAGCCCTGAACTGCCTTCGTAAGGCCTACCAACCAATATATTGGATCACTGAGCTGAATAAGCTTGAATGGAAACATCAAGCTTGTTGAAGAGCCTGAATACATTGCATCGATTTGTTTGGGATCCCGACATTCAGGATGGGCTTGGTTGTTTAGGTGAGGATTGCTTGGGGACAAGCAATCTTGGGGAGGGCAGATTGTAATGTCCCCTTTCTTCCGAGATCTGTATCCTTGCAATGGTTAGCCTACTATCTGGTCCCCGTAGGCTAATGCTCTACCCAAGCTCCACTGCAACCATTGGAGAAAAGTAGAACTAAACTCAACAGCCTTGTCAATCACTGTCTTCACTGTCTGGGGAAGAAGCATATTGCCAAGCATAGAAGATCCCAAAGCCCACAACCCAACTGGAAGCTTACCATACTCATCACCCACTGACCTCTATTGCGCGACTCTAATATATTCTTCACCAAGATGAAGATGGCGAATAAATCCACTGTAATAAACTCCACTTCGATCCCACAGACAAATTTGGAATTTGTCCTTCCTATCTCCTGATGACTCCTATTGCACCATGCTAACTATACTTGGAGTGCCACGCTGCTCAAAATCTTCTCTTATATTTTGAATCCCAACAGTATGCATATCTTGTAGAAGCATCTCAAAACACCAGGAAGATTTATCCCCTTCATCCACAGAAGGAAACTCGTCATACCAACCATCTAACCCACACTTGCGTGTCTTCTGCCTCATAGTCAAATCAAATGTGAATGGGCTGAAAATAACGTTGTATGCACATGACACATTATGCATGTTGTGGAACACGTCAGTAAGCCCTGTCAGAAGTCCTGATCCACTACTAGGATCCCAAGTCCTACGAATATTACCAAACTCCATACAGCAATCAAAACAGGGACCATTATCCAAATCAAAGAGTGGATTATCATCAAACCAAGGAAACACGGGGACGTGTCCCCTGGGTTCCCCCCCCATACTCGTCCTAGGAACGTTTCAGGGACGGGGGACAGCTGACGTCCCCAAAAAGTTTCTGATTTTCGGGGATGTCCCCATTGGACGAAAAGTCCCGGAACCGAAGGGGGACAACCAACCGTCCAAGGGATGGATAGGGGACGCCTAGCCGTCCCTCGACCGTCCCGGGGATGGTCGGCCATCACCCTTTGCCCAGCAGCATTTTAAACACAAAAAAAAAGGTTTTTTTAAATTTTCTTTTTTTTATTCTTTCCTTTGTGGACCCCACGCCCTCCCAACCCTAATATGGCCACTTAAAACATCTTCTTACCTTCATTTGACCTCATTTTAACTTGCCAAAAAAAAATTGCAGCCAAGAGCAAAAGTGAGAAGAGAAAGAGGAGGGTTTGAAGGAGCTGTTGGAGAAGAAAAACCAGCATTTAGGAGGAAAAAAGGAGAGCATTAAGGCAGCAACCAGCAAGAGAAGTGAAAGAGGTAAGTTATTCTTCCATTATCTTTCATTTTTTTCCATTTTTTTCTATGTTAAAATGACAAAATGTATGATTTTTTGTATTTTTTTTTATTTTCAGTTTGCAAAAACCAAAACAAAACGAAATGAGCAGCAGTAGTGAAGATAGTGTGTATGTTGAGAGGGGGGAAGAAACCCTATCAGTTCATAGGGAGCAGCCTCAAAAAAACCCATTTGATATCCCTTCTAAAGATTTGAAAAAATATGCAAAAGGCCCCTTTAATCCTAAAAACCTGTTCTTCAACTAGCATCACGTATAGACCAAGGCAAAGGATAAAACACTAGGGGTAGTAGATTGTGGCTATGTCACATTTGCAAAGATAAATATTATGGGAGCTATACAAGAGTCTATTCTCATCTATTGGGTTTTGGAGGCCATGGGGTCAAGGGTTGTACAAAAATAAAAGATTTTGAGAGGATAGAGTGTTATAGATTGCACATGGAGGCCGTAGGAAGGCCTATGGATCAGCAAATGCAAACTCAATCCACACATTCAACCTCACCTATGCCCTCTATGCTTGGTAGTCCTAGTGTTGGTAGTGGTAGTAGTGGTGCGGGTGATGTTCATATTTACACAAGAGGGAAGAGGAAGGCTGCTACTTCTAGTGAGCAACAAAATACAGTTGCAAGTATGTTCAATGTGCAAGCACGAGATTTGGCAGAGTCTTCCATTACCAAATTTTTCTATGCCCATGCAATCCCATTCCATGTAGCACGTTCTCCCTACTTCAAACAAATGTTTAGAGATGTGGCAATTGTTGGTACCTCATTCATTCCCCCTGGAGAAAATAAATTACGCACTACACTCCTTAACAAAGAATATTCTAAGGTGAGTGTGGTGATGGAGGACATGAGACAGTGTTGGATTAGAACACGCTGCTCTATTATCATGGATGGGTGGACCGATATTAGACAGCGGCCACTTATAAACATCATAGTCACATGTTCAGCTGGTTCATATTTCCTTAGAGCCGTTGATTGTTCTGGGAAGCGCAAGAATGCACAATTCCAATTTAATATTTTGAAAGAGGCTATAGAGGAGGTTGGGGCAGCCAATGTTGTGCAGGTGGTTACTAATTCAGCATGTGTGTGCAGATTAGCAGGCTTGATGGTTGAGAGTGCTTACAAGCACATCTTTTGGACCCCTTATTGTGTTCATGCGTTGAACAACGCATTGAAAGACATAGGGAAGATAGATTGGGTGCACCAGGAGGTTGTAGACGCTAGAGACATTCAGATGTTTATTTGAAACCATCACACCTCACTTGCCCTCTTTAGGACATTTTCAAAGAAGGAATTTCTCAAGCCTATAGCAACAAGGTATGCCGCTACTTTATTTTGTTAGAGAGGATGCTTGAGGTACAGGAGGCTCTACAGTTGATGATGGTTAATTCAGAGTGGAATAGATGGTCTATGGCAAGCACTGCAGAAGGGACAAGCATTACACAAAAAATTCTTGATGATAATTGGTGGTCCAATGTGAGGTAAAAAATTGTTATTGATTGCTGATTTTATAAAAAAATATATATCATTTTATTATTTTTTGATTTTCTAAGTTCTAACTTGTCTTTTTTCAAATTTTTGTTTGCAGATATATTTGTTCCATCATTTCACCAGCTGTGGATGTCATTAGATATGCTGATACAGACTCTCCAAGTCTTGGAGAGATTTATGAAACTTTTGACTCCATGCTTGGAAAAATGAAGAAAGCAATTTCTAATAGGGATCCTAATTCGGGATTATATGAGCAAAAAATTAGGCCCATTGTGACGAGGCAGTGGAACACTATGAACACCCTGCTTCATATGGCAGCCTTTGCTCTTAATCCCAAATGGTATGTACCTAGACCTGGTAGGATGCCTCCTTGTGATGACGATGAGGTGAAAGAAGAGTTTATGAGGGCCCTTGCAAAAACATATTCAATTAAGGAGGCCGGTCTAGTTTGTACACAGTTCACTGACTTTGTTAATCTTTGTAGTCCAACATTCAGCAAACCAGAGGCCAGGGTAGATAGAACTACAGTAGCTCAAAGGGATGCTATTGGATGGTGGTCATGGCATGGGAAGGATGCACCACAATTAAGGACGCTTGCTATTTGCCTCCTTTCACAAGTAATACATTAGATTAACATAATTTGATTTAGATTAGTGTTGAAGTTTGAACATTTATATAATCATAATTTAAATTGAAAGTCCTAATTAGTAAATTACTAATTTAGTTTTTGTCTCCTCTCACAGGTTGCTAGTTCCTCTGCTGCAGAGAGGAATTGGTCAACATACGGCTTTATTCACTCTATCAAGAGGAATAGGCTGACCTCTAGACGAGCAGAAAAATTAGTGGTTGTGCATAGTGCTTTGCGACTCCAGGATCGTCAGACTCCTGAGTATAGACAGACTCCAGCATTACAGTGGGATGTTGATCCAGAGGACGTCGCACAAATTGATGAGGAGGAGGAGAGACAGGAGAGATTGGTTGGAGTTCCATTAGATGAGCCAGCCCCTCACAATGACAGTGACTCAGACTCTGAGTCTGATTTTGATGCAATGTTGGCAGATGTCAAGTAGCAGCAGCCATCATACTTTCTATTACTATGTTTTGGACACTTGTGACTTTGTCATTTTGACATTTGTAGTACAAACTTGTAGCCATTTGGGCATTTTATTATTTTATATCATATGCACATTGACTATTTGACATGAATTATGGTCAATGCAAGCAATTAGGTAGCTGTAGTATTAATTTGTTCGATAATTCGATTCTATTGGTGATTACATTTGCAACTTTATGAATGTTCATTGTTATGATTATCATTACTCATGAATATCTGAAATTTCCTTATATTTTTCAAATTTATCTCTCTCTCTCTCTATATATATATATACTATACAGCCGTCCCCCCGTCCCCTAAAATCCCCTCAAAAATTTGTCGTCCCCAAAACTCATCTCCCCATCCCGGAAACTTGGTGGAACATAGCATAAAACAAATCAGCATCAACACCAAACGATGGATTATAAACAAATTGTAAACCATCTTCTTGTTGATCTAAATCCCCTGTTTTCTGAATTTTTGGGGTAATGGACAAAATCAAACTCCTCCTGAAAGCAGTCTTGCTCCTCCATCACCTGTTCAATCTCTTTCCTTGTTGAATACTCATCCTTAAGGGTTGATGTAGAATGTGCCAAACTCAATTCTAAACAAGGCTCCTTAATTTGATTTATTGTTTCTTGAAGGGCTACTTGAGTAGCCTCCAAGGAATCCTTAGTTTCCACAAGCTCGAAAGTAAGATTGTCAGCTTCCTCTTCTTTCCTTCTCCATGCATCCAAATAGGTAACAACTAGTTCAAGGAGAAGATATGTATCTGAAAGCAAATTTAAATAATCTGATTTCATTGCCTCCATAGCTGTTTTGATTCCCTGTAAATCAACAGGAGAGGATTCCTCTTCAAAACCCTCTTGCCCTCCCTCACATTGAACCTTCCAAAGGTAATTTTCCATCAACTTGTCAGAGCTATCAAAATGTGTTAATGCTGCTACAATCTGTTTTTCACTAACGTTCAGTTGGTTCTCCAAACTACACTTATGAACAATATTGGATTCATTTGATTAAGTAGCCAATTGTTCTTGAAGAATTTGACTCTTCCCAAAGTCTTCTTCTATGATAACCTCATTGCTTACTAGCTGGTTTGAAACTATGGCAACGTTAGTTCCAAACCGAAAATCATCACCATCATCCAACTTAACTGTTTCACTAGACGATGTGATGCTTTCTCCGTGTAGAAGAAATGAAACAGTGTTAGAATCACACATAGAATAATCAAGCTCAGTTGTCACCTCAGAAGGTACCACAATCTCTAGACTCCCCACAAGGAGACTTGTACAACCTTTACCTACAACATCATCACTAGAAGGGAATGTAGGACCATCATCATCAATTGATTTGTAAGCTATAACACAATTGCTCACCATTTGCCCATGAATAGGTGTTGACCCATGAAGTGTATCACATTGGAAATTAACCTTGTTGTCTACTGCAACGTCTTCCGTATGACTGAAAAATGCAATTCCAGCTCCTCGGATGTGGCTGCAAGAGATGTTTGGTTTTCTATCTTAATTGTTTCACAAACCACGGCTCCTTCTTCCTTATCCAAATTTTTTGGTTTTGCACCCATCATTAGATATTCCCTTTTAAATTCTAGGTCCTTCATCAGATTAAACAATTCTTGCATTCAACTCAATTAAAGATTTATCTACTGTAGTCATCTTTCACCTTGTTTGTACCTATGTTGTATACCTGTTCTTTACCACTGAAGTGTTCCACTATTACCACTGTGATATTCCCCCCTATTCTGAGCGATGTTTTTAAAATTTCCTCAGTTTGACAATGTGACCATTTTGTCAAACAGTTTCAGACTTTTGAAAATTTGAATGCAAATTAAGGTCACAGCCTATATTGCATTATGTATAAATACAGCATATATATATTTTCAGATTCAATTCAATTCAAGTATTACCTCTGTTAATCTCACCAAGGCTAAGATTCAATGATATAGATGACTGTATATAACAAAAGTTTGCTGCACATTCAACTGAGCATTATTATCTACAGGATTACAATTAACTGATATTCAGACTGTGCAGCAATAGTGAATGATTCACACTTTAAAACTAGACTGAACTATACTTGAATTATGATCAAAATGGTAGAATGTTACTCAGATCAATTGCATCTGAAATTTCTGACAAGAAAGGGTATCAATGATGGTGGCAAGAAAATTAAAGAGTCGATTCTCCTTTCTTAATTATATTGTCTTCTTTCACAGCCTTGACTCTATCTGCAGACCCCCATGCTCTGTCTTTCTTGTGCAGCTTGTCCTATATGTAGCGATCAATTGTCTCCTTCTGGTTTGTCTACTAGGGGCTCCTTAATATGACGGCTTCGCTACTTTAGTAATTGCATATGACGGCTTCGCTACTTTAGTAATTGCACATCATATTACTGGCCTGATCTCCTCAAAATCAATAAATATCGTTATCTCCCCAAGTATTAGGCACGGAGCCTTCAAAGGAAGCAACGATGGATTAATAATTAATAAATATTAAAATGGAAGCACACACTCACAAAGGACTGGATACTACTTAAGAAATGTGATTCCTTAACTTTCCTTATTCATCGACTTCCTTGGAAGGATTATTCAGATCCGCATTGCTTTTGAAGAGAAATTTCTTGTCTTATATGCCACCTCAGACCAGCATAGACTCTGATTTTTCCAGCAAGACATACAAGGTAATAAATATGCCCATTTAATCATACGGTGGCTATAAAGAAGAGTTTATTCGCTGCATTTCACTAACCACGATGAACGACAAATAGGTAATAATGAAATGCAAATTCTTTAATTCCAAAATCACCTGTAGATATAAACCCTGAAAGTCTGAATGATATATTTTGGCAAATCGATGAACTCTTCAAACCCTAGAAATATTTTTTTTTTACAGCAATTTCTTCGAACCCCACAAATCTGCAAATTTCTTTCTTTGAAAACCCCCAAGTCTAGTAGGAAAAAACAGTGCTTTGATACCAATGTAATAACCCCCCCCCCCCTGATCTGGTATTTGGGGTTTTGCCAAACAATACAAATAATAAAGAATTTTGCAAATAAATCAATTCCAAACAAATGCAAGAAATAAATAACCAGATTTTATTAATGATTCAGGGAATATATATAATTCATACCTAGAAACAACAGCATAAATTGCAGACCTGAAAATGCTTGATCACCAGCTGAGAATATCAACAATCTTCATCCCTGTATTATTCCACCCTGAATGTCCCTTCAAAGTCCTATGCTACATGGGCATGCGTCCCCTATCCCCGTCCCCAACCATCCCCGGGACGGCGTGAAGCAAAGGGGACGTCCCCTTGCAGTCCCTAAAACAAGCTAAACAACAAGAAACGGCAGGAAACATCCTTATCCGTTAACGAACGGCTAGCCATCCCCGAGACGACTGGGGGATGTAGGAAACATCCCTCACTGTCCCAAGGACAGCTAGCCATCCCCCGTGGACAGGGAAGTTACAACAGCCAAAAAAACATAAAAAACTAATTTTTTTTCACTGTTTAGGGACGTGGGGAGCCCACAATGACGTCCAACCCTAATACGAACCCTAAAATGCTAAAAGAACATAAAACAAAATGAAAACATAAACTCACCCTTTTTTTTTCTCTTTCATTTTCTCAGTTTGTGCTCCTTGTTGTGAGAGTTTGCTTGTTGGAGAAGAGATTGGCATGATATAGAGGAGAGATTGGACTGGCTTGAGGAGACATTGGACTGATTTGAGACTTATGGATACCAGTTTGAGACATTTGGATATTAATAGACCATGGTTTTATTGATGTTTGAGACTGTTGTTACAAATTTAAAATGCTTTGTTGACATTTTATTACACTGTTATACTACTGCTCTCATGAGTTATTTACATATTGATATTGTTGTATATATACACACACATACACATACATATACACACACATACACATACATATATATATATATATATATATATCTATATATAGACAAAGTGATATATATATGTATGTATGTATGTATATATATATATATAGAGAGAGAGAGAGAGAGAAATATATATGTATGTGTGTGTGTGTTTATATATATCATTGTCCCATGTCGTCTCCTCATCCCCATCCCCGAAATGTCATGGAACATAGCTTCAAACTAAATATAAAATTGAACCCTAAAACCTCTGTAAACCCCTGAATGAAGATCTCCAAGAAAATTCAATGAAGCACTGATACTGGTCCCTGTATGTGACCATTCAATCAAGACTCCTTGGGTGATCTCTCACACCTGTAAACTAGGTCCTATTTGAGGGTCATCATCCTCAGAATAGCTTGAAACTCCATGCCTACAAACCCTGTTGCTCAACTCTCTTCAATTTGCAAATGATAACTTGGATAATGAAAATGACCTTCTTTTACACTTTTATCCTTCTCAAAAACCTCACGCCCAAACTTAGCATTTTACTTTTAAATAAAATATTAAATAGTGCCTTCACAAAAGCCAACGCCACTTTTGGCCTTTTGCACATTTAAATAATATTTTCTTTTTGAAAGATGTGCCTTTTTAATAAAAATCATAAAGTAACTTTAAAATATAATATTTTAAATAGAAGTTACTTTATCCCCTTATAATGCCAAATTATAAAGTACTTTATTAAAAGTTACTTTATAACATTAAATTATAAAGTCACTTCAATAATATAACATTATTAAAGTAATTTGACTTTAGTAGTTTAATTAAAGTGCCCACTCTCGACCCAAACTGACAATATCCCAATAACCCCCCGAGAGTGCCTCTGACACAAATCCCCTTTGCAGGTGTGAAACCACTGAACCTGGTATAACTTGCTATAAATAGCAAATATGAATGATGAGCCCTGAACTACCTCCATAAGCCTACCAACCAATGTACTGGATCACTCAGTGGAATATGCTAGAATGGAAACATCAAACCTGTTGAATAGCCTGAATACCCTCCAAAGGGTCCCCTAAACATCCCATTAGACTACATGGACCAAATAGTAGGCTAACCACTACAAGGATATAGATCTCGGAAAAAGGGGACATTACATAAGATAATTTCACTCATACACTAGGCTCTATGCATGCAAATAAGTAGATAATTGAAATTGTTAAATATCCAAATAAGCATAACTTAGTTATCCAAAACCAACACAATATATTTCTTTTGTTACTTCAATAAGATACCTTGCAAAAGCTTTGTAGGAATTTCATCACCTTCTATATGACAAACTAGTCAAAACTAGCATCAAACCAGTAAATGTGGAGGGAAAATCAATAAGATCTTTAGAAACATACAATGTTAATGGAGAGATTCAAAAAGGTGTTCAATTTGCACATTAAAATCATTCCTCCAAGATTACAACATGGTATTACATCCTTGCAAGAGAACTCAAAAAGTTTACAATACTAGAAATGCCCTAAACCTGTTGCATAGAGAAAACCCTAATGGTTTGTGAATTCTTTTCTATGTTGTAGCTCTACAACCTTTCATCCATTATCTGAATCTTCAAAATATTCAAATATATATCTTTCCACACTGAGCTACCTTGGGGAAAGAACCATGGTCATCAGCCATTGCAAAGGTCACCCATACTTGCTTGCATCACCTTCATGTGGTGTGCAAGAGAACATGTGAAAGCCATCTTCAACTTGATCACATCCTTCCCAAGTCATTAATGGCATTTTGGATCATGCAGGCAAGTAGATAACCTTCACCTCAGTTGCTTGTAGGAAATTGATGAAGAACTAAAGTTGGCAACCTTGGTGTGCAAGAAGAGAAATCCTATGAAATCTACGAGATGAGAAATCTAGAGTAGGTGAGGGGTGGTTGGGAACCGAATTTACCCACCACACTAATGGCAAACTGGAACTCATTATTCATCGTTGGATTTGCATGAGAATCCACACCCTTGAAATGGCCAATGGCATTTTGGGCAGGAAAGACCCATCGAAGTAGTTACAAGGTCATATCTAACCATTAATAGCATCTTGGGAGGCCCTGGGGAGTAGTTGGGGTGAATAGGGGAAGTTGGAAAAGTTTAATAAAGGTTGGGAGGTTAGAAACGGGGACGAAGGATTCTAATACGGAATTGCACTTGGGAAATGGATAAAATAGACAAGGTTTGAAAGTCAAGTTGACCTCTGCACAAGAAGAAATGAATCAAAGAGCCTTAGGAAACTTTCACGAGATTTGAATGCGAAAGTGGGCATAGGGTTTGGACATTGGAATCGAATTCCAAATCTTCAATATGAATCCACAAGGAAGACTTGGGAAAAAGTGGGAAAAGGTAAGGAAACTAGAGGTTCAGATGTTAGGAGGTGGACAAGAATTCTGCAACATTCAAAGTCCATAAGAAGGGGAAGGTAGGTATGATTGCGAGGTTGAGGGAATGAAAGGTTGGTTTGGACTACCATCGAGGTTCCACAAGGGGAGGAAATAGAGGAAAACAAAAGGAAGGGCGGGCTCAATAGAATTTGCAAAGAAACTGTGTGGGACTGGTGGTCAAAATTGGATATTGGATGAGCAGGAAATTTCTGATAGTCTACCAAAACTCCACAACTCCACAAAAAGTGAAGAAAACAATCAACCACTCACAAACATCAAAATTTATTGGAGACTAGCAACTTCCAAGATATGATAGGGACAAAGATGGTGGAAAAGAACAAAAATTATGTAAATTTGACCCATGGAAACCCATGCAAAGTTTTCTCATTTTGGTTATTTCAGTTATACATGATGTGCAGAATAAGGTCCAAAAGCACAAAAGGGCAACATTCAAATAAATTTAGCTACCATCAAATTCAGCACCAACAAGAAGAGAAAAGAAGTTTGTTGAGAGGATTTGCCAAACCCAAAGTAAGAGAGTAACTACAAAGGTCTCAAGTGAAGTACAAAGTAAAGCATGACCTGCATCATGTGGAACATCATCTCAAAGTAGCAGATAATGTGTTGTTGTTCTTAGGAAGAGAATAGTTACAAACACAAGCCAAGAAGATCAAACCTATAAGGTATAGACCATTCATTCTCTTAGAAGCAGATGATGAGAATGCATTCAAATGAGACCTAACTCCTCTCATAAGTTTACTCTCAGTTTCAATTGTGAATGCCTAGTCTGAGCCCTCCATGTTGGATGAAGAAGAAGAAGAAGATCTAGTACTAATCTCACTAGATGGCTTCGTCTATGGCAAGTAGGGGAATCTTTTAGAAGATGTAGTGTTGCAGCAGAAGGAAAGAGATAGCAGAAAGGGAGTCCAAGAGTCTTGATAAGCGAGACCCAATGGAAAAATGGTGAAGCAAGCCTAATGATACTCCAAGGAGAATGTGAGGAAATTGTTCCTTTAGTATATCGTTGAGATTTTGCAAAACCAAAGGCCTCTGTATGAAGGGAGGTATCATCTATAAGGATCTAGGAAGTTGTCTAGAACAATAATTGATGGTTTTAGAGAAGTTCGAAATCATCCAAGAAAATGTTTTTATCTCATTCAAAACTGCCAGTTATGTACAGACAGCAATGTGAGACTGCAAGTTTAGCATAAACCTTCTCTGTAACTTGTTCCTAAGCTAATATATTTAGGTAGACAAGCTATACAGCAGAAGTCTGAATGTCCATATGGAAAATGTATAGAATAATATTGTATAGTTTCCGAAGAATGTTTTGTAACTGTTTAGACTGTGACTACTTGGCAGTCATAAAAGACATTGGTAAATTAAAGAGATATATGTAGTTTGATATGTTTGGAATTCTTGTGTGGAAAACATTCCTTCCCTTTGAATTCTCCAGCAACAGCAGTGTTGTCTCCTATTTGAAGGTGATTTGTTTTCCTCTCCTAGCAACCTTGTTCAAGGGTTGATGATTATACAGCTGTAAAAGTTATTTTGGATCTGATATATGTAAGGGAGTGGACCCCATGTTGACAATATATCAATTAAAAAAATATATATATAATGGCTGGCATCCTCAAGCCATTAAATTTTATAATAGCAAAGGTCTCTAGTTTCAAATTCATCAGCTATGATATTCATAAAATAAACATTATATTCTTGTTACTTCATTATTGATCATACCTTTACAAAAATCATTCAACTCATGTGAATATATGACAAATAGATGTGTTTATTCTTCAATAAAGATACAAAATCTTTCGAGATTTTCATAATATTTCATTTCCAGAAAGAAAACAAGATAAATCAATCCAGAAACTGCAAAAATCATGGTAACTCAGCAAATACTACACTGATAATAATGATGTCATACAAATGAAAATAAATTTGGCTACTATTAAAATGAATCTGTTGTTGATGATGAAGTAGATGCATAGAGTGGATAAACAGACCACAAACTCATAGACATTTATACTGATGTCCACCCTCAAATAGCATACAGGATGAGAAGCTTTTAGGCTGAGTACATTTGAATTAAATTTCAGATTACATACAGATAAGCGGAAGTAACATAAGCACTTTAAGGTCTTAAGGGCGATCGTCAAATCACATGCATGACTCAAATAGCCTGCCAAAAAACCACCAGAAGCATTTTAAGGGCTTAAATGTTATTGTTGACTTACGTCCGTCACCTGAGGTAGCATGCCATGTTTCCCCTTGGCGTGTCCCCATGCCAGAGAAGAACTTCTCTTCCCATTTATCCCCCCATTTGGTTCCCAAGTCTGTCTCTGCCCATTTGTCTGTCCTGTATTGCAATCAGAGACTTGAAATATTAGGCTAAATAGATCATAAATGTTATTTGTATGCAAAGCTAATATCATAACAATACAAATATTTCCCTGCATTAGGGACTTTCCAATTAAGACCTACTTCTTTACTATATTCATTGTAATATGCTCTATTACAACCTTGTATAATGGAAATGTAAAATGCTTCAATATCGTGATAGTAACTTTATTAAACCTGATCACTTAAAAAAGGCAAATATTGTCCCTCGAAAACCATTTCACAACTGATATAACCTCCAAAGCTAAATATAACACAGAATTATAACTAAAAATTGAACTGCACAAAAAATGTCCTTGAGTAGGTACACAATTGAATGACAAAAAAATTTAATAGGCCAAGCAATTGTTTGTCAACTGTTATATAAAAATAGATTTATCATTTCAAATTTCAACAACATTTTTACATATACTTCTATGTATATGGAATAAATGTTTACTTCATGTCGCTGGCATCAAACACATTACTTTGTTCTCAAGTTCATTTTCATTTGCAATCTTAAATTAGAATGTAGGATGCATATTCTTTCATTCTTTTCTATTTTAAAATATATTCAATCGCTCTGTAATCTCCATTCCTTGGATGGAAGGCATCAGACGTTTCTACTTGGACAGGTTGATAATCAGGAATGCCACTGATCCAGAACATTCCATGTTGAACACAAAAAATTTGACAAGCAAACTATTGTGCAAACTTGTAAAATTCTCCCATAATAACTCACAGTGTCCTACAATAGCTATGGTTTCACAGAATATAATAGATAATTTGATCCCTATATCTTTTGCTTCACAAAGACACGACTCCAACCCTCTATCTGCATCCCACTTCCCTCCTCCAACACCCACTCCCCCCTTGTGCTATTTTCTTATTAGTATTTTGGGGATACAAAGCATCCCCTTTCATGTTCCCTTGTTTCCCTGCCCCTTCCAAAATCAACATGATGGATGATAGCATGATAGATCTAACAAATATGTTTCACTAGCAAGCCTTTAAATTGAACATGTCAATTATCTTTGAAACTTACAAGTTTAAGTCAAAAAATATGAAGAATCAACCAGCGTTTCTCCATGTTTCCAAGATAGGGAGAGGTGCGGGTACATGGAGATGAGGGTTCAGGGGCAGCAGGGGAGCAGCTATTAAATAACATTAACAAGAAAAGAGCAGCTGAAGTTTTTATAATGAAATAGATTGTGTTGGCCCCACGGTTGTCGTTGCACCAAAAGGTCGACTTGTTAATGTCCAATACAACCGCCAGAGACAACGGATCCACGGGAGACGGTTACGCCATGTCACAAAACTCGAGGGGAGCGCTGAACATCTGCCAACAATCTCCCCCTCAACGTTACCCGAGGGGATTCGAACCCGGCACCTTTGGCTCTGATACCAATTGTTGGCCCCATAGTTGTCGTTGCACCAAAAGGTCGACATGTTAATGTCTAATACAACCGCTAGATTTAATGGATCTTGTTGCCAACACAAGTGCAGACAACTGAGAGAGGGCGGGGGGGTGAATCAGTTGTCTCAGAAATTAAACTTATTAACCTTATTCTCAGATATGATAAATAAACATGAAAGCATAAATCATCAACACATCAGAGACACACATAACACCAAGATTTTTTACATTGAAACCCTGTTAGGGGAAAAACCACAGTCGAGGTTAGTCCACAAGATTATACACTGTTAAAAGTATAAAGGAATAAATGGGGAATGCACATGCATTCAGGCACACTTCCTAGAGCTCACTACTCAATTACAAAGAGGCTTACTGCCCAAAGGAAGACACATTGTCTTACAGAAACATTTGGATTACATCCGCAAGATTTTGAACTAAGAGAATAGCATTTGTTAATGCCTGATTACGGTTCCGGTTAAGCACATAAACTCTTCTTCACACTCTACTTCTACCTTTGAATAATTAGGACATTATTCGCACACATCTCATACCTTCAAATGGAATAAACAATCACTCATATATCTACAACTAGGAATTACATTAACTCCATGTCGGCTTTAACAAAATATAAAATGTATACAAACTATTGGCCCAAAACATAAATAATTATTGATGTGAATCAACCAATGTCGGCCATAACATAGTGAAGACCCAAAACAACATCCTCAAACACGAACCACCTTCAAAAATTATTCCTCGAAGATCCACAACACACTACAATCACCCTGTCGGCCATGAACGTGAAAAACATGAACACACAAAAGATAATCACCAATCGCGAGCACAACGATCAATGCGGATGTGCAACACAGATAGACACGATCTAGAAACATCCACGAGCATCATGAATCACCAAAGAAGCATCCGCAACAACTCATCTTACTAGAATCGCATTATCCTCTATTAGGAACACCAACTGAAGCAACAGAAAAACTGTCAAAACACAGACACTCATAACTCGATCAAATCTTCATGCGGATCTCTTAACCTTAATGTGGATAAACTAGATATACTTGACAACAAACCCTTTAATCCACAACCTCTGATCATCACACTGAGTTGGCCACCATACAGAACTTCACTGGACCACTAACAACCTGCAACATATTTTACTACAATATTCTCAATATCCTCGACATATACAATCTCTAATGTCTTTAAGGCCAATAGTGTTGACATCAATGACAACCACATATCAGCAACATCCAACAATCTCCCCCTTTGGCATTGATGGCAACATATGATGTGAAAAACAACATCAACGCAACTTTCTCTTAGCACTTTCTCCCCCTTAGGTTATTGACTGTTTTCTCCTCAACTCTTTCACATGACTCTTCTCCCCCTTTGACATCAATTACAAAGATACACATTTTCTCCACAAAAGCTTTGAACCGCATTTTTGAACATCTTACTACTCCCCCTGAGTAGCAGCCACTACAACATCAATCTGGATCAAGATATGACTATGAAATGCACAGATTGATGCAAATCAATGCATCTTAGTTCTGATTAGGAGGGGTAATCACCCCTACTTTGCCTCTGAGATACTAAAAAGTATCCTTGGGCAAAGGCTTGGTAAAGATATCTGCAATTTGTTCCTTAGTAGGCACATACTCCAATCTGACTTCCTTTTCACTCACCTTCTCTCTCAAAAAGTGAAACTTGATAGATATATGCTTGGTCTTTGAAAGTAGCACCAGATTCTTAGAAAAGTTAATTGCACTTCAATTATCAAAAGAATATAGCAATAGGTTCATCATACACAACTCTGATATCTTTCAACATTTGCTTCATCCACAGTACTTGAGTACAATTGTTCGCAGCAGCAATGTATTTTGCCTCTACAGTAGATAAAGAAATGGCATTTTGCTTCTTACTTAACCATGAAATTAGCTTCTTTCCCAAGAAAATGCACCACCACTAGTACTTTTTCTGTCATTCACATCTCCTGCCCAATCAGCATCAGTAAAAGCACTCAAAGTAAGGTCATCATCTTTAGGATACCATAGGCCAAAATCAACTATTCCCTTCAAGTATCTGAAAATCCTCTTCACAATTGTCACATGAGATTCCTTAGGATCAACTTGAAATCTTGCAACAATGCATACGACATTCATGATATCAAGTCTAGTTTGATTCAAATAAAGCAATCCACCAATCATTGATCTGTATCTAGTCTTATTTGCTTTAGGTGAATCATCATCTTGTGTCAACTTACATCCGGTCACCATAGGTGTACCAACTGGCTTTGAATCTTCCATACCAAATTTCTTCAGCAATTCTTTCACATACTTGGAATGAGATATAAAGATCCCTCTATCTAACCGAGAAATTTGCAATCCCAAAAAGAATTTCATCTCTCCAATCATAGACATCTCAAACTCACTCTGCATCTCATCAGCAAACTTCATGCACAAACTACATCTCCTCCAAAAATGATATCATCAACAAAGACTTCAACAATCAAATCTTTATCATGATCAAGCTTGAAATACAAATTACTATCAGCAGTACCTTTGTTAAATCCAAGCTTCAACAAATACTTATCCAATCTGGCATACAATGCTCTTGGGGCTTGCTTGAGTCCATATAATTCTTTCTTCAACCAACAAACCATATCTCCCTGATCAGTCAATTGAAATCCATCAGGTTGCTCAACATACACTTCTTCCAGTTCACCATTCAGAAATGCTGATTTGACATCCATTTGATAAACTTTGAAGTTTTTGTAAGCAGCATAAGCAAGAAACAGTCTGACAACTTCAATCCTAGCAACAGGAGAAAAAGTTTATTCAAAGTCAATTACTTCCATCTGAGAATATCCTTTACAAACCAATCTTGCTTTGTTTCTAACAACTTCACCTTGCTCATTCAGTTTGTTTCGAAAGACCCATTTAGTTGCAATTACATTTTTGTCCTTAGGTCTAGGAACAAGAATCCTTGTATCATTCTTCTCAATTTGTTGTAGTTATTCTTTCATTGCTTCCACCCAATGTTCATCTTTGCATGCTTCATTGACACTATTAGGCTCAATCTTCGACATCAAACAGTATTCTTCTGCAATTCTTCTCCTTGTTTGAAAACCTTTGTTCTTATCACCAATAATCTGATCTTCTGAATGATTTAGTCTTACATACCTCGGAGTCTTAGGATGTTCTTGAACTTCAGGCTCTTGTGATCTCACTTCTACACTTTCACTAGTTCCTTCCTCTTGATTTTCCTGATCCACCGGAATTATCTAAACTTGATTTGAAGTCTGAACTTTATTTCCTTTATCTAAACTGTCATTTTGATCGTATGAATCATATCCACAGGTTCTGGATGGTCTAACTGTGTCTTCATCAACCTTGACATTAGCACTTTCAACTACTTTCCTCAATCTCTTATTGTAGCACTGGTAGGCCTTACTTTTAGTAGAATAACCAAGAAAGATTCCTTCATCACTCCTAGCATCAAACTTTCCTATATCTCCATCTCTTTTGATAAAGCATTTACTCCCAAATATTTTGAAGTATCTAACAGTAGGCTTATGACCATACCATAGCTCATAAGGAGTCTTACCGGTATCACCTTTGACTTGTACCCGATTGAGAGTGTGAACAGCAGTACTCACAGCTTCTCTCCAGTAGATATGAGGAACATTTCCTTCCAACATCATAGTCCTAGCAGCTTCTTGAATTGTCTTGTTCTTCCTTTCCACAACTCCATTTTGCTAAGGGGTCCGCGAGGCAGATAATTGTCTCTTTCTCCCATGCTCTTCACAAAAAGAATTAAACTCACAAGTGAATTCACCACCTCTATCTAATCTCAAAAATTTAATCTTCAAACCTGTCTCTGTCTCAGCCATAGCCTTAAAAATCTTGAATTTCTCCAGAGCTTCAGATTTTTCCCTTAAGAAAGTAACCCACATTATTCAAGAATAATCATCAATGAGTAACATGAAATACCTGTAACCTTGTAAACTTCTGACTCTAGAAGGACCACACAAATCAGTATGCACAAGCTCCAACACTTCATTTGAACAATGTCGTTTGCTCTAAAATGAAACTCTAGTTTGCTTTCCTAACTGACATTCCTCACATATGGTATTAGTAGGTTTTATCAACTTAGGAAGATCTCTCACAGCCTGAGTAGAACTTATCTTGATAATATTATCAAAGTTAACATGACACATTCTCCTATGCCACAACCAACTTTCATCAACTTGAGCAATCAGACAACTTTTACCAGCAACATTCAGATGAAAGATATTATCTTTTGTTTTTGTACCTGATGCAATCACATTTCCGGAACTTTCCAATATTCTACACTATCCATCCTTGAATTGAAGATTGTATCCCTTGTCAACCATCTATCCAACATTTAAGAGATTATGCTTCAAACCTTCCACATATAGGACACCATCAGTATTATGCTTACCATCAAGAGAAATGGATCCTCTGCCACGGATTACACCAGCTTTGTCATCACCAAATCTTGCAACACCACCATCATACTTTTCCAAGCTCACAAATTTACTTTTATCACCTGTCATGTGATGAGCGCATCCACTGTCAATCACCAATTCATCTTTTTCTTCAACTCTGGCTTCCAAAGCTTTCTCCACATTTGTGCAACTAGTAGATTCAGTGGGGGTTGGATCATTTTCCTTGATAGCAATAAATACCCATTCGTCCTCACTAACATTTCCTTTATCAGATTCATCATCTGTCACCTTCATCAGCAGCATAATAACACTTTCTTTGAAATCTAGGCTTGTTAGGTCTTGGCTTAGGAACTCTTTCCGGACATCTTGAGGCAAAATGACCTATCTTATTGCAAGAAAAACATTTAATAAGCAATTTCCCTTTATACTTACCTTCTCCTCTGGCTTCTCTCTTGACAATAAGTGCTTCAAGCTCGTCTAATTTTCTCTCTTCTTCTTCAATCTCTCTCATTTCCTCCTCATACTTGTACATTTTTATAGAAAAACTTTCACCCGGATCATATCTCTGCTTACCTTTTCCGGAGATGGTAGCTTTGAATGCAAATTTTGTCTTAGGAAGAGCATCACCAAATTCACTTAACTAAAAAGCAGTAAGTTTGCCAATCAACATGTCTCTAGTTACATTTGTCACAGTTCGGATCTCCTCAATAGCTGTAGCTTTGGCTTTGTATGCAACAGGCAAGGATCTGAGCACTTTAGCAACAATCTTTGATTCTTCCAATGTTCCACTAGCACATCTGATACTACACACAAGTTCATTCACTGTCTGCATAAAAGAAGTAATGTTCTCATCATATTTCTAGATCTCATAAGCAGTCTTCATATCCATTACATTTGTCATCTCAGAATCAGTCAGAGCACTCAACAATGCTTCCTTAGCCCTGATATTGTACTCGGGATCCTTAAGTTCAGCAGTAGTAGAAGGACCATTTTGTGGGATGATATATCTATTCTTTGTAATGTTCCAGTAGGGTTCACCAATGCATCTCAGATGACACTCTATTCGAGTCTTCCACAGAGAATAATTAGTTCCATCAAATCTCGGACTATCCTTCTTATATGTCGCCATCCCGGATCACCTCAAGCTATTAAACTTTTTCCAAGGAACCTGCTCTGATACAAATTGTCAGCAACACAAGTGCCAACAACTGAGAGGGGGGAGCGGGGGGGGTAGGAAGGGGAGGTGAATCAGTTGTCTCATAAATTAAACTTATTAACCTTATTCTCAGATCTGATAAATAAACATGAAAGCATAAATCATCAACACATCAAAGACACACATAACACCAAGATTTTTTACGTGGAAACCCTGTTAGGGGAAAAGCCACGGTGGAGGTTAGTCCACAAGATTATACCCTGTTAAAAGTATAAAGGAATAAATGGGGAATGCACATTCATTCAGGCACACTACCTAGAGCTCACTTCTCAATTACAACAAGGCTTATGGCCCAAAGGAAGACACACTGTCTTATAGAAACATTCAGATTACATCCGCAAGATTTTGAGCTAGGAGAATACCATCTGCTAATGCCTGATTACAGTTTCAGTTAAGCACATAAACTCTTCTTCACACTCTGCTCACTCTTCTTCACACTCTGCTTCTGCCTTTGAATGATTAGGACATTATTCACACACATCTCATACCTTCAAATGGAATAAACAATCGCTCATATATATCCACAACTAGGAATTACATCAACTCCATGTCGGCTTTAACAAAATATAAAATGTATACAAACTGTCGGCCCAAAACATAAATAATTATTAATGTGAATCAACCAATGACCGCCACAATATAGTGAAGACCCAAAACAACATCCTCGAACACAAACCACCTTCAAAAATTATTCCTCGAAGATCCACAACACGCTACAATCACCCTGTTGGCCATGAACGTGAAAAACATGAACACGCGAAAGAAAATCACCAATCGTGAGCACAACAATCAATGCGGACGTGTAATACAGATAGAGCACAATCTTGAAACATCCACAAGCATCATGAATCACCAGAGAAGCATTTGCAACAACTCATCTTACTAGAATCGCATCATCCTCTATCAGGAACACCTACTGAAGCAACAGAAAAACTGTCAAAACACCAACACTCATAACTCGATCAAACCTTCATGCGGATCTCTAAACCTTAACGTGGATAAACTAGATATATTCGACAACAAACCCTTTAATCCACAACCTTTAATCATCAACACACTGAGCTGGCCAGCATACAGAACTTCACTGGACCACTAATAACCTGAAACTTATATTATTACAATTTTCTCAATATCCTCGACATATACAACCTCTAATGTCTTTAAGGCCAATAGTGTTGATATCAATGACAACCACATATCAGCAACATCCAACAGATCCATGGGAGGCGGTTAAGCCATATCACGAAACCCGAGGGGAGCATTGACCATCTGCCAACAGATTGCACTGCATTTGTAATGGCAATCCTCCCCCTATTAGGTTTTAGGGTTTTAGCACAATTTTACTTAAAAAGCTACTTTTGTTTTACTCCACTAATAGGAGCAGCTTGTCCAATCTTGAAAAACAGGACCCATAACATCCCCTCCAATTTTCCATGTTCCAAGGACATATAGGACAGTGGAGCCCTTGGGGACACATCCCCATGGAACACTGGAATCAAGGCACTCAACAAAACAGCCCTTCTATTATTATTCATAGAAGCCTTTTGGGGATTTGCATGAATAGATAGAAGCAATCTATAATATATTTTCTAAATATAATATACCAACTACATTGAAGTCCTTTTTTCACATTCAATTCTCCCCCCTACAAGTATCACTTGCCAAATTAGCAAACATCGGATGATGCTTATATATACAAGAGTTTGTAAAGAGTTTCCACTACTTGAATGTATAACCAAATCCGAAATAAACCCTTCTCATACAAGGAATGTAATGTTCCCTTTTAAGCGAGCGTCAGAATTTGGTGGATTAGCCTATCATCAAGTCCTTGTAGGCTAATAATGGTGTGTTGTACCCCAAATTAAAAATTTTGTTACACTTAGGCATTTTGAAAAAATGGTCAAAAGTCTTGTTAAAAACTGTCAAAAGGTCGGAAAATGAAAACTTGCATGTCATGCATGGTACTCAAAAACTCAAAATTTTCAAAATCTGAGGGTTTGGGTCTGCTCAAAGCGAAGTTATCTACAAAACCCAGATCTCAGTTTTTTAGCCCTAAATTTTAGGAATTTCTTAAAAAATAGAAAGTTTCCAAAAATAGACTTTTTCTGGGTTTTTTCTAGGTTTCTTCTCAAATGGATGCTGGCAAAAAATTCTAAAAATAGAATGTCTGACTTGAGGGGTTCAAGCTCATTTTGATTGGCTTAAAATACTTCCTCATCAGGCTGGTCCAGTCAGAATCATTAAAAGAACAGCTTTTCTCTGGTGGGTCTATTCTGCTTTTTCAGAAGCTAAAATGGCAGTTTCGGGATCATCAATGGAGGTTGGTTAACTACCAGGTGTTAGATTCAAGGTCTCAAACACTGCACAAATCAAGAAATGGCGAAAGATGTTTGTGAAATGGAGAATGAAGGAGGGATGCTGGAAATTCCTGAAAACGGTGAAAATTTGGCTAAGTCTAGAGAGCTCAAGTGCCCCTACCCAATCAACGCGCATGGGATTTTGTGCCTTAGAATATTTTTCAGTCTCCAGCATGATGTGAATGCAGCATCTGTCGAGCAGAGAGCGAGGAATGAAAAACAAAGCAGAAAGTTGAAAAAGTTGAAATAAATTCTAACACTAGAGAGTAAAGGCGCCCCTACTAGCCAGGGGTGCCCATCTTTTCAAGGCTTCAAAAGTCAGAATAAGGGTTTGTGCTTCCCAAACAGTGTTGCTCAAAATCCTTCTGGCTTCACAGTGAGTTTATCAACAAGTCCATCGGATCAATCAGTCAGCCAAAATATCATATCGAACTGAGAAGTCTTGACAAAGGGGTAAACTGGAAGTTGTGAAAAACATCAAAAAAATTCTAAGTCTGGAGAATAAAGGCGCCCCAGGTAGCCAAGGGCGCCTAGGGTTTTGGAGGATCAAAAAATACTATTAGGGTTTACAAATATGCTCATCTCCTTCAGAATTTCTCAGGCTATCCAGTGGATATCTCAACCAGATCATCGGATTCGTCAGTTACCAGCAGTTGCAGATCAAATGGAGGACAAAGCATGGAAGGTCAAAGTTGAGAAATCGAAAATCACTTAAAAATGACTAAGTCTGGTAAGGATGGGTGCCCCGGGTAGCCAGGGGCACCCAAGGTTTTGGGCACTCAAAAGGTGAAATTAGGGTTTGAGACCTACAACAAGTTTTCTTCAAATTTGAACCGACTCTCCAACAAAGTCAATAGCGAGCTCATCAGATTTGTTAAGCACCAAATATGTCAGATTGAATGGAGGAGGAAACACTTGCAAAATGAAAAAGTCAAAAGAAAAGATGAAAAACACAGAAAAAAATCTAACTCTAGACGAGTTGGGGGGTGCCCAAGCTTTTAACCCCCTAAAATCAGTTTTCAGGACTTATAGCATTCAGAAGATATTCCTCATAATTCTCCAAGCTATCCAACGAATCTAGCTATCAATTCATCGGGCTAGTCAAGCATCCGGAAATTAGATTTCATCTGAAGGACAAAAGCAATGTTAAATTGAAGGACATGAAAAATGGCTATCACTGGACAGTAAAGGCGCCCCAACTAGCCAAGGGCGCCCAAGATTTTGAGGCCTCAAATTCAGTTTTTTGAGGTTGCAATCTCCAGAACAATCTTTTCCAATTTGATTAGGCTCTACAACGAGATCATCAGTCAATTCACAGGATTCATCTGGCGTCCAGAAATCAAGATCAAACTAAGGTCAAAATTAAGCAAAAAGTTGACAAATTTGATGTTTTAAGTCTGATTTTCTGCCTTGGTAATTTTGTCAAACACTTGTCTTGCAATCTTCAACTTTCTGGTAAAACGTTTCACTTTGCTTGTTTTGATATGTTTTGATGCCAATGATGTTTGGAAACTTGGAAAGGAATGCAAATGAAGCTAAACAAGTATCTAATATGATGTGCAATCATTTTTTGTATTTTCAAATGCAATAAACATGAAATTCTGATATGAAATGTCTACCTACAGTCAAGGGACATTTAACAAACACTTCGCATGCATCCTAGATAAAAGAAAAGCAATTGCGTAAGAGAATCATTTGGACAAATACTTTGCAAGCAAACTCCTTATCTCTCCAATTTCAATTTGCACTATGTAAAGAGATTACAACTAGATATATAATGCTGATATGAATGTTTCAACTATTCATGGCTGAGACTAAAATGCAATTTGGCTGTATGTTTCAACAGCATTACAATGCAACTTCATTTGACATATAATGATGGCCATTACAATGCTTATATGCTGATCCAATGACTCCTAAGAGGAAATTATAAATCTAGATGCATTACAAACTGAATTTGAAGAACCTGGAAATGAATAGCAGCAACCATAGACTGGTTCAAATCTCTTAGAAGAAGCTGAATTAGTCCCCTTTAATGCTGCGCCTATCTTCCTTTGTGCCAAGCAACCCTCCTTGAATTTTTCCAGAATTTATTGAGCCTTCTTTCACCCAAATCGCACCTTGCTTAGTGCGCCCAGCATGGAATGCAAACACAGAAATTTCAATCAGCCTTCAACAAAATTTCGACTTTATCATCAAGTCGACCTTCTAGCCAAGATTCATCCCTTTCAAAACTTGAAATTCTTCAACCAAAATCTGCAAGTAATCTCTTGGATTCGATTTTTTCTTCAATATCAAAATTTGGCCATTGGCCACAAAATTTTGCCCCAATGTGAAAGACTGAAATATCTCTCACTCTCTTCCAGCTAGCATTGATATTTCACAATCGAAACTGGCACCTTAGAGTATTCAAACCCTCGGGCAAGTCTTCAAGCATTCAAGCTTTTCAACACAAGTAGATGAATATGCAACTCAAGATGTCTCAAATGCTCTCCAAAAGCTCCTTTTAAAGAAATTACAATTACCTCCAAGAAGCTTCTAGAATACTTTATTATTTTATTATTTAAGTGACTTTTTAATATTTCCTTTTGTTTTAGTCACTTTTATTAAATTAATTAAAATATAAAGTCATCTTATGATATTTATTTTTGAGATAACTTTATAAATAATTAATTTAATAATTTATTCCCTTATATCTCCAGTTTAGCCTTCGGCAATAATAAAGGCTAAAATAATGTCCTGAGGCCATCAAGAAGGGGGCATTAAAAAAGTTCAATGCCTTAGTGAAACTTTTCAAATTTCATCCTTCAACATTCGAAGCAGTGTCCGCATTCAATGAATCTGGCTTAGGATTGGCTTCAAAGAATTAAAGTTGGAGAATAAAAGCATTTTTTATCCTCAAAACCTATTTAAGGCGGCCTTTGCATTCATTATTCACATATTTTTGCAGGTGGTGTCCAAAGCAAGAGAGGAGGAAACAAAGAATTTTATTCATATCAAGATTTGAAAGCTAAAACGTCTTGCTTTTTCAGAGTTCTTCATATTTTCCAGATCAGGTTGTTCAAAGGATCGCTTTTTCATGCTTCAAATTTCCAAGGCATTATTTTTCAAAAGAAAGGGGTCATCCTTTTAAATTTTCAATAATCTAGGTCAGCTTGGTTGTTGATTATCTACAACTTTGGGAAATTTTATATTTTCAAGAACCTGCTTTTTTCACGCATGTCCAAGAAATCTTCAATATTCTCAAAATTTGAGCAACTAGGTCTCTCTGAAACGCGTTTCTACACAATACCCAGCTCTCAACTTTTTTCAAGAAAATCCTAAAATTTTAGAGTTTCTACTTTTTCAATCAGCTATCAATATTTTCCAAAATCGGACAATCTGAGTCTCTTCACAACAAGATTGTACACAAAACCCATATCTCAACTTTTTTTCCGAAAAAATCTGCCTTTTTGAGGAAGAAAAATCAGCAAGCTATTTTTAGTTTTTGTGCAGAACTTTTCCGAGCATAGTCAAGTTTACAGTCAAAATTCAAGTTTTTCAACATGCAGTACTCTCCCATGGAATTGAGAACCAAGTCGCTTTTGTATCATGATTTCATAAAACTTTTGAAACTGATTTGCATCATATAAAACCAGTGTTTGATTTGCGTGCTTTGGAACACGCTAAAAATGTTGCAGCCACGCATCTTGGTCTTTCTGGATTACTTGCAGCAGCTTCAATTCCCGTCTCAGTGCAAAGTCTACAGTTTGTAATTGCTTGTGTCAAGCATTACAACCCAACAACACAAGAAATTCAAGCAGCGGCTGGAAGAAGCCGGATGTTGTTGAAAAGTGTTTTTCAATACCACCTTAGTCAAAAAATTTGGTCATCTCCATTGAAGAATGTGAAAAGGTGTGGCACATGCACAAGGACAAATATTGGAAGAAAATTGCAGAAAGATGATTGAAGGAGAAACACAATACTTTGCCTAAGAACATCGGACGTGGAGAATTCAAGGAGGAGTTAGAAATAATGATTACTCTGCTCAACCGAGTCACTGGTCAAGCAGAAGCCACTAAATTCCAGCCTTGGATGGTTTATATCATCTGTCACATCATGAATAAAACAAAGCTCTATGACTGGCCAACTTTGATCAGCAATAGTCTTCAACATCAAATGACAGAATATTTCAAAATCCATGAGTTTCACATGATTTCATACCTTATCCACCTAATGGCCTATCAAGGCAAATTCAAAGGTTTGAACATCGTCGGAACTCTGGATGTACATGTATAACATCATTTCCCACAACTGGAGTTTTCAGAGTCAGCACATCTTTATAAGCGGGTTAATGATGCATACAGCAAGAGACTTAGAAAATGAGTTGCATGTACGGATTTCATCAATTGCTAGGGCAGCAATGGCAGATTGGGCTGATTGGTGCATCCAATTTCCTACATTCTCCTACATCAGAGTGTACGGCTTCTCAAGTAGTCCAGTCATGTTGCCGGGGTATCCCACAAATGAGGTGGTTTTCATAGAGTTTCTAAGGCAAGTGTATGAAGTTCACACGTTCTTGAGAAACTGAAAGAAAGCTACTTTTAGTTTTCTAGTTGAGATGGGTATCTAAGGATGTAGATCCTCAGCGGATGCTAAGGTGATGGGCAATGAGTTGTCTAAGTTTGGCCTCAAGTTGTTCAATGAGAGGAGATCATATGATCCTCATGGCCTTTTTCCATCTTGTCTTGGTCAAAATCAAGCACATGTGTCCACAGTTGAAGATTTTTGGGCTAACTGTGACGACGAATTTAAAGTACCGAAGCGCAGTAATAGCAGATTCACACTCCAACAGATGGTTGATTTCCTATCAAAAGTTATAGAAGGATTGTCTGATGATGACGCAGAAGTACTTCTTCCTATGTACGCCAGAAATCAAATTGAGCAACAGCCACTTCCACAAGTCAATTGGTCCATCAAAGAAAACACTTCAATTGAAGAAAGAACGAGCCAAGTTGTCAAAAACAACAGGATTTTCTTAAAACTCAAGATCACTCGGAAGGAAGCTATTCCAATCGCAAAGCCGCCGATAGTGCAGTCATCCCTACCTTCTTCTTCCAAACCAAAACTGAGAATGAAGGCTATGAGCCACCCTCCAGAAAGATTGAAGATCGATAGAATGGCAAAGAGTGTAAGAAGAAAGCTGGATTTCTCCAATGCAATTCAGCAGGAACAACCGGCAATTGTATCAGAAGTTCCACCAAAAGAGCCAGTGCCACAAGCAGAGGCAGTGCCTATGTCTCCTGAGTCTCCACCGTCGCCGAGGTCTTCTCCCATCCATATTGATTCAAAGGTTGAAGAGATTGATGAAGTTGAAGTTGAGCCTCCCAGAGAAGTTAGTAAAGACACCTCGTCTTGGCTTGAGAACGTCCTAGGAAGGAGGAGGAGGAGACCATCGTATCATCTGAACTTTGCAGAGTTTGACAGCGTTTATCAAGAGTCACCAATGAAGAAGCCTAAGAAACAAGTTCACATAGAAAAGAATCCAGATGGTGAGATTATCATTGAAACTGCTACACCCCCAGAAGATAAGATATTGATGAGGTTGAGATTGATGATTTCACAATCCTCAAGGCCAATCTCGGCAGAAGCACTTGGCATATCGATGTGAATATATTCGAGGTTGCAGCAGAAAATCTAATGGATAGAGCGCTTAAGGATGGAGAGGATAAGGCAGCCCTCAAGGAAAATCGACAACTATGGCAATATGTTTCTAATCTACTTTATGGCACTTCACAGGCCACTCTACTCCTTCCATAGATTCTAGAGACACCAGCTGATCAACACCAGTTAAGACAATTGGTAGTATATGGGAAGCATATGCGGAATTGGATAGAGGAATTCATCATCAAGGGCAGATTTGTGCTTTCAGAGATGTATCAATTAAGATATAATGCCCATGATCTGCATCAAGGGATTCAAGGGTCTCTCGCTCCGTTTAATAACATAAAGTCAAGTTATTTAAAGCCATTAAGTTGGGCGCCCACTTGAGATATATTTTAATACAACAAAAGCAAATCTATTTATTATATTGAATGCTTTTATAATGCTTTGGAAATCATGCCAATTGGAGGAGAAGTATAAAAGGCTTTCAAAAAGGAAATTCATTATTCATCATCATTCAACACTTATGAAAATTTGCTGCTTTGGCTGAGAAGAGGAGAAACAAGGGTTTCTTGCTGCAGATTGATCTTCGATAACAATTTTCTCTCAGATTCGAGCATTCTACAGGTGTGAAATAACACCCAAGGTTTGCTTATCAGGTGGCTTTACATCAGAGATCACAATTGTGCTTACAAGAGTTGATTTACAGAGGGTTTTCAGAAGATTTTGTGCGGATCAGAGATTTCATTGGAGGTTATCTTTGCCGGTTACCATTTCATTGTTGCTGCAACTACTTCAAGCAGGCCGTACAACATTAATTGCAGGTCGTACTTCATCTATGCAGGGCGTGGAAATTCATAGAGTGAAGCGCCTGGGTTTTGTGTCTAGAATTTGCAACATCTTTGACGTCTAAGGGAAGAGTCTTGTTTGGCACAAGTTTTAAGTTGGAGAAGGCACTCAATTGAGCTAGGCGTTTCAAACACAGGGGTTTGCTGTTGCTGATCATAATATTTCAGACTTGTAATAAATTCCCGTTTGATCTTCGGGGAATGATTTCTTGTCAATGCAAAGTAATGGTAAATTTGATTTGATAATATATTGCATTGGCTTCAGCATTGTCCATTATTTGCAATTGTTTATAAATTATATACATTTCCTGGCAAACTCTTCAAATAACACAAAAAACCAAAACAAAACTATTAAACCCCAAGCAAACAAACAGGCAGAATTCCAAAATCAAATATCTCAGATCTGGTTGGGATATTTCAAGGAAGGAAACACATATCAAGGAAACAGTACTACCATAAGATTGACATGGCAAGATACTTGTACAACAAAGAAAAGGAAGAAGTATTGACCCTCATTGCAACTATGCAAGCAGGCAAGAAGGAAGCACAACATGAGCCAACTAATGATGCAATGACCCATGCTGAAGGATTGCTCAAGTTTTGTTAGATGTACTGGTGGAGGTATCTTCAGAGGTGCTCAAGAAAGGACTCCAATAAGAGACCATGTGTTTTCTTAGAGTAGAAGAATCTTGCAGATCCAGCAGTTTCTTGAATTAAGTTATTGGTTCAATTGCCTCAGCACACCTTTCCTTAAGAGATCAAGAAGAACAGATAATATGGGCTGTTCTCATTCTGATAGGCAAAAGTTGCCTAAATTCCAGAGAGACAAAAAAGAGGATTCTCTTTGATGCTGTTGAACCTGCAAGAACAGATAATATGGGCAGTTCTGTTTCTGATAGGTAAAAGTTGCCTAAATTCCAAGGAGAAAAAAAAAGGATTCTCTTTGATGATGTTGAACCTGCAAGAACACTTGGAGAACAACCCATTCTAGAGGAAAGGTGATGGAAATCAAATCCATTATGACCGGAATGGAAGACCAATAATAAAGTACAGGAAATTTCATGAATGAGTCATATTAGTAAGCCTTGCCTTCGCCATATTAATAAGCACTATCACAGAAAGGTTTACAGTCATGTCAAGCATAATGCTTGGGTATAAAATTATAAATTAAAAGCTTGTACTCTGATGATCATGCTTTTTCATATAGAAACTTTTGTTAATTATTATAAATTTTTTCAGTAGTATAGACAACTTTAAATATTGTAATTTAAATCAAATTCTACTAAGTCGTGCTTTTAATTTCCACCTCAAATGATCCATCTTAAGGCTGGGAAGGTTGGAACCAAGGAAAATAAAATATACGATAACATCTTGCGTGATGCAGCACATAAGATAGCAACAGTGCGGTAGAGTCTCAAGGTTATTACAATATGGTAGAATGTTTTAAAATATCTGTGGACCATTTTCATGCTGCCTTTTACATAAAATGGACTGTGATCACAGTAAAATACATGAAGTACTGATTTAAAGTATTATTGTATGAAATTGGAAGACTTTGGATGAGATCAATGAAAAATAATAGAAATTATACTGAAAATATACAGCTTTGAAGAACCAATCTTGGAATTAACAGGAATATTTAAAAATAAACACGGTAAGACACCCATGGAAAAGGTTGCATCCATGCTTCTGAATGGTAAGAGGAAAATTTAATGAATTTATCCCTTTGAAGGAAATAGTTCATAGCAAACTTAAGGAGTGGTCAGAAATTATTTAATCTAGGTCACTGCCAATTCGCAGAACCATTCAACCAGCATTGGAACTCACTGCAGGGTCCAAATGAATGTCTGACAGATGAGTATGATCATCGACTAGCCAATACTAGCAACATTTGGCAAGTTCATGGGACCAGCAACCCACTTTAGTAGACACAAGGGTCACCTTCCAGGTGCCACTTAACACTTACCTTCAGATTAACTGAATTCTCAATGTGGCATAATCATAAAAAAATAATTTCTCAATGGCCATGTACGATAGTGTTGGAACATTTCTGTTACCCAGATTAATTGAATTCTTGTGCTTTGGCTTTGATACTTAATCATTTGAGTACTTAAAAAATTATAGGATCTACATATGACTTTCAGTATTTAGTAGTGTATTACGAACCATAATAGTAGATTACTTCAAT
>VDFB02281492.1:169012766-169282980 GCA_007258455.2 Sequoia sempervirens | reverse complement strand
GCATCTGGGGATAGGCTATCACTCATTGGAAAGTGTAGTGCTAAAAATGGAGACATTACACAAGCAAAAGCAGGAATCAAACCAGCAAAAACCTTAAATCTCGTGTTAACAAGATGACATTGCCCTTGTTTGATGGTTCCGGGAAGATCACTGCCCAATCATGGGTTCAAAAGCTTGATACTTATCTTTCCCTCAACCCCATGACCAAAGAGGATGCCATCAAATTTGTTGTCCTTCACCTATCAGGGATATCGAGCATGATTGGTGGCACCATGGACTCATCACACAAGGTCACCGAAATATAAGCACCTATAGTGAGTTCACTCAAAAACTCATTAATAGATTTGATCAAAAGCATCCCGAGTGGTATTTCTCGAAGTTGTTGTACCCCAAAATTAAAATTTTTGTTACACTTAGACATTTTGAAGAAATGAGTAAAAGTCTTGTCAAATCAATGAAAAAGGTCAAAATTTGGGTGTACGTGTCTTACATGGAGGGTTAAAACACAAATTTTTCAAATTCTGACGATCTAGGTCTGCTAAGAGCAGCTTAACCTACAAAACCCAGATCTCAGTTTTTCATCCCTAAATTTTAAAGAAAACTGCTATTTTTAGAAATTTTCTCGAAATAGTAAAGTTTTCTGGGTTTTTCTGGGTTTCTTTCGAAACGGATACTGGCAAAATTTTCTAAAAATAGAAAATTTCTAAAAATAGAAAGTTGGTCCGACAGGGTCCGAACTGATTTTGATTGGCTCAAAACATGTCCGTATCAGGCTGGTGCAGTCAGAATCTTAAAATAATCAGTTTTGCCCTACTGGGTCTATTCAGCTTTTTCAGAAGCATATCTGGAGTTCTGAGGTCATCAATGGAGGTCATCCGACTGCCAGGCGTCAATTCCAGCATTCAAATTTCCAGCGAAAGGTGAAATGATGAGCATGCACGAGGATCGAGGAAGAAAAGTGAAAAGTCATGAAAATTTTCTAAGTCTGCTAAGTTTGGGCGCCCCAGTTGAAGAAAGGCGCCCACCTTTTCAGGGTACCAGATGAAGGAATTAGGGTTAGGGTCTCCAATGGAAGATGCTCAGTTTTCAGTCAGCTTCGAGATGGATATCCCCGTCAGAGCATCAGATGATCCAGTCTCCGGCAAATTCAAGTTGAAGTCAAGGTATAAAATGAAAATCTGGAACTTGAAGAAGATGAACAAATTGAAATTTTTCTAAGTCTGGAGAAACTGGGCGCCCTAAGAAGAGAAAGGCGCCCAACTTTTCAAGGGTGCAAACAGAGGAAATTTCAGTCAAAGTTATAACGGGAGGTCTTTAGAATTCGACAGGCTTTCCAGTAAGCTATTCAGCACGACAATCGGAGTTCGCAGTCACCAGATACGAAGAGCTGAACAGAGGGTCCGGTGAGAGCTGAGAACCAAAATTCAGAAGCAAACACAGAAAATCAAAAAATAAAACTAACTCTGGTGAAATTGGGCGCCCCCCTTGAAGAAGGGCGCCCAAACTTTTGGAAGCCCTAAACTCACTTTTGGGCAAAGTTCATTCTAGAAGACCCCTCTTCATTCTTCGTCAGCTTCGCGATGAGCACAAACATTCAGCAATCCGATGCCCAAAGCTCAAGATTTAACGAAATCATCTGTAGAAGAGAGGATAATGAAGAACTTGGAAATTAGAAAAAATGGCTAACACTGAAGAAACTGGGCGCCCCTAGAAGGAAAAGCCTCCCGTGAATTCGGAGGTCGAAATCAAGTTTTTAGCCAGAGGTGCCTCCAGAACGTCTTTTTCAGAATCAGTCAGGCTTCGCCGTGAATCACTCAGCTCGCCTGTCGAGTCAGTCAGTCAACGGGAAATCGGTGGCGAAGTGGCGTGTCAAAATCATGAAAGGTTGAAAAAGTGAGAATTTTGACTAAGTCTGGTGAAGTTGAGCGCCCCTCTTGGAGAAAGGCGCCCAAAATATCATGCCTTAGAAGATTTTTAAGAAATTTCAAATTTCAAAATTTGCTTGAGAAGAAGATGGCGTCCAATTCAAGAGGGGCTGAGATTTAGGGTTTTGAGAATAAAAGCAGAAAAAAAAAGCAAAACCTAAAATCGAACCCTAAGTCTATTTAACACCTCTTTTCAATGTATTTTTCATTATTTTTGCAGGTTGCCTTCAGTGGAGAAAGTTGGAGCAGCAAGTTTGAGAAATTTTTGTGATTAAAGAATTCATAGTTGCTGGTTTTACATCAGATTTTTCAGACCAGCAAGCATAAACCCTTGCTTTTTCAAGCTTTTTGTTCCAGAAGATCAAGTTTTTCAAGCAGAAAGCCAAGGCTTTCAATTTTTCAGTCATCTAGGTCTTTTTGCCTCTATCTTCTGAAGAACTTTTCAAGAACTTCATCAAGTTGCAGCAAGTGCTTTTATCTTGCCTGTCAGTGAAAACTTTAATGCATTCAAATTTCAACCATCTGGGTCCTTTCCAATCAGTCTTCTGAAGAGAACCCATATCGCAGCTTTTTTCCAAAACCTAGGGTTGGCTGCTTTTTCGATCAAACGACAGGGTTTTTCAAATCTAATCAACTGGGTCCATTTCTAATGATATTCTGAACAAAACCCAGATGCCAGCTTTTTTCGGGAAAAATTGAAGAAATTAGGGTTTGCTGCTTTTTCAGTCAAAATTCAAGATTTTCGAAAACAGACGATCTGGGTTGTCTTGCATTGATATTCTGAACAAAACCCATATCTCAGAAAAATTCTCAAAAAATTCGTCCGTTGAAGCATAAAAATCAGCATTCTAAAAATAGAAATTGCACAAGACTTGTCTAGACCAAGGCGAGTTTACAGTTGTTCTTCAAGTTTTCTGAAATGGAGTACACTCCTAATGTTTTCAAGTCCGAATCAGCCCTCTTTCATAATTACATCAAAACAGCTGAGACAGACTTGCATCATGTTAAGCCGGTGTTCGATCTATACCCCTTGGAGAGAGCAGGCAACATTTCAATCAAGAACCTGGGTCATTCTGGACTCCTCGCAGCAGCGTCTATTCCTATATCAGTTCAGAGCCTTGAGTTCGTAATCGCTTGCATTAAGCATTACAACCCGGCTACTAGGGAGATCCAGTCAGCGGATGGCAGGTTGATTTGCAGTCTAAAGCCTGACATGGTCGAAAGGTGTTTTTCCATTCCCCCATGGCCTGAAAGTGTAACTCTTTCGAGGGATGAATGTGAAAAGATGTGGAACATGCATAAGGACAAATACAGCAAGAAGATTGCACAGAGATGGATGAAAGAAAAACATAAGACATTGCCCAAGAATGTCGGGCGAGGAGAGTTCAAGGACGAGGTTGCCATCATCATCACTTTGCTCAACAAGGTCACTGGTTCAGCAGATGCCACCAAGTTCCAACCTTGGATGTTTTATGCCATACCTCACATTATGAAAAAGACTGAGTTTTATGATTGGCCTACTTTGATAAGTGACTGCCTACATCAGCAAATAACAGAATATTTTCAGTTTCATGTATTCCACATGGTGTCATATCTAGTCTATTTGGTGGCCTATCAAGGTCAATTCAGAGGATTGAACACCGAGGGGTCATTGAGCGTTCAACACATATATAATTATTATCCCCAGTTGGAATTCACAAAGTCGTTGCACCACTACAAAAGGGTGAACGAGGCATTCTTGATGTACACGGTGCGTGACTTGGACAATGAATTGCACGTCCGCATCTCTTCAGTTGCCAGGGCAGCAATGGCAGAATGGGCAGATTGGTTTATACAGTTTCCTACCTTTACCTATCTCAGGGTTTATGGTTATTCAGGTGCCCCGTTCATGTTGCCAAGGTATCCGTCAGACGAGGTCATCTTCATGGAATTCTTGAGGCAAGCTCACGGTGTTCATACAGTCTTGAGAAATAGAAAGAAACCCTCTCTTCACTTTCCATTAGGGTTGGGTATTTATACATGCAGGACTGCTACAGATGCCAAGACAATTGGAGAAGAGTTAGATAAATTTGGTCTGAAATCCTACAGTGAGAGGCGGTCATTTGATCCTCATGGTGTCTACGCTGGCCGGTTGGAGAAGAACTACAATCACATACCCGCACTTGAAGATTTTTGGGCTAACTGTGCAGATGAGTTTGAAGTGCGAAGGCGTAGTTACAGCAGGTTGACTCTCCATCAGATGAAAGACTGTTTGAATGAAGACATTGAAGGACTCTCCGATGATGATGAAGATGTGCTTCTACCAATGTACACTCAGAAAAGAATCGAGGATCAGCCTCTTCCACAAGTTAATTGGGCAAACAAGGAATCTCTTTCAGTTGAAGACAGAACAAAACAAGTTGTGGAGTATAGTAAGGTTTTCCTAGTGCTTAAAAGGAAGAACTCTATTCCAGTAGCAGAGCCGCCAAGGATAATTCCCTCTTCTTCCACAGCACAGTCAAAAGGAAAGGGTAAAAGTCAGTCTCAAGATGGCATCAAAGGCAGTAGATCGAATAAAAATGTAAGAAGAAGGATGGATTTCTCAGGCATAGTCATACAGGAACAGCCTACAATTGATTCAGAAGTTCCTCTTGACGAGCCCATACCTCAGAATGAAGCAGAGGAGCCGCCTTCAACACATGTTCCTGTACCTTTGACGGGTTCGTCACCAATTCATATTGATCTTGATATCGAAGATGATGAAGAGATTGCAGCAGTACCTCCTGAGGCAGTTAGTAAAGATACTACGGTGTCTTGGCTTGAGAACTCCTTAGGAAGGGTTAGGAGAAGGCCTTCATATCAAGTGAGTGTTGATGATCTCGATAACATTTATCAGGAACCTCCTAAGAAGAAGGCAAAGAAGCAAGTTCATTTTGATAGGAATCCCGATAACGAGATTGTCATAGAGACTGCGGTGCCCCCAGAAGATAAGAATAGGGATGAGGTAAACATGGATGATTTTGTCATGGTCAAGGCTAATCTCGGTAGAAATACCAGACATGCAGATTTGAGTCTCTTCAAAGTTGTATCTGAAAACCTTCATGAAAGAGTGTTAAAAGACGGAGAAGACAAGGCAGCCCTCAAGGCTGAAAATCAGCAGCTTAAGCTTTTTATTTCTAACCTTGCTCGTGGTTCTTCACAAACAACTCAGTTGCTGCCCCAGGTCTTAGAGACACCAGCTGATCATCACCAGTTAAGACAGCTGGTCATATGTGGGAAAGAGACTCAGGAGTGGATCGAGAGCTTCATTGTCAGAGGAAAGGAGATCTTGGCTCAGATGTTCCAGTTGAGAGAAAACGCTCATGAACTTCGTCAAGGCATCCAGGGATTTGAACAAAACACTGGCTGAAGTAAAACCTAGGCATGAGATTATCATTGCTGATTTAGACACAGCCTACGGTTCAGCGGTTTCAAAGGAGCACAAAAGACAAATCCTTGCTTGGAGAGAGCGTCATGTTTTCAAAATTAAAACTTATGAGAGAATATCTGAAGAATTCATCACCTACAGACAAAGGGTGGTTGAGGCTCTCCTTTTCATCAGCGAATTTGTCATAGAGATCCCCTCTCAGTACAGTCTTGAGGATGGTTCTTACGTCGGGCTTGAGGAAGTACAAAATCAGTTCCAGAATGTTGTTCATAGTTGCAGCCCAGTTGGTGGAAGGATAGGTCATGTTTCAATGATGTCAGCAAAGTTCAATAAAGCGGCCAATGAGATTGAAGATTTCCAGAGATCTATTGCAGATGCTGAAGATATTCTTGAAAAGCGGTGTTTTGCTGTTGATGGTATAGATGCACCGAACCGGGACACAATCTCAAACTTCCTAGCGGATGTGATCGAGTTTTAAAGCAGCTTTCTTCTAGAAGCTTTCTTTTCCGCTTTCTTTCTATTCTTGGAATAATCCTTATCCATTCTTTGAGGATAGAAAGAAGATAAGATGTAATAGTTGGCGTTCCCGCTTTTTCTGCTTTTTAGGGTTTCTTCTTTCTAGATTTAGTAATAAAGCTTGCTTGCTGAGCAAGCCCTAGATTGTGAAAGCAAGGAGATTTTAGGGTTCCCTACTCCTCTGCTTCTCTATAAATAAGAGCCTTTGCTCATTTATTTTTCTTTAACCGTGCTTAGTGAGAACAAAACGCTGAGCCTATTGTGCCTTCTATTTGTTGCTCAAGTATTGTTCATTTGTATTGTGATAAGCAAATTGTTGAGCCTCTTTAGCCAACAAGGAGTTAGTAAGATTGCTGTTTTCTATTGTGTTAAGAATAAGTTTGCAAGCCTCCTTAGCTGCAATTTCTTGTTCAAGGCATGTTAGAAGGGAGTTTTTGTTTCAGAGATTTGAGTAATGAAATCATGAGCCTCTTTTGCCTTGGTCTAAAATCTCAGATTTCCGTTATCTATGTTATGCTTTTATGATCTTTATTTCAGCTTACAGTGAAGTGTGTAGTTGTTTGTTGGGAGAGAGATTGTTAAAGTATTTTTGTCAGAAAATCTGCCTTGTTAATTTCTAACTTCTCTTGCTCTGCTGTTACTTGAGAGGTTAGGAACGTCTTTAGTTTAAGTTAGTCGTAGTTGAACTTCTTATCAGAAAATCTCAGCTACGGCGTTTGTGTTTAAAAAACCTTGTGCTCTAAGCTGATCCAAAAAGATAGGCAACTTAGTTTTAGTTTACTTTCTTTCAAACACCATCAGCAAGAGGGAGCTTCCCCTCCTAATTTGAAGAGCAGTTTATCTGTGCATAGCTGTCCGTTTTCAAATCCGCATTCCAGAGGTGCGAATTTAAACGCCAACAAGATCACAACCTGTGGATAGGAAGTCCCACCTCTTCAAGATAGACATTGACACAGTGGTTAACTTGATGCCTCTTTCCAAGTTAACTCGCTGTCCCACCCTTGTGCACATCTATTTTGGAGTCACCTATGTGGAGCTTTCAATTAGGATTTAGTTAATTGATGTTAGTTATCAGTTGACTCTCATATCAATAAGGACTTGCATGTTGCACGTCCATTTAGTTTAGTTTAGAATCAGTTAACTGATGTTGTTTTTCCAATTAACTGTTAGGTTGCATACATTTAGACTTAAGAATAAGCTCTTGCATGCTTGCAAAACTCATGTTAACTCAAGGAGATTTTAGGGTTCCCTACTATTGATGTTATTGCAGCTTCGGGCTTCATACTTCCTTATTTATTTGTGATTATTTAATGGCAACATATCTCTAAGATGGCCGACCTCCTTTGTGATTATTATTTATTATTTGTAATTATTTTTATGGTGGCCGACCTTGTCCTTGAAGAGGTGCGACCCCTCTAAGTAACATGTATATATAGGTGGTCACTTTCCATTCATTTGGGTATCAAGCAAGTTCGATCTCCTTCTTTTCAAGTGCGAATTATATCAAGTGCAGATTGAAGGGCAGACTATTAGTTTGTGTTACATCATTGCTGGTGCTGATTATTAGTCTTGTGTGTGGCCTCATTGTAAAGAGACTTGTTGCCATTGCTCATATATATAAGAGATATATTTGTTGCTGGGTTTTTCTCCCTCAAGAGGAGGGTTTTCCCAAGGTATCTGTTGTGTTATTGTGTCTGATTTTAAATTAATTTTTCTATGCATTAAATCTGATCATAAAACTAACATGGTATCAGAGCGGGTTTGAAGAAGATCTTGATCAAATTGTTATTACAGCGATATTCTTTACTCTCTTTCTCATCGTTGTTTACTTCTATCTCTTCGTCAAGATCGTGATCGGTCTTAAGCTTGAGGCTTGAGGATAGACTTGAAGGAGCATCTAATTTCACATCTTGGAGATTCAAAATTATGCTCTCCTTGGAAGAAAGTGAATTGGCCGAGTTCGTAGAGAGCAAAGTTTCTGAGCCTGATGTTGAGGAAGAGAAGATTCAATGGAAGAAGAAAGATACTAAGGCAAAGAAGATGTTAGTTGATTCCGTGAAGGATCATATTGTTCCCATCATCTCTAAGATGAAGACGGCAAGGGAGATGTTTAAGTCTTTGGAGGAGATGTATGAGATCAACAACACAAGCCGTGCACTTGCATTGAAGCAACAACTACATCATGTGAAGATGGCAGAAGGAGAATCTGTCATCGCTTACTTCATGAAGATTTCCGAATTGAGAGATCAGCTCTCTTCTATTGGTCATTTTGTTGATGACAACGATTTGACCATGCTTGCCCTTAATGGTCTTCCTTCATCTTGGGAGTCTTACATTCAAGGAATCAGTGCAAGATCGAAACTTCCCATGTTTGATCGTTTGAGGGCAGATTGTATTCAAGAAGAGTCTAGGTTGGCTGCGAGAGGTATTGGTCGAAGCTCTACAAATGAAGACATTCATGTTCTTTCCGCTCAATCCTCGAAGAAGAAAGAGAAAGGTGGAAAGAAAGAATATTTCAAGAGGAATAGAGATAAAGGAGTTAATGGTGCTCCCCCATTCAAGAAGAAGTGGGACCTCTCCAAAGTCCAATGTTTTCGTTGTGACATGTTTGGTCACTATGCAAAGGATTGCCCCACCAGGCCTAATCAACATGCTTCATTTTTGGATGTGGATGAGATCTCTCCTCAGAAGGATTCTAGGGAATTTCTATTCTAAGCCATGGGCTTGTGTTCAAGCCGTGAAGGTTGTGTGCTGATCTATACGCAAGAGCAGTGTATCTTACTGCGTCCAGTATTTGCATCCATCAAAATATTTAAAGAGATAAGTATTCTTTGGTTGCTGAGTTATATCATTTAGTTGGCTCTTGTAATTAGTAAAGAGAGATAGTGGGTTCTCTTGAATTGTGTTCACTAGCATAGTGGTTTCATTTATTGCATGCTGGTTGTGAAAATTTCTGAGTGCGACTCTGAAATACAAAGAGAATTGTAATTTCGATGGTGATTGGTTGCTCACATCGATATCATTCTCTAATGCATGATCTGTGATAGAGCCTTGAACTCTTGGAGAGAGTTGGCTCTACATGCTAACTGCATATTGCATTCAAAAAATCTGTAGTTGTGCAGATTGTCTTTTTGTTGTGCTAAGTTTGGCACTCTCGAGAGGAGTAAAAGATGGAAGGAAGAGTTATATCAGAATTCAATAAAGATAAGTTTATTTATCCCTTCATTCTGATCCTTTGATATATTTCCCTTTAGGTTGATTTACTTATTCATGTTTTAATATTGTTCATAAATTCTTATGTATTCATGCTATAACCTAAGATAATAAACCTTGTATGATTCTAGTCTTGATATTTCTTTGCATAGTTATAAACAGTTAGTAATCTCTCTATAATGCTTCCAAAAAGATCTAGGGGCAAGAAAGTGATGAGAGATTGCTTAGTGATGAAAAGCTTGAGGCATCTTATGAGGAAGTCATGCCGACCAAAGAAATGATCAAGCGTGAAGTCACAACTTGCAGCCATGAGACTGAGTTGATGGCTAGAGGGAGTTCACTTCCAGAAGACTTCTTTGCAATCTCTGAAACAGGGATCAAGAGGGAGCTTTATAACTCACTGAGAAGAAGTGAAGATTACTGTATTGCAAGGCTAGGTGCTAAACCCTTCAGCTGCTGAGATCAGAATTGCTCAAAACTGTCATCTGAATTTGTCATTGGTAGCTCCGCAAACCTATTCAGAATAGAGTGATCTGCAATGAGATCGAGGAGGTCAACCCTGAACTCTCTACAGTACCAGAGGTGTGCACTGGAAAACATTTATCTAAGGCAAGCGTTGCAGGCAATCTTGGACGATGAGGTCAGAAGGTTGATGCAAGTACTTAAAGATTCAGAGGGAGCCTACTATTGATATTTTGAAGAGATTTGGTATGATGGATTGCAAATCCATGTCTACACCTATGGAAACCAACTTGCACAAGTTGAAGGAGGCTGTAGCTAGTTCAAACCTAGTGGATCCCACGATGTACAGGCAGTTGATTGGATCCTTGATGTATCTAGTTAACACTAGACCTGAAATCTGCTATGCAGTAAGTGCACGTAGTCAGTTCATGTGTGAACTAAGGCAGGTACATCTTGTTGCAGCAAAACATGTCCTGAGATACTTGCGTGGGACAGTTGGATATGGGTTGAGATATTCTTCAGGTGTGATCCTGGAGCTGCATGGTTATACAAATTTTGTTTCGGCAAGTTGTGTTGCTGATCAGAAGAGCACCTCTGGATGTTATTTCAATTTGGGGTCTACGATGATCTCCTAATGTAGCAGGAAGCAATCTTCAGTGGCACTGAGTACCGCAAAGGTCATGTACATTGCAGCATGTGTGGCAGTTTGAGAAGCAGTGTGGCTTCGGAAGCTCCTTGCAGGATTGGTTGGACAATCGTTGGAGCCGACTGTCATCCATTGTGTTAATTAAGCTATGTGGAGCCTTCTGTCAATACAGTGTTTCATGACAAAACTAAACAATATATTGAGGAAAGCATTTCAGTTGAGGTATATCAACACTGATGAGCAGACTACAAACATTCTCACCAAGCCTCTCTCTAGGATAAAGTTTGTGTACTTTCAAGATAAGCTTGGTATGGTGGAGAATACAACCTTAACTGAGAAGGAGTCTCAGTATCAGTGATCCTCATTAATGAGTTCTTCTCTGTGAGAGAAGTTCGAGGTGAAATCCCTTGATTCCACCCTCTGGGAGAGCCATGGTGGATGTCATGTGTGTGACTCCATGACAGCATCACGTGAGAGAGTCTGTGATGATTCCTCTTGTACTTGTGTTTTCACCCTCTGGGAGAGCCATGGTGAAAGTCATGTTGAGGTGACAACATCACGCAAGTGATGAACACTTGTAAATACCATACATGGTTGTAGCCATTATGGTGATATCTGATATCACGATGAGGTGATATCGTTTCTTTTCCACATATGGTTGTAGCCATTGTGGTTGGCATCACAATGAGGTGATGTGTCTTGTGTAGCAGGAAGTATTCCTCCCTAGCTGAGAGGGAGTGTTGATGTTATTGCAGCTTCGGGCTTCATACTTCCTTATTTATTTGTGATTATTTAATGACAACATATCTCTAAGATGGCCGACCTCCTTTGTAATTATTATTTATTATTTGTAATTACTCTTATGGTGGCCGACCTTGTCCTTGAAAAGGTGCGACCCCTCTAAGCAACATGTATATATAGGTCACTTTCCACTCATTTGGGTATCAAGCAAGTTCGATCTCCTTCTCAAGTGCGAATTATATCAAGTGCAGATTATTCTATCTAGTGCGAATTATTCTAAGGCAGATTGTGAGTCTATTCAAGTGCAGGTTGAAGGGCAGACTATTAGTTTGTGTTACATCATTGCTGGTGCTGATTATTAGCCTTGTGTGTGGCCTCATTGTAAAGAGACTTGTTGCCATTGCTCATATATATAAGAGATATATTTGTTGCTGGGTTTTTCTCCCTCAAGAGGAGGGTTTTCCCAGGGTATTAGTTGTGTTATTGTGTCTGATTTTAAATTAATTTTGCTGTGCATTAAATCTGATCATAAAACTAACACCTACTCCTTTGAGGTTCTATAAATAAGAGCACCCTTGCTCATTATATTTCAACTTTTGTTGTGATAACAAATTGTTGTGCCCACCTTGTCGTGCAATATTGCTATTATGTATCTGTTCACTTAGCTAAATATAAAGCTGGTTTGATCGTTTATTGTGTGCATGTCTCGTTATGCAATTTACTGTCCCAGATTTATTCTTGTTGTTTCTAATAATCTTTCTCTCATATCTACACCTCAGATAGGTGTTCCACCTCCTTGGGAAATTAGAAATAAAGTTTATCATTTGAAATAGTCTTTCTTTCATATCTACACCTTGGATAGGTGTTCCACCTCCTTGGCAAATTAGAAATAAAGATTGTCGTTTAGTGTTGTTTCCAGTAATCTACTTTCAGCCTACACCTCGGATAGGTGTTCCACCTCCTTGGGAATTAACCTTCATTTCAGCCTACACCTCCGATAGGTGTTCCACCTCCTTGGGCATCCTAATATAAAGTTTATCGTCAACCATTCCCACTTGCTCCTAATTCCACTTGCTCTATTTTTCTAGAGGAAATAGGATAGTTTTAGCGTTAGCCTAGTTGTAGTTAAGATCTACAAAACCAAAGAAAACCTTAGCTGCAATGTATGTGGTTTCTTAACCTTGTGCCTCTACTAGCTGAGTAAAAAAGATAGGATTTTAGAATACTTTACTTTTTACGCATATCAACATAAGAGGGAGTTTCCCCTCCTAATTTGAAGAGCAGTTAATACTCTGCATAGTTGTCCGTTGCCAATACGCACTCCAGAGGTGCAAATTGTAGCGCCAACAATATATATCAAAAATTTAGATAATATACATATTTTAATGTAATAATTATTAATATTTAATAATTTATAAACCTTGTACAATATTAATTAATATATTAAATATATTAATAATTATATATTTTAAATAAAATAATTAAATATTAATATTAATGACTATAATTAAACATATTTGTATTATATAGACAAAAGAATTAAGTACATTAAATATATTAATAATTATATATTTTAAATAAAATATTAATGTGATTATAATTATAACATATTAATATTCATTAATATATTTTAAAAAAATAAATATATTAATGATTATATATTTTAAATAAAATATTTAAACTTAAAAAATAAATAAACATCGTGTTGTACCCAAAATAAATTTTTGCTTCAAAGAGACATTTTTGTTAAAATGATCTAGATCATGTTACAATGTTGTCAAAAGTATGTTTTAGGTCAATCCAAACATAGGCTTTTTGTGGGTTTGTGTCAAGGAACATATGTGCAAAATTCTGAAATTTTGAAAATTAGGGTTTCGTGCCCCTATTTTTAGAGAAACCCCTGAAAAATAGGACCTTGCCAGAATTCATTGAAAACAATTTTGATAGGATGAATTGACTTCACAATCACACTAGTCAAGTCAAAATCACCAAAAAGTTAGTTTTACTCTGGTGGGTCTATTTTCATTTTTCAGGAAGAAAATTAGGACCTCTGCAGCCATTAATGGCAGATTGGCTAGTACTAGGTGCTGAAAGCTAACCTTCAAAAGCTTCCACGAAGAAACCATGGCGGAAATACTCCAAAAAGATGCTATCTCACGAAGGCGATTCTCAAAACTGAAAAATGCCAAAAATTGACTAACTCTGGAGAAAGTACGCCTTGCTACTAAGGTAGATATGCAGTCAACATGAGAAAAAGCGCCTTGAACTAAAGGATCCAGATGTCAGTTTCTCACAAAACTTGTCTTCAGATGATCCCTCCAGCATCAACTCAGCCTTCCAACGAACCTATTAGCCAGCCTGTGAGACACATCAAATGACAGCAACGGTTGATCGTCAAAGCATGTAAAATCAGTGGAAAATCAATGCATATCAAGAAAAAAGAACCCCTGCTGGCCAAGGACGCCATGGAATCCAAGCCACCTGATGAAGTTTTCAACGACGACTTTCTACAAGGTATTTGCTCAGCTCTCTCTCAGCTTCACGATCAATCCAACTGCACGTCCACGGGACCTGTCAGGAATCAGAGGCAGAGATCAAGCAGAAGACACCTAAAGGTGAAAGCTGAAGGAAGAATATGAAGAAGTTGGTTAAGTGTTAAGGAAAAGCGCCCCTGCTAAGGAAAGGTGCCCATCTTTTTGGGCAGTCAGATGTTGTCTACAAGCTTGGTGACCTCCAGCATGACCTTCTCCATTTTGATCAATCTCAACAACGACACCGTCAATGAAGACAACAGACAAATCAAACACCTGACGACAAAGATAAAATTGGGACCATTCTTGAAGGTTTGCAACATGAAAATCATGAGTCAAAAAGCCATAACTTCTAATCTTCTTTTTGTCTTCTTCCTCTCTTATGTCTTAAACTTCTTGCATGTCACAGAAAATAGCAGGCTATCACAGATCTGACCAACTGGGTATGATCAACATAGTTTTTCAGCAAAACCCATCTCTTGAAATTTTCCGGAAACAACAAACTTGTTGCCCCTATTTTTAGGGATTTTTTCCGAATAAGTCAAAGATTCAAAAATCCAACGAACTGGGTTTGTTCAGCATTGCAACACGAACAAAACAAATGTGTCAGATTTTTTCCAGAAAAATACTTCTCAGCAGGTGTTATTTTTAAGGGTTTTCAGAAGTTGTCAGAATAGGGTCATGTGCACAGTTGATCTTTAAGTTTTTCAGGATGCAGTTCTCCCAAGTACAATATAAGACCAAAATGGTCTTGTACCATGATTTCCTGAAAAACAATAGACACAGACTTGCATCAAGTGCACCCAAAGGTCAACTCAGAAGATTTGGAAGGCATGGACCAGATCACGCTACAAAACATCGAGCAATCCAGATCGCTTGAGGCTGCATCAATCCCCATCACACTACAAAACGTGGAGTTTGTAATTGCTTGCATTAAGCATTACAACCCTACCACACGAGAAATCTGATCAGTGGATGGGCGGGTGATTTATAGCCTTAAACCAAAGGATGTCGAAAGATGTTTCGCGATTCCACCATGTCCGACCAATGTGATCATATATGTGAAAGAATGCGAAGGAGCATTCAAAGTGGCAAAAGATAAGTGTCAGCAGAGAATGGCAGAAAAATGGCTAAAAGTGAAGAAGGCCAACTTGCCCAAGAACGTTGGGCGAGGAGAGTTCCGAGACGAGTATGCAGTGATGATCACTCTACTCAATCGCATCATTGGACAGGAAGATGGGAATGTACTACATCATTGCTAAGATTACCAGAACCAGAGAGCATTACGACTGGCCCACCCTCATCAGTGATACACTCCACCAGCAAATGACCGAGCTCTTAGAGGCTCATAGGTTCCACATGTGCTCCTTTCTTGTATATCTGATTGCCTTCCAAGGCCAGTTCAGGGCACTAAACACTGTGGGAACCTTAGATGTGCAGAAGGTCCACATATTTTCCACGACTTGAGTTTACACAAGCAGAACGACATTTCAAGCAGATAAATGCTAAGTTACCGGATTCGTACCCACAGGCCTCGAACCCGGTTTGGGTGCGAACCCGGTACGGGTTCGCCTGTGGGTACGCGTTGGGTACGCACAGGGTGCGTGCCCAGTGAGTACCTTGCCCAAAGGTACGCGGACCCGGGGGTACCAGCCGCATACCCGAGCGAACCACTGAGAACCCACGGCCCAGCACTTAAAAAGTGGGCCCAAAAGTTTAAAAAAAACAATTTTTTAATTTCTATTTTGCCTCTTAACCCTAGAACGACCCAATATGAGGCCTTTCAACACTAAAACATTTCATTTTTACCTCTCATTTTGCTCTCTCCATATTTTCTTTCCATCTTAGCATTTTGAAGGGAGGTGATTGCATTTGAAGGAGATCGATTGTGGAGTGGCAAATAGCTTCTACAAAGGAGATTTAAGTGTTCAAGGTATGCATTTAAACCCTATTCTTTAATCTTTTGATGAATTTTTTTAAGTTTCTTAGTTTTTGATGGATTTTTTCAAGTTTGTGAAGAAGTTTTTCAAATATATATATTTTTTTTTCATTTTTTTTATAGATTGCAACAATGGCCAGTAGTCAAAGTTCAGTGGGTGGGGATGGAAGCCAAAAGTTTAAAATTGATAAAGGATCTCCTTTATGGAGACATACCACACGAATTTCACAAATTCCTGGAGGTGGGGGGTTTGTTTGGAAGTGTAATTTTTGCAATGTACAATATAATAGCTCCTACTACCGAGTGAAACTTCATTTTATGGGCCCTGGTGGTAAAGGGATTAATATGTGTGTGGGCCCAGATAAGAAGGGGTTTTCTGCTGTACAAATAGCAGCATTTATAAAAGAACAAGAAGATGCTGACAATTCCATTGCAAGAGGAAAACAAACTAGTTATAGTTCCGGAAAGAAAAAAACAACATTACCCACTCATCAGATAGTTAGGCCCTCTAGACATCCCTTCTTGTCTATACCCTCTACGGAAGAAGAAGATGAAGAACAGAAACCACCACCCGCAAGAGAGGTCCATTAGAGAAAGCATTTAAAATGGAGGCAAGAGATATTGCTGAAGAAAAAATTGCACGTTGCCTCTATGCCAATGGTCTTCCATTCAACTTGGTGAGATCACCATATTGGAAGGACATGGTGTCAGCAATAAATAGTGCACCTCCTGATTTCACAAGTCCTGGGTATGAAAAGGTGCGTACCACCTTATTGCAAAAAGAGAGGAAATATGTAGAGGCCCAACTAAAACCAATTAGAGATTCTTGGGTTTGAAGCGGTGTATCTGTGTCCGATGATTGACCAAATAAAAGATTGCAAAGTCAGTCAAATTGTTGAAGTGAATGGTGGTCAGCGTAGGGCTGATGGAGGTGCTTTGGTAGAGGCTAGATATGAGCACATCTTTTGGACACCGTGCACTGTACAGTCCCTCAATTTGGTGATGCAAGCAATTGGCAACCAAATAGAGTGGGTGAAAGAAATATACCAGGAGTCTGAGGAGATCCAGATGTTTGTGACAAACCACCATATGTCACAAGCAATTTTCAGAACTTTTTCAACATTGGAATTGTTGAAGGTAAATTTTAAAATTTAATTTATTTAGTTTCATTTATCATTTTATGTCATGTTTTACATAATTGAATAAAATAATTTTTTGCATTATTTACATATTTTAAATGTGTTATTAACTTACTATTAACATGTTCTTAGGTTGCCGAGACCCGGTTTGCATCTCACACAATTGTTCTGAGACGACTTGTGAAGGTGAAAGATGCATTGAGTCAAATGGTTATTAGCAACCAATGGGGTATATGGAAGCAATCAAATTCAGAGAGGGCCCAAAAAGTCAAGGCATTGATCTTGAATGACGATTGGTGGGATCGTGTGAATTATGTATTGGAATTCACCGAACCTATCATGTCTATGCTTCGGTTTGCTGATACAGATGAACCATGCTTGGGGGATGTCTATGATAGCATGGACACAATGTTGGAAAAAATAAAAATAAAAAAAAAAAAAAAAGAGAATGATCCTGAAGACACCTTGTACAAAAGGGTGGAAGCAATTGTTCTTCATCGTTGGAACAAGATGACAACTCCATTGCACCTCCTTGCATATGCCCTATCTCCGAGGTACTATACCACTGAAGTACTTTCTATCCCAGGGAGAATACCGCCATATAGAGATTCTGAAGTTGCTAATGGGTATAAGACGGCATTTAGTAGAATGTTCAGTGATCCAGAAGTGCATGCAAGTGTCATGAGAGAATTTGGAATGTTTGTCACAGGAAAATCAAAAAATCATAACGCTTCTGTTGCTAGAGACCAATACAAAATGGATGCTCTTACATGGTGGTACCTCCATGGTCAAGATTATATGTACCTCCAACCTCTTGCAATCAAGATCCTCTCACAAGTTTTTTTTTTTTTTGCCACTTGTATTGTAAAATTTAACACTTAACATTCTTGAATTTATCTTGCATTTTTTTATTTTATTTTTAATTTTGTTGGTTTTCTCTCCAGGTTGCAAGCTCTTCTGCCGCTGAACGGAATTGGAGTACATACTCCTTTATCCACTCAGTGAAGCGTAACCGGTTGGCTGCAAAAAGAGCTGAAGACTTAGTGTATATTCATTCCAATTTGCGTCTTCTGTCACGTAAGGATCCTCAATACAAGCAGGGGGCAGCGAGGCTTTGGGATGTAGCACCCGAGTCTACTGACTTGGATGCAACCATTCAGGATCTTGCTAGAGCCACTATGGATGATGTGGGTGATATTGATGACATATCACATGGTGTTGGATCCGCTTTGGGTTCAAATGATGATGATTTTGAAGTTGAAACCACTCAAAATCCAAGTCATGATGATTCTGACAATCCTTTTGATGATTGATGAGCACATGAACAATGAACATTGAATCATGTTTCAATGTTTCATGAACTACATTTTGTAATTCAGTAATTTTATTTGAATATTTTTCAACTATCAATTGGCATTTAATATTTATCTTTGGCATTTGGCATTGATCAATGATCAAGTATCATACTATGAAATGATTTAGTTTTACAATTCTCTATATTTCTCTTTTTTTTTTGTATATATAATACATATATATAGATTTATAATATATTAAATTATTATATATATATATATACACACATACCCATACGTACCCAAACCCCTAAAAAAATTTTGCCCGTACCCATGTACCGGGTTCTCGTACCCGAACCCGTCCCCGAACCCGAACCGGTAACTTAGGATAAATGACCTTTTCATTATGCGCACCATAAGAGACCTCGACCATGAGATGCATGTACATATATCATCAGTAGCCAAGGAAGCAATGGTGGACTGGGCGGATTGGTTCATCCAATTCCCTACCTTCACCTCTATACGCATATATGGATACAACGGTCATCCTGCCATGTTACCCCACTACCCTTCAGATAGGGTAGTCTTCATGGAGTTCTTGCGGCAGTTGGCCGAAGTTCATTCCCATCTGCGCCTCATAAAGAAGATAGTTGCGAGCTTTACTATCCAAATGGGACTCTACAGGTGTAAAATAGCGGTTGATGCCAAAATGATGTGCCAAGAGATGGTGAGACTTAATCTCAAATATCTCATTGAGAGGCGGTCGTATGATCCGAGAGGCCTTTATGCAACACACCTTGAGCAACACTAATCACACGAGTCTTCCATGGAAAACTATTGGGTCAACTGTGATGATGAGTTTGATGTACGAAGACATAACTACAACCGTTTGACTCCCATAGATTGCTATTTTCATGACAGAAGATGTGGAAGGCCTATCTAATGATGATGGCGAAGTCATTCTCCCCTCATTCTTCATGGATCAAGTAGACTCACAACCACCTGGAAAAGTGGATTGGTATGCAAAAAAAACACATCTATAGAAGAAAGAACAAGTAGGGTTGTCAGAAATAGTCAACTCTATTTGGACAGTAAGAAGACAAGGAAGGTAGTAACTCTCGGTACAGAGCCGCCACCGGTTCAATCTTCACTACCTTCCACATCAAGGAAGAATCCTAGACAGAAGCAATGGAGTAACCCTCCCAAAGGAATGCGAATGTCAAGGCACACTAGGGGAAGAGCACAAGAGGTACATGTGGAGACAGCCACAAACATACTTGAGATAGTCATGGAAACCGTTGCAGTTGAGCCAGTGATTGAGATAATCACAGCCGAGAAAAAGCCCATAATGGAAGCAATTGCAGCGGATACAGTGCCTGTAATAGAGACAAAACCTCCTACTTCACCACCATCGCAGCAATCACAAGTCCCCATTGACTTGGACTCTCCACCACGAGACATCATTGCACCACAATCTCATTCATCAGGCATTCAGGGGCCTAACATTCCCCCTTCCAGCGAGGCTAGTCAGGATTCATCTTGGCTTATGAGCTTCCTTGGAAGGAAGAGAGAAAGGCCATCCTACCAGCTTGACTTCACGGAATTCGACCACGTCCCTCAAGACGAGCCGCTAAAGAAGCTAAAGAAGCAGTTTCACGTAGGAAGGAATGATGATAATGAATTTGTCATAGAGACAGCTGCCCCACTTGAGGACCGAAATATACACGAGGTAGAGGTTGAAGACTTCACATTATCGAAGGTCAACCTCAGTAAGACCACCCGTCAGGTGGAGGTAGATCTTCTTGGAATTGCCTTGGTGAGTGTTCAAGAAAGAATGGCCAAGGACGGAAGAGACAAAGTAGCCTTAAAGGCTGAAAATCAACAATTGAGACTGTACATATCTAGCTTGATGCACCATACTCCAAACATCTCTGCTTTGCCAGAGTTGCTAGACCCCCCCCCCCCCGTGGAGAAAAACCATCACCAACTGATTTCATATGGAAAACACTTGAGAAATCAAGTGGAGGAATTTGTTGTTAGAGCATGGTGTATACTGGCAGAACTGTACCAGTTGAGGGACAGAGCTCATGGACTCCGCGCAGAGATTCAACAGTCAAAACTAAAGACAGCAGAGAAGAGGCCTGGGGATGAAATCATGGTCACAAATTTACAACTGGCATACCAATCAGTTACCACTACAAAGAACAAGCGACATCTTTTCACTTGGAAAGAACAGCTAGCATACAAGGTGAATGCTTATGATGTCAATTCTGTGGACCTGATCGAGTACTGACAGATAGTGGTAGGTGTTATCAATTTCGCAAGAATGTTGGTAATATCCATCCCTTGCCTTTATCAGCACAAGGGAGGTGCGTACATTGAGCTAGTCGCAGTGCATAAACAATTCCAGGATGTCATCCGTGGCACATTTTACGATGATCCTAATGATTGCAAATTGAGTAAGGTTGCAACCATGTCCAACAAGCTGGATGACGCAGCTGCAAAGTGCATAGAATATCAGTAGCAGCTTACGAATGGTGAAGAGATACTGAAATGCCACGTCATCATCCTATAGTGCATTGATTGTCCTGAGGCAGAAGAAGCCAACAACTAGATAGAAGAACTATTGACTAGAGGTGGTGAGGTGTAAAGCACCCACCTAGGATGTCCTACCCTTCAAAATAGCATTAATGGTGACAAGAGTTAACTTGATGCCTCATTCCAAGTTAACTCCATGTCCCACTGATCATGCATGTCAGATCCCACCAATTATGGATGTCTATCTCAAATCTCCACTAATTGTGGATCTCTATTTTGGAGGCACATTTTGTAATTTAAGTTCACTTTTAGTTTAGTTTCAGTCAACTGAAGTGAGTCTTCTGAGGCAATTACTTGGTCGTGTGGTGACATTACTTCTCTTCAGTGCTTAGTTTGGATCAGGATTGGGCCTTTGCAGAGGTTACAGGACTCCATTTTGTATACTTACTATTTATAGTAAGTCACCTTGGCAATTGAGTCAGAGTTACTATTATTAGCAGGGCACCTCATCATATCTAGATTTGCAGTGTTGACTTCAGTTTCAGTTGATATGGCATAATTACGTGTATTTAATGAGATACTAATATTTTAATGCCTTTTAAATGATATTTAATTATAAAAGTTTATATTACAAAGTTATCATTTAACTTTATAATGAGTGGGGCCAATTTAAGTGGATGTGTAATTAATACTTCATGGAAAAGCACGCCATAACTTGGATATAACATAAAGTCAATAACAAAAGCACTTGAAATATATTTTATATCATTTAAAAGGCTTTATGGGAAATCAAGCCATTTAAGAGAATTATAAAAAGCCTCCAAAAGCAAATCGACTTCATCATCTGAATACTTGAATTTGTCATTTTGTGAGTGCTTTGGAATTTGTGCTTGAGACCAAGGGTTTCTGCAGATTTTCAATCATTTCAGACTTTGGAGAACGTGCAAATCTTCATTGTCTAGTAATCTGAGGTTGTGAAAGACCAGCTGAAGTTTGCTCTTGAGTTGGCTTCATTTCAGAGGTCAAATTTGTGCTTAGTTGTGAAGAATATCTCAAGGGTTCGAATCAGTATTTGCATTGAAAGAGGAGATTACATTGTGGCTGCAATAAATAAAGTGTATGCACAGATTTTAGGCCGTACTATTGCTGATTTCACCAGGCCGTTCTACCTTTGCCTTGGGCGTTTTCTCCTTCTATTGAAGTGCCTTCACTTTGGGCTCCTAACATTCACCTTTGGTGGCGTCTAGGCCATGGGAGACAAATCCGACCAATTTTTGAGTGGAGAAATCATCATTCCACGCAGGCCGTACAATTGTTCATCTGCTGCAATAATTTCCAGAAATTAATAAAGCCACTTCTTTGCATTTCCGGGTATACTCTGTTATTAAATAAGGTTGGTATATATTCTAATATCAAGAAAAATCATTTGCAGCCTCTTATATTTTAGTTTTGCTTCAGTTGTTTATTTCATTGCAATTTTGTTTCCTGGCATCTTATTTGCAACAATACAAAAAAATCATGTATATCCAAAAACACAAAAACAATTACAAAAATCATCAAAACAAAACAAACTACCATCATTCAGCATCAGTTTCAAGGGTTAGAGACAGCAGGTCTCTTACATTGGACAGGTGTCGTCACCTCCTCGGGAATCCTGTTAGCCAAATCATCGTAATTTGTTGATTCTAGTGAGTTGTTTCCCAGCCTATACCTCGAACAGGGGTTCCTCCTCCTTGGCAAGTCTGAGATCCATCTTATCGTAAAGAGTGATTGCTTGCATAAAACCTTATTCCAGCATAGATCTGAGAGTTCAAAGCCTCGAACTCATTCTGGCGAGACGGTCGGCCCAACTAATCCAACCATCCATTCCCGCTCCTATGCCCTCATGCTCTGTTTATCTTGAGGAGATAGGATAAATTAAAAGCTAGTTTAGTTGTAATTAAGATCTGCAGAAACCAAAGTAAACCTTAGCTGTAACGCACTGTGTTTATGCACCTTTATGTCCTGCTACTGAGGAAAAAAGATAGGAACCTTAGTTTACTGTACTTTTTACGCAAAACATAAGCAAAGAGGGACCTTCCTCTCTATAATTCGAAGAGTAGTTATTAAAACACTTGCAATAGTTGTCTGTTTCCAATAAGCACTCCAGAGGTGCTAATTGAAACGCCAACACATCAATAAATAAACATCCGTATCAGTATCTAATTCGAAACCTCCTAGGACAGTGAAGGCAGCAATAAATGTCATGGTGATCAACAACGCTGCCACCACAAGTTTCATGGCTTTCTCAACCATTTTCATCGCCCTCAAATATTCATGGCTCACTTGTGGCACAGTACATGAATGGCTTGCGTTTGGGTGGATCGTCTCTCAGGGTTTTTATAATCCTAAAAGATTCATTATTCTTTGTGACTTGTCTTGCAATGTCCAAAGGTGTTTTTCGACCCATAGAGTTTTCCCATAACCCTAAGCGAGCCCCCCTACGGACCGAACCCAAACCCAAACATGCAACAAACCGAACCCGAACCTATGCATGGGATGGACAAACTTGATAACAGAGAAATAACATAGGGACCACCAATACAAGTGATTGAGAAACCAATACAAGAAGCCAAGAAATGATGAGGAAAATGGGTGATCATCGAGTACCACTATCTAGACCAGAAATGATGAAGTCACCAATGCCATCATTGATTGTTGTGAAGGGGCCAATACAAGAGCTGATAATGCTAATTGGGGAGTGTCTATGGCCGAGAGGGTTGAGCAATTTCCTCCCCCTAGGATAACATCTAGCATCCAAGGCTGAAGTAATATTGTATTAGTGAAAAAAGCACATAACATGCATCTACTCCCATGGCTGCAAGGTGTGACCAAAGAGGAGTAGATCTAAATTGATGAGGAGTTGAACCATGTTGTCAAGAGGAAGCAAGAACATGATGATGAAGGGGAACATGTTGAGGTGAAAGCTATGAAAGATGTCATCTCACAAGTCTATTCATGTCTATAAGCGAAGTAGCAGTATCCAAAGGTTGATTAGGGCTATTGGTCTCCTTGGTGTGTTCGAAGTGGTCCAATTGGGGGTTCGACAATCCCTAGAGATCCCATGTAAGGATCTACATTGACAAGTGATGACCTCTAGAAGATAAAGGGCCAAACACCATTGGTTTGGATATCTAAGAAAAGTAGAGAGATTGTTGCCTAAGTCTCTATAGAGGCACTAATACCTCCCTCGAATCTCATAGTAAATGAGCCATTTGAAGATGAAATGCTCCTAGCTCTTCACCTCCTAGCGGAAGCAAAGACCGAAAATCCGGTCAAAGTGAGGAATACAATGGTCTATCTCAACCCATAGCTAGTGGGAACACACCCTCAATCGGCCAAGGGGAAACCTCAAGCCATGTGACCAATAATGTTGTTGGAGATAGTGAAGACTACATAATATACCATCTTCTACATGTAAGAAATGCTCAACATAAAATATAGGCTTTGGGTTGAGTGGTGCAAGAAGGGAAATCTAGGTGACCTAGATGTATTGCTTGTAAATGTCCCTTCTCATAGCTCTAGTGATTGTCTCCTTTGAAGGAAGAAGTCGCAAAGGAGTGTCCAAGAATACATGAAAGGAGGTAGTCTATCAATAGAGATGGCAATATAGAGAAGCAAGCTAGTATTAGGTTAGCAACAATGATGTTGTTGAACTAAGCCCAATAAAGCAATCCTCTCAAAAGAATAAAGAGTTAAGTACGAAAATCTATCACAACCAAAAGTGGAATCTCCCATGGATCTAAGCCTATGTATGAAGAAAGTAAGCTAAGAGATAGTCTTAAGATGCATTGGTCGGGGAGTAAACTCAACCTCCTTAATTCTCTAAGTAACAATTTGCTTGAACTTGACAATTTGCTACAACATGAGAGTTTGAACCCTCTCAATACAAACCCAATCAACAAATCCCAAGCTAGGCTCGCAAACCTTAAAGCCATACAGAACTGTAGGATTGACAATGGTTTCAGAAAGATGTATCTTTGAAGGGATATCTTGGAAGTGGATTTGGAAACATTGATGCTCCAAGACAAACAAAGAGGCATACCCCTTATGAAGATGTGAATGTGAGGTATGTTAGTTTTAGGATCAGATTTGCAATAAGCAGAAATACAACAACACATGAACAATAAACACAACACTTTACCCTGGGAAAACCTTCCTTCTCGAGGGAGAAAAACCCAGCCACAAATATATCACTTATATATTTAATGAAAGAGCAGAAATTTGCTTTACAATCTTAGGCCAAACTCAAGGCCAATATGAAGCAATAATAAATCGCACCTCTCTTAGATGCAAAATACACAATGATAATAATCTCTCCTTGATAACGATCTTCACTAAGCAATATTATACTCTATTGTAGAAGTACGAACTCCTGATGTCATGCGAATGTCTTGAGAATTAAAATTGATGATCTATGAAAGAGCAGCGCCTTCTATATATACATAATGAAATGGCGTTTCACCTTGGGTCGGCTCCCTGCATCAACCAAGGCGTCTTTTTATTGAATGGTCAGCCTCTTCCAAAAGCAACGCATTCCCTTAATTAAAATAATATAAAATATTATTTGAAGTAAAACGTCTCTTGAATCAGGCCCATTCAATTATATTTAATTATTTCGAATTATATAAGGGAGAAAGAGATCTCCCGCCGCTACTTACATCAACACTCCCTCTTAGCTAGGGAGATATCTTTCCAGATATCCATGTCATGGAGTCTCTCAACATGACACCCACAATGGCTACACCCATTTTTGGAAAAGCTCAAAGGTTCATCACAGAGTCTCTCAATGTGATGTCGTCATGGAGTCTCTCAACATGACGTCCACCATGGCTACTCCCATTTGTGGAAAGAAAAATACGTACAAGTGCCCATCACGGAGTCTCTCAACGTGATGTCGTCATGGAGTCTCTCAACATGACGTCCACCATGGCTACTCCCATGTGTGGAAAAACACAAGTACAAAGAGTTCATCATGGAGTCTCTCAATGTGATGTCGTCATGGAGTCTCTCAACATGACGTCTCATCTCAATCTCAGAGATGAACAAGGGCTCGCACCTCATATTTCTCCGTCTCAGAGAAATATACACTACAAGGGCTTTCACCTCATACTTCTCGTGAGAAATATACACTAACAAGGGCTTTCACCTCATACTTCTCCATTACAGAGAAATATACACTAACAAGGGCTTTCACCTCATACTTCTCCGTCACAGAGAAATATACACTAACAAGGGCTTTCACCTCATACTTCTCCGTCACAGAGAAATATACACTACAAGGGCTTTCACCTCATATTTCTCCGTCTCAGAGAAATATACACTACAACAAGTCTTCATGATGATGTGACTCCCTCTGAAGCTGGTATCAACCTCCTGACCTCCTCGTCCAAGGTTGCTTCTGTTGGTATGTCAGACTCCCTCTAAATGTTATTTCCTCCTCTTCGAAGAAATTGATTGACTTTAGAAAAAGAAACCTTTTGAATTGACTTTAGAACTTGGCTCCTTCTGAGATGTCCCTATGTCAATTTCTGTACAAGAAACAAGTTGAGTAGACCTTAATTTGCAATCTCGAGCAAAGTGACCATACTTGTCACACCTGTAACATTGAATGTGAGAAAAATCCTTCTTCTTCTTCGGTTCTAGGGCAGAATTTGGTTCTCTGTCTCTATTCCTCTTTCTTCCTTTGCCTCTTTCTCTAGAAGTATGTGTAGCAAGAACTTGATTTTCTACATCATGATAGTTTCGCCCAGTTCCTCTTGCTGCCAACCTAGACTCTTCTTCAATACAATCAGCTCGAAAACGATCAAACTTGGGTAACTTAGATCTCCCACTAATGTTTTGAATAAAGGGTTCCCAAGATTGAGGAAGACCATTTGGTGCCAACATAATAAGATCTTTGTCTGCAATTATATTCCCAATAGTGCTCAATTGATTTCTCAAATCAACAATCTTCATAAAGAATGAGATGACTGAATCATCTTTAGCCATTTTTACATGGTGAAGTTGTCTCAAAGCAAGGGCTTTGTTGGTGTTGTTGGTCTCATACAATCCTTTTAGAGTATCAAACATTTCTTTAGCTGTCTTCAACTTGGAGATGATCAATACTAGGTGATCCATCACAGAGTCTATCATGATCTTTCTAGCCTTCGTGCCATTTTTCTTCCACTGGATTTTCTCAATATCATCAGAAGGCTCGGGCATATTACTTTCCACGAAATCAAGAAGATCATTCTCCTCTAATGCAATGAGTACCCTGGGTTTTCCAAGAGTTGAACTTTGTGGCTCCATCAAGTCTATTTTCTACCTTGATACCGATCACCATCTTCTTTTTCTGCACAAAGTCACTTTCAAAGATCTTCCCTAAGGTCTGAAATAATTTGCAAACTTCGATCCCCAATACTTTATCTTCAAGATCTGCCCTAGATGAAAAATAGACTGGTTAACAAATCTGATCAGATCTTTTCTTAGACCCGCTCTGATACCATGTTAGTTTTAGGATCAAATTTGCAATAAGCAGAAATACAACACATGAACAATAAACACGACACTTTACCCTGGGAAAACCCTCCTTCTCGAGGGAGAAAAACCAGCCACAAATATATCACTTATATATTTAATGAAAGGGCAGAAATTTGCTTTACAATCTTAGGCCAAACTCAAGGCCAATATCAAGCAATAATAAATCGCACCTCTTAGATGCAAAATACACAATGATAATAATCTCTCCTCGATATCGATCTGCACTAAGCAATATTACACTCGGTTGTAGAAGTACGAACTCATGATTGTCATGCGAATGTCTTGAGAATTAAAATTGATGATCTATGAAAGAGCAGCGCCTTCTATATATACATAATGAAATGGCGTTTCACCTTGGGTCAGCTCCCTCCATCAACCAAGGCATCTTTTTATTGAATGGTCGGCCTCTTCCAAAAGCAGTGCGTCCCTTTAATTAAAATAATATAAAATATTATTTGAAGTAAAACGTCTCTTGAATCGGAACCATTCAATTATATTTAATTATTTCGAATTATATAAGGGAGAAAGAGATCTCCCGCCACTACTTACATCAACAAGGTAGGCTTCAAGCTAAAGGATGGACCAGAAAATTGGACCCCAAGTATGTGTAAGTTGATGCGATGTCCAAGCAACTCCCTTGTAAGAGAACCGGAATTTAGATAGAAGACATTTGGAGATATTGAAAATCACGACCTTGGTTTTACTAAGGTTGACCACAAGCTAGCAAAATTAATTAAAACGAGTAAGCACATCAAGTTGTCATTGTAACCCTTTGGCAAAATAAGAGAACAACATCGTTAGCAAAAAAGTAGAATATTGATAACCACCTCATGTAAAATGCAACCATCATCCATATGAGTATTGCTTAACACCAACAATACACCTCACAAAGTTGGAGAGACCATGAGAGATGCAAAGCTACCCAATAACTATCTCATAAAGCCTCCAAACATCGGCAACGACAAAATTAGAAATGTTGAATATCCTCTAGAAAAGTAGGTGTCTCATAACTAAGTCAAAAAGCCTTTTGTCTATGAAACAACAAAAGACTATGGAAAAAGGGTGGGAAGTGATGAGTCAAAAACCTATAATGATTTTGCATAAAAGTCTTTTCTTGTCATAGGAATTTAACTTGCATTTCCAATTTATATGCCAAATTAGTCTTTACCTCTTCTTTGGTACCATAAAATGATTTACTTGGGAATGATGTTATTTAATATGTTTATGGAATAAAATACACTAAAGAAACCAACTTAGGAAATATTGATTCATTTGCCCTTATATGTGATTAAATAGGCTGGAGACAAAAGTCTTCTTGAAGCTATAGGGAATGCAATTTTGGTGATGTGGAATGAACTTTCAAGTTATTAATTTGGACGATAGTTGGTTTATGTATAGCTGCTCCTATTTAATAAAGACAAAAAAAAACATTTTATAAACAATAATTTATTTTGTTGTAACCAATTAATATATTAATTAATTTGTTGTGTGTAGAAACCCCTGTTTCCCCTTATCTCTGAAACTGTGTGTTTTTTATTGTTTTTGCGTATTTTTGGTTTTTTTGAGTTTTTGCATGAATGATGAAAATTGCGATTTGGAAAGGAATTTGCTAAATAAATTTAAATAAATAATACAACTCTAAAAATGAGAAAATCTATGGAAACTCCTAATGCCAGACTATTTATTCAACTTCTGGAATGATTACAAACAAGATCCAAATACATGCAAATTAAAAGGCAACACTTTATTCGATGAAAACCTGATATTGCAGCTGACTAGTTTTAGCTTGAAAGGTACGGCCTGATCTCAGCAATATCTTTTCCCAGCTTGTATTCGCCTGAAAATACCTCCCCTTGCTGAGGCGTCCCTCTCTGTGATTGAAGCAAGCTGAAACTCAAGGCGATTTAGACCCAGATGCAAACTCGCCTTCCTCTGGAGATGGTACGGCTTTTACACAGCAGCAAAGGACAATACGGATCTGTACCAGCAGTAAATGAAATCTGTACGGCTTTATTGGCTTTGATCTGGAGTATGGAAAATAGGCGCCTCAACTGAAGAAACCCTGCCGGATGAATCTAACACTGAAACTCTGAAAGTAAATACTCTGTGAATGTTCTGTGATCACTTCTGAATGAAGAAATCTCTCTGAAAGCAATAGATCAACTGTTATTTCACAGTCTCTGAATTGCAACACTGAAGATGGCTCGTTCTCCAATGCCTGTAGACAACAGAAACCCTAGGCTTCGTTCTCCGGAAGAAGACTTGCTCAAAAATTCAATAATCAACATAATGGCTCGAATCCCAATGCAAAAGCCTTATATTCTTGAAAAGTGCGACTTTTCTCAATTGGACATCATTTAAATAAATTTGTATTTTCATCTTTTAATTTTCCCAAAGTTGGACGCCTCTTTTTAATTAAAAGATTAATTAAAAATGGTCCCCTTTCCAATGATGGTCGACCCCTTTAATATTCACTTAAGTTATAATATTAAAATATTATAACTTTAAAATATAAGCTCCAAATAATTAATATTTAATTAATCAATTAAATATTAATATCTCCCTCAATAAGTGTCCGATTCACGAACCGTCTGAAGCTGGTGAAGAAGTGAATGATTCTGCACATGACCAAACCATACTGCTAAAAATAGCAGGGGTGCCTCGCTGAGTGCCTAATACTGCTAAAAATAGCAACTCAGGCAAATGGTGTCCGAATGAGCCGAACGAAAGCCAACTGGTAAAATTGGCCAGTCGAGAAGCCAAGCCAAGCTCCATCAAGACCCTCTATCCATCCTATCGACCCTCGAGGGTGCATTATAGGCTAATCATCATTTCGAGATGTCACTGGAAGGGGACATGACAGTCCCCTCAATTGCTTGTCCTCAAGCAATCTCAACTCCGGATGCTGCAGAATATCCTCGCTCTCCCATGTAGCATCCTCCACTAGCAAATCTCTCCATTTCACCAAATATTCCCTGATAGTCCTCCTACGCAACTGTCTCTCTCTGTACTCCAGGATAGACTCAGGTACTAAAATCAACTATCCCTCATCATCTAAGGGAGGTAAAACTACTGAAGGTAACACACGGTGTCCCAACGCCTTCTTGAGACGTGACACGTGAAAAACATTGTGGACCTTGCTCTCTACTGGAAGCTCTAGCTCGTAAGCCACCTCTCCAACCCGCCTCAGGATCCTGAAAGGACCATAATATCGTGGCTTAAGCTTCTCTGAACCACTCTTCCTAAGAGTAGACTGACGGTAGGGCTGCAACATAAGATAAACCATGTCACCCACCTCAAAAGACCTCTCTATCCTCTTCTGATCTGCGTACTGTTTTTGCTGATTCTGTGCCTTAGCAATATTCTCCTTGAGAGCCCTCATAGTGTCCTGACTCTCCTGCAAAAAGTCTCCAGCACTCGGCACTCTACTATCACTCAATACCAAATCCAGAAAACTCGGCGCCTCATAACCGTACAACGCCATGAAAGGGGACATCTGAATGGTCATATGGAATGTTGTGTTGTAGCAATACTCGCACAAATGAATCCACTTGACCCATGCCTTTTGCTGCCCTGCAATGCAGTTCCTGAGGTAACCCTCCACCCATTTATTCACTATCTCCGTCTGCCCATCGGTCTACGGGTGGTAACTGGTGCTCGGTGTAAGCTCGGTCCCACAAAGTCTAAACACCTCCTACCAGAAGTGACTCAAGAACCGACTGTCCCTGTCGCTCACTATGCTCTGAGGCAACCCATGTAGTCTGAATACCTCACGGAAGAAGACCTCTGCTACCTGTGTAGCTGTGTAAGTGGTGGTAATCGGAAAGAAGTGGGCATACTTCGTTAGCCGATCCACAACGACATATATGCAATCCCGTCCTTGGGCTTTAGGCAAGCCCGTAATGAAATCCATCGACAAGCATTCCCACTTCCTGTCAGGAATCGGAAGTGGCTGCAATAATCCTGCCAGATACGTATTCTCCTGCTTTTTCTGCAGACAAAAAGGGCACTCACGCACATACTGAAGAACATCTGCCTTAAGTCCTTTCCATGTAAATCTCTCACGAATCTGTCTGTAGGTTTTGAAATACCCGAGATGTCCTGCTGTAGGAACATCATGAAAGGCTTGCATGATAATGTTCTTCATCTCTGAACCTGGGACCAAATAAATCATGTTCTTGTAAATGATCAAGTCATTCACAAGTGTGTATCTAGTGTCAACCATTGATCCCTCAACGATACTGGATGCCCAAGTATCCTTGGCATACTCTGCCACAATCATATGCCTCCAATCCTCTGTAATATGGACCATAGAGCTCAGATAAGGCCTGCGTGAGAGAGCGTCAGCCACACCATTCTGGGTGCCTTTGATGTAAGAGATATCAAAGTCATATGCCTGCAATTTGCTCACCCACTTCTGCTGACGATCATTGAGATCTCGCTGCCCCAGGAAATGCCTCAAACTGTTGTGGTCAGTTTTAATGCAGAATTTACTGCCCACAAGATATTGCCTAAATTTTTCCAAGGCATGCATTATAGCGAGCATCTCCTTATCATAAATACTGTAGAGCCTCTCTGGCCCCTTGAGTTTACGGCTCTCATACACAATAGGGTGCTTGTCCTGCATAAGCACCGCTCCAATGCCCTCACTAGAAGCATCGCACTGAAGCTCAAAAGGCTTCGAAAAATCTGGTAGTGCCAACACCAGGCACGTAGTCATCAACTCCTTGAACCTCACAAAACACTCCTGTGCCTCAGGAGTCCAACAGAATGCACCTTTTTCAACAAATCCGTCATAGGTGCTGCATGACGTGAATAACCATTCACGAATCTGCAATAAAACCCACACAAACCAAGAAATCCTCGCAGCTATGTAAGGTTTGCCGGAGTAGGCCAGTCTATAATAGCGCAGATCTTCTCAGGATCCATCCGCACTCCCTCTGCACTGATGATATGACCTAAGTAGAGCAACTCGGTCATCCCCAAATCACATTTGGATTCCTTGGCATACAAGGACTCCCTCTCCAAGATACTGAGCACGGTCTCCACATGAGCCAAATGCTCCTACCAAGTCCTGCTGTAAATAAGAATGTCATCGAAGAAGACAAGTACAAATCTCGTCAGCAGTGAATGGAAGACTCTGTTCATAGTGGACTGAAATGTCGCTGGTGCGTTGGTGAGCCCAAATGGCATCACCACAAACTCGAAATGTCCACAATGACAACGGAATGCAGTCTTCTCAATGTCCTGTTCACGAACCCTGATCTGATGATATCCTGACCTTAAGTCTATCTTCGTGAAGTAGCATGCACCATGGAGCTCATCAATAAGCTCATCGATACGAGGTATTGGATACCTGTTTTTGATAGTCCTCTTATTCAGGACTCTGTAGTCTATGCACATGCGAAGGGTGCCATCCTCCTTCTTCACCAGAACAACTGAAGAAGCGAATGGTGATTTGCTAGGTCGAATGTGACCCATAGCAAGCAACTCCTTTATCGTCTTTTCTATCTCATCCTTCAACCTCTTAGGATGCCTGTAAGGAGTAATCATAACGGGCTTAGCGCCCTCCTCGAGCTCTATAATGTGCTCAATGCCCCTGTCTGGAGGTCTCCCTGGTGGAATATCACTAAATACCTTCTCATGCTTGACTCTCAACTGCTGTATGTCAGGATGATACTCAGTCTTCTGCTGTCCCTCCTGTATAGGTGCCAATGTGCACTCGGCAGCCTACTCTACCATGTCATGTCGCATGAATCTCTCCATCCGACGGAAGGAAATAGTTTTGATGTTACTGTCCCAAATTGCCTTGAGAATATGTGTCTTCCCATCTACATCAAAACGAATCTCCATGTCCTTGAGACGAAGAGTGACTTCCTCAAGTGAATGAAGCCACTTCATGCCCAAGACTAAGTCGATATCCCCCATGTTCACCACGTAATAATCAGCCTTGAACTCATAGTTGTTCAAGCGCAAGGGGAGATCCTTAATCATACGCTCACACTTGAGAGTGTAACCGTCGGCCACCTTAACCCTAATGCCTTCGAACTCCTCAGTGATGAGTCCGCGCTTCTCCACAACTCTAGCATCAATAAAATTGTGGGTGGCTCCTGTATCAAGAAGGGTAATGACCCTCTGTCCTACCAAAACTCCACGAAGTCTAAATGAACCTTCCTGCTGAATGCTAGATAGGCGTGCCTCCTGAATCTGAAGCTCTGACTCTGCCTCGGCCTTAGGCTCTGAAGCCTCTAACTCTGACTCCTCAGAACTCTCCTGCTGTTCAGAACTCTCAGATTCCGACTCCTCGTAATAAGCCCACATCACTCGATTGGCCTTGCCCTTAGGCCGCAAGGGACAATCATGATTGGCATCATAGGGACCTTTACAGTAGAAGCAAAGCTTCTTCCTGCGTAGATCATTAAGAGCCTCTTGATCCAAAGGTGGTACTGCTGATTTTCCCTTTGAATCATTCTTGAAATCTGATTTTTCTCTGTTAAAATCTGATTTCTCTCTGTTTTTATTGAAGCCCTTATTGTCCCTGAATGAAGAATTGTTTCTGGAGTTAAATCTGCTGGATGGGGCTGCCAACTCCATGCTTCGTGCCTTCTTCATAGCTTCCTATAACGAAGGAGGATCAAAGGCTTTGATCCAACCTCTCAATGGCTCTGTCAGTCCCTCCATGAAAAGAACTACAAGTCGCCTCTCTAAAATATTAGGGACCATAACTGACAATCTCTGGAAGTCACCAATGTAGGACTCCAAACTGCCACTCTGTCGCAACTGAGCCAAATCTCTGAAATAGGATTCTGGATCCTTCCTGTCAAATCGTTCCACCAACCTGTCAACAAACTCCTGATATGAGGTGATCCGATCATGCTGGAGTGTCACTATCCCGTGGTGCCACCAGTCGTAAGCTACCCCCTCAAGATGCAATGTCGCATACCTGATAGCATCTCTCTCAGCCATCGGACGCAATGTGAGGAAAGTGTCTAGCTTACTGATCCAGGCCTGAGCTGTAACCTTACCACTACCATCGAACATCGCCAGATTGAGTCTGTTTGTAGCATGTTTCAGATCATTATTCGTATCTAGCTCTCCAATCCTTCTGTGATGTTCTCTCCTCTATGTAATGAATCCGTCAAAGGTAATCCTCTCTGACATCGGTGGTACTAACTCCCACTCCTCGCTGCCATAAGTGTGTCTGCGAACAACTCCTCATGCCTCACCTGCAATATCCTCATCGGGCTCCTGTCTCACGTAGGCCTAGTGGGCCTATCTGCCATCCGTGAAGTAGTCCTAGGTGCTCTCTGTGATCCGCATCACTCCTGTCCTCGTCACGATGTGGTGACGGTCCCTCGGCGCACCTAATCTCTGGAGTGCCACTGTCAACTGCTGTAGCACATCGTTAGACTGCCGTTGACCTGCTCGTAAATCTCTGAGAGCGTGTAGAACCTCTGCATCGTCCTGATCCCTAGGGTTTTGAGGAATCTTTGTTCTAGGAATATCTGTTCTGTCAGCCATATTTCCCGGCTGCTTGACCAAAACCTGTTGCCTATCAATCAAGGCTCTCCTGCGAGTATAATACCTGTGTGACCCAAACTCTTGTGGCTGCATAAGATTGCTAAACCCTCAGGATGGCAGGATTTAGCTTTGATACCACTGTAGAAACCCCTGTTTCCCCTGATCTCTGAAACTGTGTTTTTTATTGTTTTTGCGTATTTTTGGTTTTTTTGAGTTTTTGCATGAATGATGAAAATTGCGATTTGGAAAGGAATTTGCTAAATAAATTTAAATAAATAATACAACTCTAAAAATGAGAGAATCTATGGAAACTCCTGATGCCAGACTATTTATTCAACTTCTGGAATGATTACAAACAAGATCCAAATACATGCAAATTAAAAGGCAACACTTTATTCGATGAAAACCTGATATTGCAACTGACTGGTTTTAGCTTGAAAGGTACGGCCTAATCTCAGCAATATCTTTTCCCAGCTTGTATTCGCCTGAAAATACCTCCCCTTGCTGAGGCGTCCCTCTCTATGATTGAAGGAAGCTGAAACTCAAGGCGATTTAGACCCAGATGCAAACTCGCCTTCCTCTGGAGATGGTACGGCTTTAACACAACAGCAAAGGACAGTACGGATCTGTACCAGCAGTAAATGAAATCTGTACGGCTTTATTGGCTTTGATCTGGAGTATGGAAAATAGGCGCCTCAACTGAAGAAACCCTGCCGGATGAATCTAACACTGAAACTCTAAAAGTAAATACTCTGTGAATGTTCTGTGATCACTTCTGAATGAAGAAATCTCTCTGAAAGCAATAGATCAACTGTTATTTCACAATCTCTGAATTGCAACACTGAAGATGGCTCGTTCTCCAATGCCTGTAGACAACAGAAACCCTAGGCTTCGTTCTCCAGAAGAAGACTTGCTCAAAAATTCAATAATCAACATAATGGCTTGAATCCCAATGCAAAAGCCTTATATTCTTGAAAAGTGCGACTTTTCTCAATTGGACATCATTTAAATAAATTTGTATTTTCATCTTTTAATTTTCCCAAAGTTGGACGCCTCTTTTTAATTAAAAGATTAATTAAAAATGGTCCCCTTTCCAATGATGGTCGACCCCTTTAATATTCACTTAAGTTATAATATTAAAATATTATAACTTTAAAATATAAGCTCCAAATAATTAATATTTAATTAATCAATTAAATATTAATATCTCCCTCAATAAGTGTCTCGATATTCGGTTTGTGCTCCTTGTTGTGAGAGTTTGCTTGTTGGAGAAGAGATTGGCATGATATAGAGGAGAGATTGGACTGGCTTGAGGAGACATTGGACTGATTTGAGACTTATGGATACCAGTTTGAGACATTTGGATATTAATAGACCATGGTTTTATTGATGTTTGAGACTGTTGTTACAAATTTAAAATGCTTTGTTGACATTTTATTACACTGTTATACTACTGCTCTCATGAGTTATTTACATATTGATATTGTTGTATATATACACACACATACACATACATATACACACACATACACATACATATATATATATATATATATATATATATATATAGACAAAGTGATATATATATGTATGTATGTATGTATATATATATATATAGAGAGAGAGAGAGAGAGAAATATATATGTATGTGTGTGTGTGTTTATATATATCATTGTCCCATGTCGTCTCCTCATCCCCATCCCCGAAATGTCATGGAACATAGCTTCAAACTAAATATAAAATTGAACCCTAAAACCTCTGTAAACCCCTGAATGAAGATCTCCAAGAAAATTCAATGAAGCACTGATACTGGTCCCTGTATGTGACCATTCAATCAAGACTCCTTGGGTGATCTCTCACACCTGTAAACTAGGTCCTATTTGAGGGTCATCATCCTCAGAATAGCTTGAAACTCCATGCCTACAAACCCTGTTGCTCAACTCTCTTCAATTTGCAAATGATAACTTGGATAATGAAAATGACCTTCTTTTACACTTTTATCCTTCTCAAAAACCTCACGCCCAAACTTAGCATTTTACTTTTAAATAAAATATTAAATAGTGCCTTCACAAAAGCCAACGCCACTTTTGGCCTTTTGCACATTTAAATAATATTTTCTTTTTGAAAGATGTGCCTTTTTAATAAAAATCATAAAGTAACTTTAAAATATAATATTTTAAATAGAAGTTACTTTATCCCCTTATAATGCCAAATTATAAAGTACTTTATTAAAAGTTACTTTATAACATTAAATTATAAAGTCACTTCAATAATATAACATTATTAAAGTAATTTGACTTTAGTAGTTTAATTAAAGTGCCCACTCTCGACCCAAACTGACAATATCCCAATAACCCCCCGAGAGTGCCTCTGACACAAATCCCCTTTGCAGGTGTGAAACCACTGAACCTGGTATAACTTGCTATAAATAGCAAATATGAATGATGAGCCCTGAACTACCTCCATAAGCCTACCAACCAATGTACTGGATCACTCAGTGGAATATGCTAGAATGGAAACATCAAACCTGTTGAATAGCCTGAATACCCTCCAAAGGGTCCCCTAAACATCCCATTAGACTACATGGACCAAATAGTAGGCTAACCACTACAAGGATATAGATCTCGGAAAAAGGGGACATTACATAAGATAATTTCACTCATACACTAGGCTCTATGCATGCAAATAAGTAGATAATTGAAATTGTTAAATATCCAAATAAGCATAACTTAGTTATCCAAAACCAACACAATATATTTCTTTTGTTACTTCAATAAGATACCTTGCAAAAGCTTTGTAGGAATTTCACCACCTTCTATATGACAAACTAGTCAAAACTAGCATCAAACCAATAAATGTGGAGGGAAAATCAATAAGATCTTTAGAAACATACAATGTTAATGGAGAGATTCAAAAAGGTGTTCAATTTGCACATTAAAATCATTCCTCCAAGATTACAACATGGTATTACATCCTTGCAAGAGAACTCAAAAAGTTTACAATACTAGAAATGCCCTAAACCTGTTGCATAGAGAAAACCCTAATGGTTTGTGAATTCTTTTCTATGTTGTAGCTCTACAACCTTTCATCCATTATCTGAATCTTCAAAATATTCAAATATATATCTTTCCACACTGAGCTACCTTGGGGAAAGAACCATGGTCATCAGCCATTGCAAAGGTCACCCATACTTGCTTGCATCACCTTCATGTGGTGTGCAAGAGAACATGTGAAAGCCATCTTCAACTTGATCACATCCTTCCCAAGTCATTAATGGCATTTTGGATCATGCAGGCAAGTAGATAACCTTCACCTCAGTTGCTTGTAGGAAATTGATGAAGAACTAAAGTTGGCAACCTTGGTGTGCAAGAAGAGAAATCCTATGAAATCTACGAGATGAGAAATCTAGAGTAGGTGAGGGGTGGTTGGGAACCGAATTTACCCACCACACTAATGGCAAACTGGAACTCATTATTCATCGTTGGATTTGCATGAGAATCCACACCCTTGAAATGGCCAATGGCATTTTGGGCAGGAAAGACCCATCGAAGTAGTTACAAGGTCATATCTAACCATTAATAGCATCTTGGGAGGCCCTGGGGAGTAGTTGGGGTGAATAGGGGAAGTTGGAAAAGTTTAATAAAGGTTGGGAGGTTAGAAACGGGGACGAAGGATTCTAATACGGAATTGCACTTGGGAAATGGATAAAATAGACAAGGTTTGAAAGTCAAGTTGACCTCTGCACAAGAAGAAATGAATCAAAGAGCCTTAGGAAACTTTCACGAGATTTGAATGCGAAAGTGGGCATAGGGTTTGGACATTGGAATCGAATTCCAAATCTTCAATATGAATCCACAAGGAAGACTTGGGAAAAAGTGGGAAAAGGTAAGGAAACTAGAGGTTCAGATGTTAGGAGGTGGACAAGAATTCTGCAACATTCAAAGTCCATAAGAAGGCGAAGGTAGGTATGATTGCGAGGTTGAGGGAATGAAAGGTTGGTTTGGACTACCATCGAGGTTCCACAAGGGGAGGAAATAGAGGAAAACAAAAGGAAGGGCGGGCTCAATAGAATTTGCAAAGAAACTGTGTGGGACTGGTGGTCAAAATTGGATATTGGATGAGCAGGAAATTTCTGATAGTCTACCAAAACTCCACAACTCCACAAAAAGTGAAGAAAACAATCAACCACTCACAAACATCAAAATTTATTGGAGACTAGCAACTTCCAAGATATGATAGGGACAAAGATGGTGGAAAAGAACAAAAATTATGTAAATTTGACCCATGGAAACCCATGCAAAGTTTTCTCATTTTGGTTATTTCAGTTATACATGATGTGCAGAATAAGGTCCAAAAGCACAAAAGGGCAACATTCAAATAAATTTAGCTACCATCAAATTCAGCACCAACAAGAAGAGAAAAGAAGTTTGTTGAGAGGATTTGCCAAACCCAAAGTAAGAGAGTAACTACAAAGGTCTCAAGTGAAGTACAAAGTAAAGCATGACCTGCATCATGTGGAACATCATCTCAAAGTAGCAGATAATGTGTTGTTGTTCTTAGGAAGAGAATAGTTACAAACACAAGCCAAGAAGATCAAACCTATAAGGTATAGACCATTCATTCTCTTAGAAGCAGATGATGAGAATGCATTCAAATGAGACCTAACTCCTCTCATAAGTTTACTCTCAGTTTCAATTGTGAATGCCTAGTCTGAGCCCTCCATGTTGGATGAAGAAGAAGAAGAAGATCTAGTACTAATCTCACTAGATGGCTTCGTCTATGGCAAGTAGGGGAATCTTTTAGAAGATGTAGTGTTGCAGCAGAAGGAAAGAGATAGCAGAAAGGGAGTCCAAGAGTCTTGATAAGCGAGACCCAATGGAAAAATGGTGAAGCAAGCCTAATGATACTCCAAGGAGAATGTGAGGAAATTGTTCCTTTAGTATATCGTTGAGATTTTGCAAAACCAAAGGCCTCTGTATGAAGGGAGGTATCATCTATAAGGATCTAGGAAGTTGTCTAGAACAATAATTGATGGTTTTAGAGAAGTTCGAAATCATCCAAGAAAATGTTTTTATCTCATTCAAAACTGCCAGTTATGTACAGACAGCAATGTGAGACTGCAAGTTTAGCATAAACCTACTTAACTGTTGTAGTCCTTCTCTGTAACTTGTTCCTAAGCTAATATATTTAGGTAGACAAGCTATACAGCAGAAGTCTGAATGTCCATATGGAAAATGTATAGAATAATATTGTATAGTTTCCGAAGAATGTTTTGTAACTGTTTAGACTGTGACTACTTGGCAGTCATAAAAGACATTGGTAAATTAAAGAGATATATGTAGTTTGATATGTTTGGAATTCTTGTGTGGAAAACATTCCTTCCCTTTGAATTCTCCAGCAACAGCAGTGTTGTCTCCTATTTGAAGGTGATTTGTTTTCCTCTCCTAGCAACCTTGTTCAAGGGTTGATGATTATACAGCTGTAAAAGTTATTTTGGATCTGATATATGTAAGGGAGTGGACCCCATGTTGACAATATATCAATTAAAAAAATATATATATAATGGCTGGCATCCTCAAGCCATTAAATTTTATAATAGCAAAGGTCTCTAGTTTCAAATTCATCAGCTATGATATTCATAAAATAAACATTATATTCTTGTTACTTCATTATTGATCATACCTTTACAAAAATCATTCAACTCATGTGAATATATGACAAATAGATGTGTTTATTCTTCAATAAAGATACAAAATCTTTCGAGATTTTCATAATATTTCATTTCCAGAAAGAAAACAAGATAAATCAATCCAGAAACTACAAAAATCATGGTAACTCAGCAAATACTACACTGATAATAATGATGTCATACAAATGAAAATAAATTTGGCTACTATTAAAATGAATCTGTTGTTGATGATGAAGTAGATGCATAGAGTGGATAAACAGACCACAAACTCATAGACATTTATACTGATGTCCACCCTCAAATAGCATACAGGATGAGAAGCTTTTAGGCTGAGTACATTTGAATTAAATTTCAGATTACATACAGATAAGCGGAAGTAACATAAGCACTTTAAGGTCTTAAGGGCGATCATCAAATCACATGCATGACTCAAATAGCCTGCCAAAAAACCACCAGAAGCATTTTAAGGGCTTAAATGTTATTGTTGACTTACGTCCGTCACCTGAGGTAGCATGCCATGTTTCCCCTTGGCGTGTCCCCATGCCAGAGAAGAACTTCTCTTCCCATTTATCCCCCCATTTGGTTCCCAAGTCTGTCTCTGCCCATTTGTCTGTCCTGTATTGCAATCAGAGACTTGAAATATTAGGCTAAATAGATCATAAATGTTATTTGTATGCAAAGCTAATATCATAACAATACAAATATTTCCCTGCATTAGGGACTTTCCAATTAAGACCTACTTCTTTACTATATTCATTGTAATATGCTCTATTACAACCTTGTATAATGGAAATGTAAAATGCTTCAATATCGTGATAGTAACTTTATTAAACCTGATCACTTAAAAAAGGCAAATATTGTCCCTCGAAAACCATTTCACAACTGATATAACCTCCAAAGCTAAATATAACACAGAATTATAACTAAAAATTGAACTGCACAAAAAATGTCCTTGAGTAGGTACACAATTGAATGACAAAAAAATTTAATAGGCCAAGCAATTGTTTGTCAACTGTTATATAAAAATAGATTTATCATTTCAAATTTCAACAACATTTTTACATATACTTCTATGTATATGGAATAAATGTTTACTTCATGTCGCTGGCATCAAACACATTACTTTGTTCTCAAGTTCATTTTCATTTGCAATCTTAAATTAGAATGTAGGATGCATATTCTTTCATTCTTTTCTATTTTAAAATATATTCAATCGCTCTGTAATCTCCATTCCTTGGATGGAAGGCATCAGACGTTTCTACTTGGACAGGTTGATAATCAGGAATGCCACTGATCCAGAACATTCCATGTTGAACACAAAAAATTTGACAAGCAAACTATTGTGCAAACTTGTAAAATTCTCCCATAATAACTCACAGTGTCCTACAATAGCTATGGTTTCACAGAATATAATAGATAATTTGATCCCTATATCTTTTGCTTCACAAAGACACGACTCCAACCCTCTATCTGCATCCCACTTCCCTCCTCCAACACCCACTCCCCCCTTGTGCTATTTTCCTATTAGTATTTTGGGGATACAAAGCATCCCCTTTCATGTTCCCTTGTTTCCCTGCCCCTTCCAAAATCAACATGATGGATGATAGCATGATAGATCTAACAAATATGTTTCACTAGCAAGCCTTTAAATTGAACATGTCAATTATCTTTGAAACTTACAAGTTTAAGTCAAAAAATATGAAGAATCAACCAGCGTTTCTCCATGTTTCCAAGATAGGGAGAGGTGCGGGTACATGGAGATGAGGGTTCAAGGGCAGCAGGGGAGCAGCTATTAAATAACATTAACAAGAAAAGAGCAGCTGAAGTTTTTATAATGAAATAGATTGTGTTGGCCCCACGGTTGTCGTTGCACCAAAAGGTCGACTTGTTAATGTCCAATACAACCGCCAGAGACAACGGATCCACGGGAGACGGTTACGCCATGTCACAAAACTCGAGGGGAGCGCTGAACATCTGCCAACAATCTCCCCCTCAACGTTACCCGAGGGGATTCGAACCCGGCACCTTTGGCTCTGATACCAATTGTTGGCCCCATAGTTGTCGTTGCACCAAAAGGTCGACATGTTAATGTCTAATACAACCGCTAGATTTAATGGATCTTGTTGCCAACACAAGTGCAGACAACTGAGAGAGGGCGGGGGGGTGAATCAGTTGTCTCAGAAATTAAACTTATTAACCTTATTCTCAGATATGATAAATAAACATGAAAGCATAAATCATCAACACATCAGAGACACACATAACACCAAGATTTTTTACATTGAAACCCTGTTAGGGGAAAAACCACAGTCGAGGTTAGTCCACAAGATTATACACTGTTAAAAGTATAAAGGAATAAATGGGGAATGCACATGCATTCAGGCACACTTCCTAGAGCTCACTACTCAATTACAAAGAGGCTTACTGCCCAAAGGAAGACACATTGTCTTACAGAAACATTTGGATTACATCCGCAAGATTTTGAACTAAGAGAATAGCATTTGTTAATGCCTGATTACGGTTCCGGTTAAGCACATAAACTCTTCTTCACACTCTACTTCTACCTTTGAATAATTAGGACATTATTCGCACACATCTCATACCTTCAAATGGAATAAACAATCACTCATATATCTACAACTAGGAATTACATTAACTCCATGTCGGCTTTAACAAAATATAAAATGTATACAAACTGTTGGCCCAAAACATAAATAATTATTGATGTGAATCAACCAATGTCGGCCATAACATAGTGAAGACCCAAAACAACATCCTCAAACACGAACCACCTTCAAAAATTATTCCTCGAAGATCCACAACACACTACAATCACCCTGTCGGCCATGAACGTGAAAAACATGAACACACAAAAGATAATCACCAATCGCGAGCACAACGATCAATGCGGATGTGCAACACAGATAGACACGATCTAGAAACATCCACGAGCATCATGAATCACCAAAGAAGCATCCGCAACAACTCATCTTACTAGAATCGCATTATCCTCTATTAGGAACACCAACTGAAGCAACAGAAAAACTGTCAAAACACAGACACTCATAACTCGATCAAATCTTCATGCGGATCTCTTAACCTTAATGTGGATAAACTAGATATACTTGACAACAAACCCTTTAATCCACAACCTCTGATCATCACACTGAGTTGGCCACCATACAGAACTTCACTGGACCACTAACAACCTGCAACATATTTTACTACAATATTCTCAATATCCTCGACATATACAATCTCTAATGTCTTTAAGGCCAATAGTGTTGACATCAATGACAACCACATATCAGCAACATCCAACAATCTCCCCCTTTGGCATTGATGGCAACATATGATGTGAAAAACAACATCAACGCAACTTTCTCTTAGCACTTTCTCCCCCTTAGGTTATTGACTGTTTTCTCCTCAACTCTTTCACATGACTCTTCTCCCCCTTTGACATCAATTACAAAGATACACATTTTCTCCACAAAAGCTTTGAACCGCATTTTTGAACATCTTACTACTCCCCCTGAGTAGCAGCCACTACAACATCAATCTGGATCAAGATATGACTATGAAATGCACAGATTGATGCAAATCAATGCATCTTAGTTCTGATTAGGAGGGGTAATCACCCCTACTTTGCCTCTGAGATACTAAAAAGTATCCTTGGGCAAAGGCTTGGTAAAGATATCTGCAATTTGTTCCTTAGTAGGCACATACTCCAATCTGACTTCCTTTTCACTCACCTTCTCTCTCAAAAAGTGAAACTTGATAGATATATGCTTGGTCTTTGAATGTAGCACCAGATTCTTAGAAAAGTTAATTGCACTTCAATTATCAAAAGAATATAGCAATAGGTTCATCATACACAACTCTGATATCTTTCAACATTTGCTTCATCCACAGTACTTGAGTACAATTGTTCGCAGCAGCAATGTATTTTGCCTCTACAGTAGATAAAGAAATGGCATTTTGCTTCTTACTTAACCATGAAATTAGCTTCTTTCCCAAGAAAATGCACCACCACTAGTACTTTTTCTGTCATTCACATCTCCTGCCCAATCAGCATCAGTAAAAGCACTCAAAGTAAGGTCATCATCTTTAGGATACCATAGGCCAAAATCAACTATTCCCTTCAAGTATCTGAAAATCCTCTTCACAATTGTCACATGAGATTCCTTAGGATCAACTTGAAATCTTGCAACAATGCATACGACATTCATGATATCAAGTCTAGTTTGATTCAAATAAAGCAATCCACCAATCATTGATCTGTATCTAGTCTTATTTGCTTTAGGTGAATCATCATCTTGTGTCAACTTACATCCGGTCACCATAGGTGTACCAACTGGCTTTGAATCTTCCATACCAAATTTCTTCAGCAATTCTTTCACATACTTGGAATGAGATATAAAGATCCCTCTATCTAACCGAGAAATTTGCAATCCCAAAAAGAATTTCATCTCTCCAATCATAGACATCTCAAACTCACTCTGCATCTCATCAGCAAACTTCATGCACAAACTACATCTCCTCCAAAAATGATATCATCAACAAAGACTTCAACAATCAAATCTTTATCATGATCAAGCTTGAAATACAAATTACTATCAGCAGTACCTTTGTTAAATCCAAGCTTCAACAAATACTTATCCAATCTGGCATACAATGCTCTTGGGGCTTGCTTGAGTCCATATAATTCTTTCTTCAACCAACAAACCATATCTCCCTGATCAGTCAATTGAAATCCATCAGGTTGCTCAACATACACTTCTTCCAGTTCACCATTCAGAAATGCTGATTTGACATCCATTTGATAAACTTTGAAGTTTTTGTAAGCAGCATAAGCAAGAAACAGTCTGACAACTTCAATCCTAGCAACAGGAGAAAAAGTTTATTCAAAGTCAATTACTTCCATCTGAGAATATCCTTTACAAACCAATCTTGCTTTGTTTCTAACAACTTCACCTTGCTCATTCAGTTTGTTTCGAAAGACCCATTTAGTTGCAATTACATTTTTGTCCTTAGGTCTAGGAACAAGAATCCTTGTATCATTCTTCTCAATTTGTTGTAGTTATTCTTTCATTGCTTCCACCCAATGTTCATCTTTGCATGCTTCATTGACACTATTAGGCTCAATCTTCGACATCAAACAGTATTCTTCTGCAATTCTTCTCCTTGTTTGAAAACCTTTGTTCTTATCACCAATAATCTGATCTTCTGAATGATTTAGTCTTACATACCTCGGAGTCTTAGGATGTTCTTGAACTTCAGGCTCTTGTGATCTCACTTCTACACTTTCACTAGTTCCTTCCTCTTGATTTTCCTGATCCACCGGAATTATCTAAACTTGATTTGAAGTCTGAACTTTATTTCCTTTATCTAAACTGTCATTTTGATCGTATGAATCATATCCACAGGTTCTGGATGGTCTAACTGTGTCTTCATCAACCTTGACATTAGCACTTTCAACTACTTTCCTCAATCTCTTATTGTAGCACTGGTAGGCCTTACTTTTAGTAGAATAACCAAGAAAGATTCCTTCATCACTCCTAGCATCAAACTTTCCTATATCTCCATCTCTTTTGATAAAGCATTTACTCCCAAATATTTTGAAGTATCTAACAGTAGGCTTATGACCATACCATAGCTCATAAGGAGTCTTACCGGTATCACCTTTGACTTGTACCCGATTGAGAGTGTGAACAGCAGTACTCACAGCTTCTCTCCAGTAGATATGAGGAACATTTCCTTCCAACATCATAGTCCTAGCAGCTTCTTGAATTGTCTTGTTCTTCCTTTCCACAACTCCATTTTGCTAAGGGGTCCGCGAGGCAGATAATTGTCTCTTTCTCCCATGCTCTTCACAAAAAGAATTAAACTCACAAGTGAATTCACCACCTCTATCTAATCTCAAAAATTTAATCTTCAAACCTGTCTCTGTCTCAGCCATAGCCTTAAAAATCTTGAATTTCTCCAGAGCTTCAGATTTTTCCCTTAAGAAAGTAACCCACATTATTCTAGAATAATCATCAATGAGTAACATGAAATACCTGTAACCTTGTAAACTTCTGACTCTAGAAGGACCACACAAATCAGTATGCACAAGCTCCAACACTTCATTTGAACAATGTCGTTTGCTCTAAAATGAAACTCTAGTTTGCTTTCCTAACTGACATTCCTCACATATGGTATTAGTAGGTTTTATCAACTTAGGAAGATCTCTCACAGCCTGAGTAGAACTTATCTTGATAATATTATCAAAGTTAACATGACACATTCTCCTATGCCACAACCAACTTTCATCAACTTGAGCAATCAGACAACTTTTACCAGCAACATTCAGATGAAAGATATTATCTTTTGTTTTTGTACCTGATGCAATCACATTTCCGGAACTTTCCAATATTCTACACTATCCATCCTTGAATTGAAGATTGTATCCCTTGTCAACCATCTATCCAACATTTAAGAGATTATGCTTCAAACCTTCCACATATAGGACACCATCAGTATTATGCTTACCATCAAGAGAAATGGATCCTCTGCCACGGATTACACCAGCTTTGTCATCACCAAATCTTGCAACACCACCATCATACTTTTCCAAGCTCACAAATTTACTTTTATCACCTGTCATGTGATGAGCGCATCCACTGTCAATCACCAATTCATCTTTTTCTTCAACTCTGGCTTCCAAAGCTTTCTCCACATTTGTGCAACTAGTAGATTCAGTGGGGGTTGGATCATTTTCCTTGATAGCAATAAATACCCATTCGTCCTCACTAACATTTCCTTTATCAGATTCATCATCTGTCACCTTCATCAGCAGCATAATAACACTTTCTTTGAAATCTAGGCTTGTTAGGTCTTGGCTTAGGAACTCTTTCCGGACATCTTGAGGCAAAATGACCTATCTTATTGCAAGAAAAACATTTAATAAGCAATTTCCCTTTATACTTACCTTCTCCTCTGGCTTCTCTCTTGACAATAAGTGCTTCAAGCTCGTCTAATTTTCTCTCTTCTTCTTCAATCTCTCTCATTTCCTCCTCATACTTGTACATTTTTATAGAAAAACTTTCACCCGGATCATATCTCTGCTTACCTTTTCCGGAGATGGTAGCTTTGAATGCAAATTTTGTCTTAGGAAGAGCATCACCAAATTCACTTAACTAAAAAGCAGTAAGTTTGCCAATCAACATGTCTCTAGTTACATTTGTCACAGTTCGGATCTCCTCAATAGCTGTAGCTTTGGCTTTGTATGCAACAGGCAAGGATCTGAGCACTTTAGCAACAATCTTTGATTCTTCCAATGTTCCACTAGCACATCTGATACTACACACAAGTTCATTCACTGTCTGCATAAAAGAAGTAATGTTCTCATCATATTTCTAGATCTCATAAGCAGTCTTCATATCCATTACATTTGTCATCTCAGAATCAGTCAGAGCACTCAACAATGCTTCCTTAGCCCTGATATTGTACTCGGGATCCTTAAGTTCAGCACTAGTAGAAGGACCATTTTGTGGGATGATATATCTATTCTTTGTAATGTTCCAGTAGGGTTCACCAATGCATCTCAGATGACACTCTATTCGAGTCTTCCACAGAGAATAATTAGTTCCATCAAATCTCGGACTATCCTTCTTATATGTCGCCATCCCGGATCACCTCAAGCTATTAAACTTTTTCCAAGGAACCTGCTCTGATACAAATTGTCAGCAACACAAGTGCCAACAACTGAGAGGGGGGAGCGGGGGGGGTAGGAAGGGGAGGTGAATCAGTTGTCTCATAAATTAAACTTATTAACCTTATTCTCAGATCTGATAAATAAACATGAAAGCATAAATCATCAACACATCAAAGACACACATAACACCAAGATTTTTTACGTGGAAACCCTGTTAGGGGAAAAGCCACGGTGGAGGTTAGTCCACAAGATTATACCCTGTTAAAAGTATAAAGGAATAAATGGGGAATGCACATTCATTCAGGCACACTACCTAGAGCTCACTTCTCAATTACAACAAGGCTTATGGCCCAAAGGAAGACACACTGTCTTATAGAAACATTCAGATTACATCCGCAAGATTTTGAGCTAGGAGAATACCATCTGCTAATGCCTGATTACAGTTTCAGTTAAGCACATAAACTCTTCTTCACACTCTGCTCACTCTTCTTCACACTCTGCTTCTGCCTTTGAATGATTAGGACATTATTCACACACATCTCATACCTTCAAATGGAATAAACAATCGCTCATATATATCCACAACTAGGAATTACATCAACTCCATGTCGGCTTTAACAAAATATAAAATGTATACAAACTGTCGGCCCAAAACATAAATAATTATTAATGTGAATCAACCAATGACCGCCACAATATAGTGAAGACCCAAAACAACATCCTCGAACACAAACCACCTTCAAAAATTATTCCTCGAAGATCCACAACACGCTACAATCACCCTGTTGGCCATGAACGTGAAAAACATGAACACGCGAAAGAAAATCACCAATCGTGAGGACAACAATCAATGCGGACGTGTAATACAGATAGAGCACAATCTTGAAACATCCACAAGCATCATGAATCACCAGAGAAGCATTTGCAACAACTCATCTTACTAGAATCGCATCATCCTCTATCAGGAACACCTACTGAAGCAACAGAAAAACTGTCAAAACACCAACACTCATAACTCGATCAAACCTTCATGCGGATCTCTAAACCTTAACGTGGATAAACTAGATATATTCGACAACAAACCCTTTAATCCACAACCTTTAATCATCAACACACTGAGCTGGCCAGCATACAGAACTTCACTGGACCACTAATAACCTGAAACTTATATTATTACAATTTTCTCAATATCCTCGACATATACAGCCTCTAATGTCTTTAAGGCCAATAGTGTTGATATCAATGACAACCACATATCAGCAACATCCAACAGATCCATGGGAGGCGGTTAAGCCATATCACGAAACCCGAGGGGAGCATTGACCATCTGCCAACAGATTGCACTGCATTTGTAATGGCAATCCTCCCCCTATTAGGTTTTAGGGTTTTAGCACAATTTTACTTAAAAAGCTACTTTTGTTTTACTCCACTAATAGGAGCAGCTTGTCCAATCTTGAAAAACAGGACCCATAACATCCCCTCCAATTTTCCATGTTCCAAGGACATATAGGACAGTGGAGCCCTTGGGGACACATCCCCATGGAACACTGGAATCAAGGCACTCAACAAAACAGCCCTTCTATTATTATTCATAGAAGCCTTTTGGGGATTTGCATGAATAGATAGAAGCAATCTATAATATATTTTCTAAATATAATATACCAACTACATTGAAGTCCTTTTTTCACATTCAATTCTCCCCCCTACAAGTATCACTTGCCAAATTAGCAAACATCGGATGATGCTTATATATACAAGAGTTTGTAAAGAGTTTCCACTACTTGAATGTATAACCAAATCCGAAATAAACCCTTCTCATACAAGGAATGTAATGTTCCCTTTTAAGCGAGCGTCAGAATTTGGTGGATTAGCCTATCATCAAGTCCTTGTAGGCTAATAATGGTGTGTTGTACCCCAAATTAAAAATTTTGTTACACTTAGGCATTTTGAAAAAATGGTCAAAAGTCTTGTTAAAAACTGTCAAAAGGTCGGAAAATGAAAACTTGCATGTCATGCATGGTACTCAAAAACTCAAAATTTTCAAAATCTGAGGGTTTGGGTCTGCTCAAAGCGAAGTTATCTACAAAACCCAGATCTCAGTTTTTTAGCCCTAAATTTTAGGAATTTCTTAAAAAATAGAAAGTTTCCAAAAATAGACTTTTTCTGGGTTTTTTCTAGGTTTCTTCTCAAATGGATGCTGGCAAAAAATTCTAAAAATAGAATGTCTGACTTGAGGGGTTCAAGCTCATTTTGATTGGCTTAAAATACTTCCTCATCAGGCTGGTCCAGTCAGAATCATTAAAAGAACAGCTTTTCTCTGGTGGGTCTATTCTGCTTTTTTAGAAGCTAAAATGGCAGTTTTGGGATCATCAATGGAGGTTGGTTAACTACCAGGTGTTAGATTCAAGGTCTCAAACACTGCACAAATCAAGAAATGGCGAAAGATGTTTGTGAAATGGAGAATGAAGGAGGGATGCTGGAAATTCCTGAAAACGGTGAAAATTTGGCTAAGTCTAGAGAGCTCAAGTGCCCCTACCCAATCAACGCGCATGGGATTTTGTGCCTTAGAATATTTTTCAGTCTCCAGCATGATGTGAATGCAGCATCTGTCGAGCAGAGAGCGAGGAATGAAAAACAAAGCAGAAAGTTGAAAAAGTTGAAATAAATTCTAACACTAGAGAGTAAAGGCGCCCCTACTAGCCAGGGGTGCCCATCTTTTCAAGGCTTCAAAAGTCAGAATAAGGGTTTGTGCTTCCCAAACAGTGTTGCTCAAAATCCTTCTGGCTTCACAGTGAGTTTATCAACAAGTCCATCGGATCAATCAGTCAGCCAAAATATCATATCGAACTGAGAAGTCTTGACAAAGGGGTAAACTGGAAGTTGTGAAAAACATCAAAAAAATTCTAAGTCTGGAGAATAAAGGCGCCCCAGGTAGCCAAGGGCGCCTAGGGTTTTGGAGGATCAAAAAATACTATTAGGGTTTACAAATATGCTCATCTCCTTCAGAATTTCTCAGGCTATCCAGTGGATATCTCAACCAGATCATCGGATTCGTCAGTTACCAGCAGTTGCAGATCAAATGGAGGACAAAGCATGGAAGGTCAAAGTTGAGAAATCGAAAATCACTTAAAAATGACTAAGTCTGGTAAGGATGGGTGCCCCGGGTAGCCAGGGGCACCCAAGGTTTTGGGCACTCAAAAGGTGAAATTAGGGTTTGAGACCTACAACAAGTTTTCTTCAAATTTGAACCGACTCTCCAACAAAGTCAATAGCGAGCTCATCAGATTTGTTAAGCACCAAATATGTCAGATTGAATGGAGGAGGAAACACTTGCAAAATGAAAAAGTCAAAAGAAAAGATGAAAAACACAGAAAAAAATCTAACTCTAGACGAGTTGGGGGGTGCCCAAGCTTTTAACCCCCTAAAATCAGTTTTCAGGACTTATAGCATTCAGAAGATATTCCTCATAATTCTCCAAGCTATCCAACGAATCTAGCTATCAATTCATCGGGCTAGTCAAGCATCCGGAAATTAGATTTCATCTGAAGGACAAAAGCAATGTTAAATTGAAGGACATGAAAAATGGCTATCACTGGACAGTAAAGGCGCCCCAACTAGCCAAGGGCGCCCAAGATTTTGAGGCCTCAAATTCAGTTTTTTGAGGTTGCAATCTCCAGAACAATCTTTTCCAATTTGATTAGGCTCTACAACGAGATCATCAGTCAATTCACAGGATTCATCTGGCGTCCAGAAATCAAGATCAAACTAAGGTCAAAATTAAGCAAAAAGTTGACAAATTTGATGTTTTAAGTCTGATTTTCTGCCTTGGTAATTTTGTCAAACACTTGTCTTGCAATCTTCAACTTTCTGGTAAAACGTTTCACTTTGCTTGTTTTGATATGTTTTGATGCCAATGATGTTTGGAAACTTGGAAAGGAATGCAAATGAAGCTAAACAAGTATCTAATATGATGTGCAATCATTTTTTGTATTTTCAAATGCAATAAACATGAAATTCTGATATGAAATGTCTACCTACAGTCAAGGGACATTTAACAAACACTTCGCATGCATCCTAGATAAAAGAAAAGCAATTGCGTAAGAGAATCATTTGGACAAATACTTTGCAAGCAAACTCCTTATCTCTCCAATTTCAATTTGCACTATGTAAAGAGATTACAACTAGATATATAATGCTGATATGAATGTTTCAACTATTCATGGCTGAGACTAAAATGCAATTTGGCTGTATGTTTCAACAGCATTACAATGCAACTTCATTTGACATATAATGATGGCCATTACAATGCTTATATGCTGATCCAATGACTCCTAAGAGGAAATTATAAATCTAGATGCATTACAAACTGAATTTGAAGAACCTGGAAATGAATAGCAGCAACCATAGACTGGTTCAAATCTCTTAGAAGAAGCTGAATTAGTCCCCTTTAATGCTGCGCCTATCTTCCTTTGTGCCAAGCGACCCTCCTTGAATTTTTCCAGAATTTATTGAGCCTTCTTTCACCCAAATCGCACCTTGCTTAGTGCGCCCAGCATGGAATGCAAACACAGAAATTTCAATCAGCCTTCAACAAAATTTCGACTTTATCATCAAGTCGACCTTCTAGCCAAGATTCATCCCTTTCAAAACTTGAAATTCTTCAACCAAAATCTGCAAGTAATCTCTTGGATTCGATTTTCTCTTCAATATCAAAATTTGGCCATTGGCCACAAAATTTTGCCCCAATGTGAAAGACTGAAATATCTCTCACTCTCTTCCAGCTAGCATTGATATTTCACAATCGAAACCGGCACCTTAGAGTATTCAAACCCTCGGGCAAGTCTTCAAGCATTCAAGCTTTTCAACACAAGTAGATGAATATGCAACTCAAGATGTCTCAAATGCTCTCCAAAAGCTCCTTTTAAAGAAATTACAATTACCTCCAAGAAGCTTCTAGAATACTTTATTATTTTATTATTTAAGTGACTTTTTAATATTTCCTTTTGTTTTAGTCACTTTTATTAAATTAATTAAAATATAAAGTCATCTTATGATATTTATTTTTGAGATAACTTTATAAATAATTAATTTAATAATTTATTCCCTTATATCTCCAATTTAGCCTTCGGCAATAATAAAGGCTAAAATAATGTCCTGAGGCCATCAAGAAGGGGGCATTAAAAAAGTTCAATGCCTTAGTGAAACTTTTCAAATTTCATCCTTCAACATTCGAAGCAGTGTCCGCATTCAATGAATCTGGCTTAGGATTGGCTTCAAAGAATTAAAGTTGGAGAATAAAAGCATTTTTTATCCTCAAAACCTATTTAAGGCGGCCTTTGCATTCATTATTCACATATTTTTGCAGGTGGTGTCCAAAGCAAGAGAGGAGGAAACAAAGAATTTTATTCATATCAAGATTTGAAAGCTAAAACGTCTTGCTTTTTCAGAGTTCTTCATATTTTCCAGATCAGGTTGTTCAAAGGATCGCTTTTTCATGCTTCAAATTTCCAAGGCATTATTTTTCAAAAGAAAGGGGTCATCCTTTTAAATTTTCAATAATCTAGGTCAGCTTGGTTGTTGATTATCTACAACTTTGGGAAATTTTATATTTTCAAGAACCTGCTTTTTTCACGCATGTCCAAGAAATCTTCAATATTCTCAAAATTTGAGCAACTAGGTCTCTCTGAAACGCGTTTCTACACAATACCCAGCTCTCAACTTTTTTCAAGAAAATCCTAAAATTTTAGAGTTTCTACTTTTTCAATCAGCTATCAATATTTTCCAAAATCGGACAATCTGAGTCTCTTCACAACAAGATTGTACACAAAACCCATATCTCAACTTTTTTTCCGAAAAAATCTGCCTTTTTGAGGAAGAAAAATCAGCAAGCTATTTTTAGTTTTTGTGCAGAACTTTTCCGAGCATAGTCAAGTTTACAGTCAAAATTCAAGTTTTTCAACATGCAGTACTCTCCCATGGAATTCAGAACCAAGTCGCTTTTGTATCATGATTTCATAAAACTTTTGAAACTGATTTGCATCATATAAAACCAGTGTTTGATTTGCGTGCTTTGGAACACGCTAAAAATGTTGCAGCCACGCATCTTGGTCTTTCTGGATTACTTGCAGCAGCTTCAATTCCCGTCTCAGTGCAAAGTCTACAGTTTGTAATTGCTTGTGTCAAGCATTACAACCCAACAACACAAGAAATTCAAGCAGCGGCTGGAAGAAGCCGGATGTTGTTGAAAAGTGTTTTTCAATACCACCTTAGTCAAAAAATTTGGTCATCTCCATTGAAGAATGTGAAAAGGTGTGGCACATGCACAAGGACAAATATTGGAAGAAAATTGCAGAAAGATGATTGAAGGAGAAACACAATACTTTGCCTAAGAACATCGGACGTGGAGAATTCAAGGAGGAGTTAGAAATAATGATTACTCTGCTCAACCGAGTCACTGGTCAAGCAGAAGCCACTAAATTCCAGCCTTGGATGGTTTATATCATCTGTCACATCATGAATAAAACAAAGCTCTGTGACTGGCCAACTTTGATCAGCAATAGTCTTCAACATCAAATGACAGAATATTTCAAAATCCATGAGTTTCACATGATTTCATACCTTATCCACCTAATGGCCTATCAAGGCAAATTCAAAGGTTTGAACATCGTCGGAACTCTGGATGTACATGTATAACATCATTTCCCACAACTGGAGTTTTCAGAGTCAGCACATCTTTATAAGCGGGTTAATGATGCATACAGCAAGAGACTTAGAAAATGAGTTGCATGTACGGATTTCATCAATTGCTAGGGCAGCAATGGCAGATTGGGCTGATTGGTGCATCCAATTTCCTACATTCTCCTACATCAGAGTGTACGGCTTCTCAAGTAGTCCAGTCATGTTGCCGGGGTATCCCACAAATGAGGTGGTTTTCATAGAGTTTCTAAGGCAAGTGTATGAAGTTCACACGTTCTTGAGAAACTGAAAGAAAGCTACTTTTAGTTTTCTAGTTGAGATGGGTATCTAAGGATGTAGATCCTCAGCGGATGCTAAGGTGATGGGCAATGAGTTGTCTAAGTTTGGCCTCAAGTTGTTCAATGAGAGGAGATCATATGATCCTCATGGCCTTTTTCCATCTTGTCTTGGTCAAAATCAAGCACATGTGTCCACAGTTGAAGATTTTTGGGCTAACTGTGACGACGAATTTAAAGTACCGAAGCGCAGTAATAGCAGATTCACACTCCAACAGATGGTTGATTTCCTATCAAAAGTTATAGAAGGATTGTCTGATGATGACGCAGAAGTACTTCTTCCTATGTACGCCAGAAATCAAATTGAGCAACAGCCACTTCCACAAGTCAATTGGTCCATCAAAGAAAACACTTCAATTGAAGAAAGAACGAGCCAAGTTGTCAAAAACAACAGGATTTTCTTAAAACTCAAGATCACTCGGAAGGAAGCTATTCCAATCGCAAAGCCGCCGATAGTGCAGTCATCCCTACCTTCTTCTTCCAAACCAAAACTGAGAATGAAGGCTATGAGCCACCCTCCAGAAAGATTGAAGATCGATAGAATGGCAAAGAGTGTAAGAAGAAAGTTGGATTTCTCCAATGCAATTCAGCAGGAACAACCGGCAATTGTATCAGAAGTTCCACCAAAAGAGCCAGTGCCACAAGCAGAGGCAGTGCCTATGTCTCCTGAGTCTCCACCGTCGCCGAGGTCTTCTCCCATCCATATTGATTCAAAGGTTGAAGAGATTGATGAAGTTGAAGTTGAGCCTCCCAGAGAAGTTAGTAAAGACACCTCGTCTTGGCTTGAGAACGTCCTAGGAAGGAGGAGGAGGAGACCATCGTATCATCTGAACTTTGCAGAGTTTGACAGCGTTTATCAAGAGTCACCAATGAAGAAGCCTAAGAAACAAGTTCACATAGAAAAGAATCCAGATGGTGAGATTATCATTGAAACTGCTACACCCCCAGAAGATAAGATATTGATGAGGTTGAGATTGATGATTTCACAATCCTCAAGGCCAATCTCGGCAGAAGCACTTGGCATATCGATGTGAATATATTCGAGGTTGCAGCAGAAAATCTAATGGATAGAGCGCTTAAGGATGGAGAGGATAAGGCAGCCCTCAAGGAAAATCGACAACTATGGCAATATGTTTCTAATCTACTTTATGGCACTTCACAGGCCACTCTACTCCTTCCATAGATTCTAGAGACACCAGCTGATCAACACCAGTTAAGACAATTGGTAGTATATGGGAAGCATATGCGGAATTGGATAGAGGAATTCATCATCAAGGGCAGATTTGTGCTTTCAGAGATGTATCAATTAAGATATAATGCCCATGATCTGCATCAAGGGATTCAAGGGTCTCTCGCTCCGTTTAATAACATAAAGTCAAGTTATTTAAAGCCATTAAGTTGGGCGCCCACTTGAGATATATTTTAATACAACAAAAGCAAATCTATTTATTATATTGAATGCTTTTATAATGCTTTGGAAATCATGCCAATTGGAGGAGAAGTATAAAAGGCTTTCAAAAAGGAAATTCATTATTCATCATCATTCAACACTTATGAAAATTTGCTGCTTTGGCTGAGAAGAGGAGAAACAAGGGTTTCTTGCTGCAGATTGATCTTCGATAACAATTTTCTCTCAGATTCGAGCATTCTACAGGTGTGAAATAACACCCAAGGTTTGCTTATCAGGTGGCTTTACATCAGAGATCACAATTGTGCTTACAAGAGTTGATTTACAGAGGGTTTTCAGAAGATTTTGTGCGGATCAGAGATTTCATTGGAGGTTATCTTTGCCGGTTACCATTTCATTGTTGCTGCAACTACTTCAAGCAGGCCGTACAACATTAATTGCAGGTCGTACTTCATCTATGCAGGGCGTGGAAATTCATAGAGTGAAGCGCCTGGGTTTTGTGTCTAGAATTTGCAACATCTTTGACGTCTAAGGGAAGAGTCTTGTTTGGCACAAGTTTTAAGTTGGAGAAGGCACTCAATTGAGCTAGGCGTTTCAAACACAGGGGTTTGCTGTTGCTGATCATAATATTTCAGACTTGTAATAAATTCCCGTTTGATCTTCGGGGAATGATTTCTTGTCAATGCAAAGTAATGGTAAATTTGATTTGATAATATATTGCATTGGCTTCAGCATTGTCCATTATTTGCAATTGTTTATAAATTATATACATTTCCTGGCAAACTCTTCAAATAACACAAAAAACCAAAACAAAACTATTAAACCCCAAGCAAACAAACAGGCAGAATTCCAAAATCAAATATCTCAGATCTGGTTGGGATATTTCAAGGAAGGAAACACATATCAAGGAAACAGTACTACCATAAGATTGACATGGCAAGATACTTGTACAACAAAGAAAAGGAAGAAGTATTGACCCTCATTGCAACTATGCAAGCAGGCAAGAAGGAAGCACAACATGAGCCAACTAATGATGCAATGACCCATGCTGAAGGATTGCTCAAGTTTTGTTAGATGTACTGGTGGAGGTATCTTCAGAGGTGCTCAAGAAAGGACTCCAATAAGAGACCATGTGTTTTCTTAGAGTAGAAGAATCTTGCAGATCCAGCAGTTTCTTGAATTAAGTTATTGGTTCAATTGCCTCAGCACACCTTTCCTTAAGAGATCAAGAAGAACAGATAATATGGGCTGTTCTCATTCTGATAGGCAAAAGTTGCCTAAATTCCAGAGAGACAAAAAAGAGGATTCTCTTTGATGCTGTTGAACCTGCAAGAACAGATAATATGGGCAGTTCTGTTTCTGATAGGTAAAAGTTGCCTAAATTCCAAGGAGAAAAAAAAAGGATTCTCTTTGATGATGTTGAACCTGCAAGAACACTTGGAGAACAACCCATTCTAGAGGAAAGGTGATGGAAATCAAATCCATTATGACCGGAATGGAAGACCAATAATAAAGTACAGGAAATTTCATGAATGAGTCATATTAGTAAGCCTTGCCTTCACCATATTAATAAGCACTATCACAGAAAGGTTTACAGTCATGTCAAGCATAATGCTTGGGTATAAAATTATAAATTAAAAGCTTGTACTCTGATGATCATGCTTTTTCATATAGAAACTTTTGTTAATTATTATAAATTTTTTCAGTAGTATAGACAACTTTAAATATTGTAATTTAAATCAAATTCTACTAAGTCGTGCTTTTAATTTCCACCTCAAATGATCCATCTTAAGGCTGGGAAGGTTGGAACCAAGGAAAATAAAATATACGATAACATCTTGCGTGATGCAGCACATAAGATAGCAACAGTGCGGTAGAGTCTCAAGGTTATTACAATATGGTAGAATGTTTTAAAATATCTGTGGACCATTTTCATGCTGCCTTTTACATAAAATGGACTGTGATCACAGTAAAATACATGAAGTACTGATTTAAAGTATTATTGTATGAAATTGGAAGACTTTGGATGAGATCAATGAAATATAATAGAAATTATACTGAAAATATACAGCTTTGAAGAACCAATCTTGGAATTAACAGGAATATTTAAAAATAAACACGGTAAGACACCCATGGAAAAGGTTGCATCCATGCTTCTGAATGGTAAGAGGAAAATTTAATGAATTTATCCCTTTGAAGGAAATAGTTCATAGCAAACTTAAGGAGTGGTCAGAAATTATTTAATCTAGGTCACTGCCAATTCGCAGAACCATTCAACCAGCATTGGAACTCACTGCAGGGTCCAAATGAATGTCTGACAGATGAGTATGATCATCGACTAGCCAATACTAGCAACATTTGGCAAGTTCATGGGACCAGCAACCCACTTTAGTAGACACAAGGGTCACCTTCCAGGTGCCACTTAACACTTACCTTCAGATTAACTGAATTCTCAATGTGGCATAATCATAAAAAAATAATTTCTCAATGGCCATGTACGATAGTGTTGGAACATTTCTGTTACCCAGATTAATTGAATTCTTGTGCTTTGGCTTTGATACTTAATCATTTGAGTACTTAAAAAATTATAGGATCTACATATGACTTTCAGTATTTAGTAGTGTATTACGAACCATAATAGTAGATTACTTCAATTGGTATACCTGAATTATTAGTCTGATTCTCTTGGTGCTATTAATTTTGATCTTATTGAATGAGGGTTCAAGAACTTTATGACCCTCCAGTTTCAATTGAACAACCCACTGCCAGGAAAAAATTTTATGTTTTGAACATTCACTTGGTTCTAATACTCCATTAGTTTGTAATTCATCTCATTGGTATCTTTCCTCTTAAGAAATTTCAAAGAATCTTTAACCATTTACAGAGGAATAGTAAATAGTAGAGCTGGATGATCCAAAATGGTAAATTACAAATGGAAGTATTGTTATCAGTCACTCAAATTCTAGAAGACATGCATTCTATTTCCAACTCAAATGACACATCTGAAGGCTGGGAGACTTGGAAATAAAGAAAAGAAAATATAAAATAACATCTTCCATGATGCAGCACATAAGATAGCACACAAGGCGGTAGAGGCTCAAGGTCATTACAATATGGTAGAATGTTTTAGAAAATCTGTGGAACATTTTCGTGCCAGTTTTTTAATAAAATGTACTGTGGTCAGAGTGAAATGCATAAATTACTGGTTTAAAGTATTATTGTATGAAACTGGAAGATTTCGGATGAGACTAATGAAAAATGATAGAGTGATAGTGTGAGCATTACTCAATCCAAAGGATAAACTGTCAAGCATGTAAACAATATGTCTTACCAAAACATGTTTTAACAACATCTTGGTGTCAAAGATGGGGAAGTCGTCATGAATCAACACTTCCCATATGGAGACTGAATTCTCTAAACCTATTATACATTCACTTACAAGCAAGCTTGGAGGATTATCAATCACATAATATATCTCGTCCCTACATTCTCTAAGAAGTTTGAAATCAGCTAGCTGGTCTCCTACCTCCATTACACCCAACTGAACATTTGCTAACATGCACTTTGTTGATTCAAGCTCAAGAGTAAGCTTATCAACCTTTCTTTCACATCCTTGAAATAAACCAATGATCTTCTTTGTGAATTCGTAGGCATAATCCCGATCTTTAATCCAGCATAGCTACCAAGATTTCATAATCACTAAGGAGTCTTTAATAACTTGCAAATTAAAGAGAGTGACTCCATCCCAAACTCCTTCCTGTCTCTCATCACTCAAACTATGTGAGCGGTCAAATCTGAATAAGGCATGCACCTCATCCCCAATGGAAAACATGAATTGTCCTTTCCACTCACAAAAGTGCAAGGATGGTGAACTGCTGATAGGCTGCATTTCAAAATCAGAACTTTGTTCCTTGTCTTTGTTGCCCCCATAGCTGCTCCAAGACTCCTGTCTTTCACCACCCACCAACTGAAAATACTCAAGGTCATGAAGAGAATCAAATCTTACCAATTCTTCGGACCTCTGTTTACAATCAACTACATAAAGAGGAAAATCTGATTTGAATTTAAGAATTTTTTTAACCTCTTCATCAGCAAAGGCCCCGTGGTCTTCTAGCTCTATTTCCCCTTCATTGTCTCCTTGATTATATGTTAAAGAAGCCCCCAATTTGATCAATGAGTCATTATTAATCGCAGACCTGAAAGCTTTAGCAGCAAAAAACTTTTCTTTAGTGGCTGCAACCAAACTAAAATGGTCATTATAGGGCTTTTTCATGCAAGCTACTTTGTCAAAAACAACTTCTCCTCCAAAGGCCATCTCATAGCTTGTAGTGAAATCTGAATTTTGTTCTTTATTGGGATCATAGGGAAATCTATCCCATACAAGTTCCTTAACAAAATTAGGTGCCTTCACACCCGGATCCCAAATGCTGAAGGGCTGATTATTTTGTTCAAAAAGAAACTGTCCTTCATACGCCACTTGGAATGGTGACTCTTTGAATGGGACACCTACCAACTCAACAAAACTGATATCTTCATGAGAATCTTTCTCCAAGAGCTTAGTTTGATGATCAAACGATTCTAATCAATAACTATTCATGACATCTTCACTGGAATGAAGTAAAGGATCATCATTACTAGCTGATTTGAAGACTTCATCCTTCTTGTCTTCAATGAGCCCTTCATGTAAAAGTATATTATTGATCTCTTCATAAGTGGTTACAAGCATACCAAGGAGCTCTTCTTGATTACATGTCGTAGACTCTTCATGTGTATTCAAAACTGATGTTGCCTCCTTGCACTCACCCTCAACATGTGCGAACAACTGCATATCAATAGGTACTTCTTGAGAAACCGCCTTAGAATCATTGAGAAACAACATTTTATTCCCATCCTTTGCACTAATAACTACCTTATTTTTCTGCTCTGTCTTCTTCAAGTGTGGCTTCAATTTTCTCTCACACTAAATGAACAAATTTTTGATCAACAAACCAGCAGTAGAGGAATTATTTCCTTCTTGTTCATGAATGTTTAACAAAAAAGTTAGGACGGATTTTGGAATGTCATCCATCTCATTGATAGTCAAAACTAAAATGCTTCTCATTGCTGCCACTACAACCTCCTCCTGTTCACTCCAAGTTGAAATGAAGAGTTAATGGATCAAATAATATATTCGATCTTGCATACCTAGTTCAACCAGCAACATACTTGTTTTGAGTTCAAAAAATATCTTCAATATAGCAACTCTTCTTGGAAACAAACTACTTCCAGTTTCATCCAAATCTTGAAAACTCTCCACTATCATATTCAATATGATCTTCATGGTTTCTCAACTTTCAACATCATAAGGCAGATGGGGATTTACAATTCTTATTATCTCCATGAAACAAGAAGAAATCAGCAGCTTGATTTCTTCATCAGGATGCCCCAACCAATAGGGTTGATTCAAAGAATTCACTGTAGGAGCTAGTGCCAACTCCATTTTCTCTGAAGGTGATGGCTTCACTTGTCTCAAACATTGTTCTAACAAATGAAGAATGTTCTCTTCATTTTCTCTTGACTGAAATTCTTTACCAAGTCTCTTTCCAACCATAAAGAGTCTCTGCCAACTTCATCTCTTCTTCATTAGCCATGCCTAACTGCCAACTTTTGGATACCACAAGGAGTTGAACTAGAATCTGCTCTGACTTCCGGTGTAGTACCAGAGATCTCTGTCACTCATTTGCCTAAACATGAAGCACTGATCAAAAGGATGGCAGGATCTTCTGCTCTGATACCACTAAAATATTCCCCTTACTTTTTTCCCCAAAATTAGACACACAAACCAGCATCAAACCACTGATTAGCGTTAGCTCCAAATGCAAATCAGCATGGAAAGTAACTCTAACAAAGAATGTTCACCAAGATCCCAATGTGGGCGAGGTGATAGCATATGGTCAGAGCATCATTAGGTATAAACCGAACTGAAATTACAATTCATCTGCTGATGCAGGCATCCACAAGCAGTGGGAATACTCCACTTATTCAGTGGGTGAGATTATTACATTATTAAGGCGGCAAGCCAACCATTAAATCCTCTCTTCCACTTAATTCGTGGGGGGAAAATAGTCCACACAACCACTTATTTTGTGGGGGGAATTTACAAACAAGAAAGATGTTTATTCTAAAACTCAACCACTCAATTGTGGGAGTGTAATCAAATATAAATTGCAGCAAAAAAATGAAATAGCCGTTAGTACTACTAACTAGCTTTACAATGAATAGAAATAGTTGCAAATAAGAGAGATAAGCTTCCAGAATGTTCTTTATCCACACTGGCGGTAAACCATCCAAAGGTACTTAATGTGAGAATTAAGAAATGATTGCAGCAATAAAGGACTGGAACAGTACTACTGTTTACAGTCTTACAATATAGAAAGAGAGCTGCAAATTACATGAATATTACAATGTTTTTCAAAGCACCAAGATACTAAATGATTCCATGATAAATATTAACAATTATTGATGAAGAGAGGACTGGAAATTCAAACTGAAACAAGTCTGATGTAAATCTGCAATTCTGGAAATGAATAACCAGCAACTATAAGAATCAATTAAATGCTCATAACTTCACCAAAGTACCTCCGAATGGCGTGAAACAAAGTGCAATGAACCTTTGGAGGATAGGCGCCCATGACAAGATGAAGAAACAGCCTCAAAAGTCATCCATTAATTTATGGCACAATTCACAATGCTCTCCAAATGGTACGGCTCTTGAGAAGGGCGATTTAGCAATATAAAATCAAAGACTTGCAAATAAATTCCAATCTCTTGTGGAAGGGGTCGCCTTGGGTCTAGAAACACTTTGCAAACATACCCAGAATGATATATAATTTGCTCAAAAAGCTGTTAACAAAAAACACTTTCAGCTGTAGCAATATTAGCAACACCAAAACTGAGAAAAACTCCAAAATCTTAAACAATTGAGCTTCATCTGCTAGTCTGAATGAGAAGCAGCAATAAAAACCAATTAGGTCTTGTCTCTCAAACACGAAATTGATTGGAATTTAGGAGGTAAGCATCCCTCGAAGAAATAATCACAATGTCATTTTGACAGCATAACTTTAGCAATTAACAATGGATACCAAATACTGGAGCAAGGCTTCACTTTTATAGAAAAGGAGAAAACTCTTCAACTCCCCTTCAAGGCACGCCAAAAGTCACAGAAGAGACTTTTCAAATTTCAAGAATTTCTAATTCTTCCTCAAGGGTGGCGTCCCACTTCATGGCAACATTAACTTTATTTAATATTCTATTTTCTCCTTAATGACTTTGACCCCCCTTCAAGTCCACATTTTAAAACAACTTGAAGCTATTCCACTAGGCCATGGGATCAACTGAAAAATAGAACATTAATGCCTTTATTTCAAAATTTCACCAAAAAATGCTTTTGAAAGCCAAAACTTAAACACAAGCAACTGCTCCAACTAAAAAGATGAACTGAAGGCTAACAACTGAACCACTGCCAAAATTAGTATTTACTAAAAATAGTAAATACTTAGAAATGCCACAAACCTCCAAGCAAGGAAACCCTAATTTCTCTTCTAATCAACCTACGGATTTCCGGAAATAGGCTATCAGTCAAAGAATAGCATATGGCCAAAATGGGGACATTACAAAGTCAGTGCAGATTCCAAATGAATGTGTGACACATAATTTGGATCCTGGACTAGCCAATACTAGCAATGTTTGACAAGTTCATGGCAACAGCAACCCACTTTAGTAGACACACGAGGGTCACCTTCCAAGTACAAGTTAACACTTACCTTCAGATGGTGGCAGCAGATATAGTCACTTATATACTTCTTCTGAGATATTCATATTCTTCATTTACAGATGATGCTTAATATGTTTTTGGAGGGAGGAGATAGGAGGAAACAGGAAATCAGGAATAAATCCTCTAAAAATACTCTTTTAGCTATATTTTGGAGAACTGTATTCAATTATTGTGTTCACATGATGTTAAGGGATAGGTATCAAACAGATTTGAAGTCTATCTATGGTATTTGTGACTAATAAGCATAAGATTTTGATATCAATCATCACAAAATGGAAAGAACAAATATCTTTCTGATGATGCTTCCTACTTTTTCTGTTATCATGTACCGCATAAAATTCCATTGCTATGTACAGTTTTGTGTGCTGTAACACATTGTTCTGAATTAGTAATCCATCTTACATACTCTAGATGAAAATAACATAAATTATACAATACAATGGTACAGAGTACATGATAACACATTTAAATGTACAAAAGAATGCACGATAAAAGCTCAAATCTCTACTACACAATTATTTATTCTATTATTCTGTAACTACCTAAAAGCACCTATATATCCTACTTGTGTTTTATACGTCTTATCAAATTATGAAAATATATATCTCTGGATTGTGCAAATCAATGTGCTCAAGCAGACATGAAGAAATGGGTAAAAGATAGAGAACCATTTCAAAACAGATCCGCTCCCATCATATTGCTCCCCCCACTTTTCCCACCATGACTGGTCATTTAGTCGGCCATACTTGTGGGCTCCTTTCTCTGTCCAACCTTTAGCATTGTATTTTTCCCACCTGGAATTAAAAATTCCAAACAAATTCAATATGAGGAAAATGGCACTTTTGACATTCTCATATTTTCTAAAATACAACACAAAATCAGTATAGCATACAAAGAAACAGTAAATATATGGTCTGCTCAAGCACAGGACTCTGAATGAGTAATTTCTTACCATTTCTCATACCAACCAGCTGCACCACTTCCAGACTTGGCTTGCTTTTGAGCACTTCTCTCTATTCTTGCCAGATTACTGTAAACTCATGACAGTCAAATTTGTAATTCAATACCTTTTTATATGATGATTCATGACAGTTTCCTCCATTATTAATCTGCAACTATCACTGCCATTATTTACTGAAGCTATTTGTACAGTTAAGAAACTAAACTTGAGCGATATTTGCCTTCATCAGTTGCTGTAATCAATGATTTATCATGCAAACAAGTTTGTGAAACTCACCCTATTGTTGATTGAGATAAACAAATTGTCCACCAGACCTTTTGGCATCCACTTACTAACCATGATTCTTCACAATGTGTCAAAATACCTCCTATGTGTCAATAGATGAGCTAAACACGACCGATAATGAATGGTTCATAAGCCAAAACACTTGCTGAAGGTTTTGCAAATGGGGTAGCAAGCGGGCTTGACCTTGGGGGAAATCACCATGGTTAAGCATGCTTCAGTTGTAACGGTACTGTGATGGGTGAACTCCCGGGAAGTCCCAATGCTTCACCCCTATAAGCATCACCTAAATGCAACGAATGCTAAAAGCCTAAATGTCCCATTCATGCTCAGCAGAGATGGGTTCTTGTAAACCACCACATATGAAATATGGGTCAATGAGTTTGACTCAAAAACTATGCAGTTGAATCCTGATATAACCTTTATAACAATAATTCTATTTCTTTCCATGCAAATATAGCCAACATGAATGTCATTTGATCAATATCCTCATGATTTTTAATAGGTAAGTTGCTCATGCCATTTCATTGTTTGAGTTAAATTTCAAAAATACAGAAAACAGCAGAACATATTTTTATTTCAATTTAATGCCCAAAGACAGAAGCAAGAATTTGTGGTTCAATGAATTTTTTTTCTGTTTGTGTATACTTCCACACAATGCAGATACACGGGAAATGGTGAATTGGAACCCACACCTCCAATCATCTTGTCGAAGTACTTCTTGCCATGTTTCCCACCAAGAATCTCCTTGAGCATTCCTTCCAGACTTTTCAACGCCTGTCATTCAAGAACACCGGTACCATCAGTAAGATAAGTAAGACCAAACTGTATCCCTTCACTCCAAACACGGGATACAGACCAAACTGTATCCCTTCACTCCAAACACGGGATACTTAATATTCAATAAGGAATGCATGAGATTTTAACCATTAATTATTTGTTTCCTTAACAAATATCATGCCCAACTGCTGTTTCACAGCAGTAAGAACTTTGTAGTATCTACAAAATACCATAATTTTTTTACATAGTGAAAAATAGGAACTCATGTTTTATTTAGAATATGTAAAAAAATTATAGTATTTTGTAGCTACTACAAAATTCCTATTTTTCATGAGTCCCTATTTTTAAGAAAATCTAACAAAATGAAATCACTAAACAATATTCTAGATCAATCTTAATACTTCAGGTACTTATGTCAGAAACTCAAAAAAATCATTAATAAAGCTCACAATTGGATGGCTAATTGCCCCTTCCATGCATTACACATGATGACATACCAAGAAAATTACCAAGCGTAATCCAGTTGATGCAAAATGTTAGGATGGAGCTAATCACTGTTATTGAAGGAATTACTATAGCTAACAAATTAGGAGGCAAATTCAATGTTTTTAGGAGATTAGTCTTCCGAATAAATTGGCCAAAAGCTAGTTATGAGCAAAATGCCTTATAAAAGTAGCCAAAACAAAGACAAAGATCATTATACAGACAGGTAATATTTTAGTCCTCAAACTTTGTTGGATGATAGGCCAAATCAAAAACTGATGATCAACCAAATTAAGAGTTTATAGACCCGAAAGCTCATCAATTAAAATGGTATGGCAAGGATTTTTATGGCATTCTCAATTCAAATAATCTTTTAAGCAGAACATGATAGCTTAAGACAAAAAAATAGCCATGTCCTGGTCAAGGAGCGTCATGCCCTCGGTAAGGAAACTCCCTTACGAATCAGATCGCAGTAGTGACAGGTAATTACTCATTGAAAAATTTAATTAAATGGTCCGATGACCTTTTGGAATGTGATCGGCCAAGTCAAAGGAGCAGTGACAGGGGCAGCGATTAATAATCCTCCCAAGTCAGCGATTAATATACAAGAAAAAAGTTATATCAGACAAAGAATTCGTCTCATTCAGAGTTTGTCTTATTCGCAAAAAGCTGTGAATATAAGACAAAAAGGTATATTAGTATGTTATGAAGAGTGGCGATTAATACATGAAAGGGCAGCAATTATGATATGAAGAGCAATGATAAAGGTGTGAATCGATACTTTATGGACAGTGATCATTAATAGTTATAAGAATTTAAAACAGCGATTAAGGAAAAGGGTGCATCCTTTGTAAAGGCTGCAATGATAATAAAGGGTGTGACTATTCACCCCATCATGATGGTATATAAGAGGAAGGCATTGAAATCTGATCTAAAAAAAAGGGGGGGTAAGAAAGTAGAATTATAAAGCAGTGATAATTTGAATTATAGGGCAGTAAGATACAGCAAACTTTATATTTCTGCAGTAGTTGGTATGCCACATATTAGAATCCAATATTTATTAGTTTGTGAATTTCATAAAGAACATATTTATTTATTTCATTAACTTGCTAATTCATCAAGAATCTTAGGATTAGTAATTATTTATTTGATTTCTATAGCAATCATATTAGGAATGGGCAAGGAAACATAATCAAGAGGTGCAGGAGTATGGGTTCCCTAAATTAAGTGGACCACCCATTGAGTTGGATTGCTTGTGCGCCAAGGGGACTGATTGACTTGGTTGGTTGTTCGGCACTCTTGGGCTTAGTTGTGGACGACATCTCCCTAAGCCCCGTTGTGTTGTTCCCCTCAAATTCCTAATATGGTTGGCTATAGCATGCATGTTACATTATCATCTTCTTTGATGATTATTTTCCTAAATTCAATTGATATTGTGTAATTTAGAGAACGAATGCTCTTGTAAATAAATTGTATTATTGGATTTGTTAATTTTGGGCAAAAATCAGGTACTCCCTCAACAGGAAACATTACGCTACCAAGGACTAATAATATATATTATCATGAGCTAACATCAATTTCTAGTGACTAATATTGTGTGTAGGACCTAAACCAGGATTCATATCTTATACAGGGTATATCAATTGGTAAATTTATAATCTTAAATGTATTACATTTCTTATTTTGGTTCAAATTATGGTTTTACGGCAAAATCTAGGAATATCCCATATAGGGGACACTACAAGGAAATATAGAAAACTAGCAAAAAAGAAAACAGAGCAAATTTAATCTTATTTGTGCCTGTTATATCAAAACCAGGGTGGCCCAAAAAGAACCAATGAAATCTTTGCTAAAGCCATGGCTGATAGGATTAATGTAATTCTGTACAATTTATTAGAAAACTTGATCATAGAATATGATTCACTGAAAGAGTCTTACAAAAATAAGGTAAAAATGTATTTCTAGCACTTCTAGTCTTTGGCAATGTGTAATGTCCCTTATTTTTGACATAAAGAAAGCGACATTAAAAGGAGAATCAATAATAAATTATTACCTAAAGTTAATAACGTAAACTAATATGAAGTGAGGAGTTAACGAAGACTTGTATATGGTTATCCAATTCGAAAGATGTAGATCTTAATATATGAAGGTGGATAGTATACTATGGAGATAATTCATTATCTTTTGTTGTAGCATCTATGATAACCATTCGTGGCATTATGAAAAGTCAAACTCAGATTATTCTCATTAGAATGGAGACCTGCCTGCTCGCCTGCCCGATTTTTCTAAGCCACCGTATATGGGAAAGATAGTGTGATGGTCAGCAATTAATTAAGATAAGTTAAGGCACATAAAAACATATTTAAAGACAATATATATCAATCATCATTTCAAGAGATCGTGAATGATATAACCTACAGCAATTAATATAGAAAAGTAATAAGAGTCAAGTCGACAGGGGTCATATATGCAATGCTGGAAGTTTGTGAAGCATCAGTTAAAACTATCAAATAGTATGGAACATTGAGTTTAGTTTTTATTAGTGAATTTCCTGCTGGGAAACCGCTCTATATGAGGATAAAGTAACATGAAAGCATACGTCACAAAAGTGTAAATCAGAGAAAGCTCTAAGATCAAATCACATGTATAAAAGGATTTTAAATCAGAAATAGCGAATCAATAGAGGTCAGAACCTCTAACATGTTCAAAGGTGCAATATTAAAATATTCAATCAGAAACAGCCAATTATAATCTCTTATCTAATTTACATTATTAATCTAGTCTTTGAATTAGACTATCTAATTTAAGATTCATATCACAAACATATTATTAGATAATCATCTATAGATCAAGGGTGCATCATTTTGCTATCTTTAAGTCTATTGACCATTGATATATCTTAATATATAAATCTATAATAGTAAGTGCAAATGTTGAGTGATTCTATGAGAGATGCTTTTGTGATTGATTCACAACATGTTTACATTGTCAACCCTTGACGTGTAAATCAAAAAATCGAGTGATCCGGAGCCCGGGTCATTACAGTGGTATCAGAGCTAGCGAACCTGCCAGCCTTGGGTAAACATCAGAAAACATGACAAATCATGACAATAGAAGATACCAAGGCATCGATAAAAACAATCTATGAAGCTGAAATGGATGATATCAAGAGCACACTTAAAAGCGCAGAAGAACGTATATCTGAAATGTTGGATACCAAACCAATGGCAAGAGGAAAAGGGAATACCAGTTGTGGTATTGATGACAAAGCATCAAATGCAAGTAACAAGGTGATAAATAGAGCACCCTTAGATGAATTCCTCATAACAGAAAACCATCTTGTGAGTAAAACTAATAAGGAATGTCTTGAGGAAGACTTATATCGCTCTAAGGATGAGATTGAAGAACTTAGAAAGAACAACCAGGAACTTGCGCTACAACTCCACGAGTGAAAAAATCCTAATATGTTGTTAATACAAGGCCTCGAAGAATGTGAGAAGACAATTGTTGATCTAAACAATAAGCTTCAAGAGGAGTGTAGATCGAAGGTCCAAGTACAAGAAGATTTTGAGAAGGTGATCAATGATTTGAAGGATCAAATACAGGAAGTAGAGCTAACAATCCTCAATTTGAAAATTCAAATTAAAGAAGAGAAAAGAATTGAAGGAGAGGTAAGAAACCAATTGAAAGCAAAAGAAGTAAATTGTGAAAAGCTAGAGCGTGAAATTGTTTCGGTGAGGGAAGAATTGGAGAAGACGACCATCAAGTTAAACACAAATCTCAAGTTTGAGAAGAGCACCGAAATCTTAGATGACATCATTAATGGGCAAAGGTCATCATCCAATAAAACGGGACTTGGCTATAAAGAAAATCCAACATTCAAGGATGATTCCAAACAAACTCCTAAGAATTCTAAAACTTTAAAGAGATTTTCAAAAGCCCTACTAAAAATGAAAGTAGCAGGATGACAAAGAATCCTTCTAAAGTTGACAAGGACAATTTCAAGAAATCCTTTCCTTGGAGGCAAGTGCATACATACAAGTTTGAGAGTACCTTTAATGGCTATTGATACTCATGCAATCATTTTGGACATAAGGCGACAGAGTGCAAAACACAAATGAGATGCAATGATAGATGGAACAAAAATAGAAGATCTTATGGATTCTCAAGAATGAACTATAACTCCTTCGTTCCTTTAGTGAACTATAGTGTTGTATGCTACAAATGCAACAACTATGGACATATTTCACAATATTGTAGAACTGACTTGGTGAAACCACCTAGACAGCACAAGATGGAAGATACCATGACCAAACAAAAAAGAAAGTCTATAAAAGTTTGGAGAAGGAAACAAGAACAAGACAATAAGAAGGATAAATCTATGATAGTGCAAACTTCATTACATGCACAAGAGACATCTCCTAGTCCATAAGGAGAAGCACAATTTAAAGGGGAGCTAAGTATGGCATTATTGTTCAGCCCTATGGAGAAGATAATTCAAAAGATGAAGTATCACAAAAATTGAAGAAAAGAATCTACTTTTCAATAGATTGGTACTAAGGGAAAGTAAGGAATTGATATAATTGTTGGATGTGTTCAAAGATCTTAGACTATGAAAGATTGCATATCTTTAACTCATGCACAATAAGTTGGCATTTGCAATTGTCTCCATAAGATTGAAGATTTGAGAGAATAGAGAGTTAAAGTGTCATTCAAATCCATTATGACAACAAAGAAGAGTATATTGCCTTGGAAGGTGATACAAGAGGACAGCTTCAACGTGAACAACATTTAGTATCAAGAGATAGATCATTTATAGTCTAAAGAAGGTATTAAAAGGGGAGAAAGGAAAGTGAAAAGTGGTACTTTTTGAGAACAAAATAATGATAAGGAAGAATCCATGCTTGTGCAATCAATATAATGCAAATTTTACCAATTTATAACTTTATCAATCACAATAGCAACTATGCAAGAATATAACAATAAAAACAAATTGACACCAAGATTTTACGTGGAAACCCTTATGGGAGAAAACCACAGTACAAATAATGTACTTTATATTTATATATGTTAACAATGATTGTAGGCACCAACCTCTTAATCTGTTTTGTAGGAACCAACTCCCTAACTTGGTTTAGTAGGCACCAATCTACAAGGAGCACCAACTCCCTCTTCCAAGGCACCAACCTTGGCTAACAAGAGGCACCAACCTCTTATGATAAACTGAAAATTTGAATTCTGCTTTTTACTTCACTCCAATCCTTACTTTGTGATGTATGCTGTCACTTTAATGCCCACACAAGGAATATAATCTTCTGTTCTGATTTCACATCTCCATTCTCTCACTCACTCTCACTTGCAAATCTGATTTTGGATTCTTATATGTATGTTGATCACTTTGCAACCTTTGAAAGAACACATCATTTAAAATCTGTTCTTGCACCCATTCATAATAATCTGATTTTACATTAACAAACCGTACCATTTCATTTTTAAATCATGCCTTTGAAATGTTATTCCATCCCTCTTGAACAAATCATGTCTTCAGATTTTTTTTATTGATAAGTATACACTGTATCTCTTCATAAATCGCACTTCTCTATAAATCTGAATTTTTCTTTATAATAAATTGTGCATTTTCATTTAGAGATCAATACCATTTAAAATGGAGCGCTTCATGAAATCGTTTCACTTCAAGAAGGATACGTGCCTTTTTATTTTTGTCTTATTGATACCTCAGTAGTTTTTGTCTTATTTACATTTTGTCTTTTATGCAAACCATTGGATATTAAGTCTTTAATTGCTTTCTTTTTGAAACATAGAATCGCACCTCTTTTGGTTTTGTCTTTATTCTGATTTTTGTCCCATATGTTTTTTGTCTTATGTGCTGCAGATATTATATTTTGTTTCATTATTCAGAAAAGATAATGCTTTATTCACTCAGCGATCTGTTTGTGCTCTTTAAGGAATACGTTGCTTTTGGTTTTTGTCTTTATTCTGATTTTTGTCCCATATGTTTTTTGTCTTATGTGCTGCAGATATTATATTTTGTTTCATTATTCAGAAAAGATAATGCTTTATTCACTCAGCGATCTGTTTGTGCTCTTTAAGGAATACGTTGCTTTTAACATCTGTTCATTGCTGCTTTGATGTAATAGAAACTCTTCAACAAAGTATATAATGATCTTCAGATTAATTTGATTTCTTCAAGGCTATAATGATCTGATCTAAACTATCTGCTCTTCAACAAAGCATAGAAATCTTCAGATCAATCATCATTTCAAGAGATCGTGAATGATATAACCTACAGCGATTAATATAGAAATGTAATAAGAGTCAAGTCGACAGGGGTCATATATGCAGCGCAGGAAGTTTGTGAAGCATCGGTTGAAACTATCGAATAGTATGGAACATTGAGATTTGTTTTTATTAGTGAATTTCCTGCTGGGAAACCGCTCTATATGAGCAGAAAGTAACATAGAAGCATATGTCACAAAAGTGTAAATCAGAGAAAGCTCCACGATCAAATCACATGTATAAAAGGTTTTTAAATCAGAAATAGCAAATCAATAGAGGTCAGAACCTCTAACAAGTTCAAAGGCACGATATTAAAATATTGAATCAGAAACAGCCAATTATAATCTCTTCTCTAATTTACATTATTAATATACGTCTTTGAATTAGACTATCTAATTTAAGATTCATATCACAAACATATTATTAGATAATCATCTATAGGTCAAGGGTGCATCATTTTGCTATCTTTAAGTTTATTGACCATTGATATATCTTAATACATAAATCTATAATAGTAAGTGCAAATGTTGAGTGATTCTGCGAAAGATGCTCTTGTGATTGGTTGACAACATGTTTACATTGTCAACCCTTCACGAGTAAATCGAAAAATTGAGTGATCCGGAGCCCGGGTCATTACACAATGTGTATGATCGAATTGAATGCCCATTCCTTAAAATTATGATGAACACTTTGGGCTCTAGCTATCAATTCTTTCACAATAATAATGGTTTTGTTTAGGGATGCTTCTACTTTTAGAGAAGAATTTAGGCTTAAACATATCAGGCAGGCTTTCCAATTGGTACCTATATTTCTCTTGGCTGCAAAGATCATCCACCATGTGTTACATTAAGGTTCAGAACCTCTAGTATGGGGACATTAGCTCCCTAATGGAAAAGACTTCCCAAAAGATGCTACTGGTGATGAGACCACAATTTTAAGCTTTGACTAATATATAGTCCAATATATGACTGCAAACAGTGTTGAAGTGCCTAACCATCCGATTACTTCTAACTGTGCCTCGCAGTTAGTCCCAACTGTGAAGAAGCTTCACAAGTTGAGATCATTTAGAAGCAACAACTAGAATTGGGCCAACTTCTACTATCTTGATGTTAAACAAATAGTAAAGAGAAATGAGAAAGAAAAAGCAGGAAGGGAAATAAACATACTGGATACCAGGATAGTTATGTTTTTGTTACTTGCTATTCATTATGACACAGATATTAAATTCTGCAACATAAATAAACATATTCTTAGCTAAAACTGAGGTATGAAAACAATACTCCAGGATATTTTGGAATTGATAATATGAACATAACAAAGGGTACAGAAAGCAAACACTGAGCATGAATGTTCAAATATCAAAAGCAATATACACTGTTTCAGTCTTGAAGGCTTTAACTGCTTATATAAATAAAAATAAGGTTATGACCTAACACCTGGAATATAGAACTAAACCATAAGGAGCCAAAAAGATACTTACAAATGACCTTAATGCCCATATTTTTAGCTATAATAGTATTCATATTACTCAAAATCTCAACAGATGGTCGCTGGCCTTCTCTACAGCTGGTATTGAATTGAATGGTTAGACATTAATGGAAGGCTGTGTCTGCTTTGACAATTATTCTCTACAACCATCATCATAGGTTCACCAAGTCATGATTGTTCCTTCGAAATATTTTTCCAACAGCTCATTTGTCCTGTTATATTGACAGCATTAGTTCTGGTCTTGCCACAAAATGGTGCAGAGAGAATTTCGATTTCTTTCTTGACTGATTTCAGAAACAATTTGAGGGTCTATTGCTAAATCTCTCCAAAGATCTTTATCAAGACTACTACCTTTAGATGCTTGTCAGATCCAAAATTCCCAGAACGTTGACACCTTACAAATGAATTGTCAAGGAACCCCCGTCTTCTTTTGCATGGTTAATCTTTTCTTCATTGAGTTTCTGATTCCACATTATATTTCAAAAAACACATTCATCATTAGATTGAATATGATCTGCAGCGGTCAGATCCTTTCCTTGTGTCAGAAGCTTCTCGTGTTTATTCCCTCTGAATAATCAACACTCGTCTACTTTAATAAGCACAGCATCTTCCTTTTTATGACTAAATATGTTACCAAAAATTAGAAAATTTTAGCTAAGTATTTGAGAAGGCTGACCAACCTGCAGATTCTAAAACATTTTCTTATGGTATAATTTTTACGTAGTTTGCTTTCTAGTCTTCCAAATTTGTACTTTCTTCATTCTTCTTTGCACTCAAAAGCTACTTAATTGAATTGGGCTCAAAACTAAACCAACATTACTCTTTTAAGTTTCAAGTATGACTGACATTTGGATCTGCATCATTTGTCTTACATAATATCCAAATGTAATCAATCATATTGGAATTGAACTTTCCAAAACTTCAGTTATGCTCTCACAAGCTCTGTTTCGTTTTACCCATGCAAATTTGCAACCTTTTATTCCTCTGCTAGGTATAGTCTGTATTCTACAATGCTGTAGAGGTTTATACTTTTACATTTCCGGTGGCTCTCAATTGCATTCATTGTGAAAAGAATTTAAGAATTCAAACTTACCTATGAATTTGGTCAGAGTAAGAAAAATTAAAGAATAAAGAAAAGATATTTGCAAAAGAATTTAGTTTAGGGAAGAGTGTGCCCTTGAACTGGGAGTGGAGTTGAGTCTATAGCACCTTCAATGGCTTCCCACTCTTCCTTTGTAAGTTAGTTGATCTGTTGAAGGGTCACGACATTTATAGCCAGACATATAACTTCTCTACATGAAAATTCTAGATGTTTTGATCAATCTCCTTGAACTAAACCTTAAGCTCAGCCAATGGTTCAATTATTTCAATTATACCTTAGGCTGTTGAAGCTAAAAGCTAGATGACGCGGCTCAAATCAGCAATTTTTCTTTCCTCTAAGAATCTTTGAATGCATCTTCTAGGATCAACTTTTAGGCAAGGCCAAATATGGAAGGTAAGCCTTTAACGACGAGCACATTCAGTTGCTAACACATGTTGCCTAAAAGTTCATCCAACATTATGTCATATCCCCAGAAATTGAAACTGATGAATTGTTCTACGGTTGAATTGTTCTACGGTCCCATAGTAATTTGAACTGAGGATTTGATTAAAACTGAATTTAGCACTTAAGCAATGATGGATAATATAATAATGACTTGACTTATGATTATTTAATGATTATTTCCATTAGGATTATCTGATATGATGCACTGATTATTGTGTGTTTATGATCACATGGTGTACAAGAATATGGACTATGCCAACAAAAGGGGAGACCAACGACCTGATACCCTACTATGTTGACTCCTAGTGACTAAATAAACATGACCTTAGCTATTGCATGTTGATGTTATAGCTACGGGTCTATTGTTTGAATTGTTTTATTTTTTGCTTAATTTAAATCTGGTCATAAAACTAACATGGTATCAGAGCGGGTTTAAGCAAGATTGAAATATGCTAACCAATTTTTTCGAAGGAATTACACAACATAAACCAGCAATAGTCAACTGGATTAGCGTTAGCATCAAACTGAAAACCAAGCTTAAAGGAACTCGACGCCAAGAATGTACACTCAATCCAAATGATGGAAAGGTGTTGTCATATGGCGGAGAAATTAAAGAACAGTACTTGAAAGAAACTACTCAACGTCAAGAATGTGCACTCAAGATCCCACTGAGGACGAGGTGCTAACATATGACGATGTGATTACTTAAAATTGAAACTAGTAGGCAGATAACCAGCCATGAAGCTACAGCAATCTAATTCATCCGCTGCGGTGGGCATCCACAAAATTGTGGGGATTCACCACTTGAAAGTGGGTACAATGATATAACACGTTCTTTCTAAGCACTAGCGGTAAACCGTCCAGGGGTAATTAATAGGAAATAAAACAAGTAGTTGTAGCAATAACATAGGTTGGATTAGTACTACTAATCAAAACCTTACAATTCAAAAGACTGCAAAAACATGTATTACAATGATAGAGAAATAAGACTAGAAGAGAAGAATGAGTTCTATTATGTTCCTTTACTTTTCCAATGATAGAATTATGACCAAAACAGAAAATATATGAGTCTAATATAAAAACAGAGTTCTAGAATTCTTAATCAGCAAACTGTGAAAACCAAAGAAGTATTCATAACTCACTCATTTCACCTCCAAATCGAATGAGATCAAGTGCAATGGATTGCTAGAAGGTAGGCGACCATGCTGAGATGAAGAAACAGCTTCAAAGAACTTCTGTGAATTTTACACGAATCCCAAGGCACTTCCAGAAAAGTACGGCCCTCCTTGAAGGGGCGATTTCTCTTTAAAAATCAAATTCTCAATCATAAAATCTCAGAATTGGCATGAAGTGTCGCCCTTGATCAGCAATTAAAATGATGAAATGCCCATAACCAAATTCAAACTGAAAATAAAGTTATAAATTAAAATCCCCTTCAGTTGTAGATGAAACAGCAAAACCAAAATTGATAAATCTTCAAAATTTCTTCACAATCGAGCTCAATCTACTAGTCTGGATGAGAAGCAACGAATTCCAACTAGGTGTTGTATTTCAAACACGAAATTGGATAATTGGCTAGGAGGTAGCATCCTCGAAGCAAGATTTCATTTGTCATTCTGACAGCATAACAGTATGATAACATGAATGGATAAAAGGCTGGAGCAAAATCCTTCATTAAATAGAAGCTCACAAAACTCTTCAAATTCCTGAGAAAGCACACCAAAAGACATAGAAGTCTTTTCAAATTTCCAAAAAACAATAAACTCCTCAAGATGGCGTCCCTTTTTGCATATTATGAATTTCACTTTATTTTAAAATTCTCTCTTTTAAAAGTGGCGTCCACTTTTCCCAAGGCATTATGTTTTTTCAATAATTAATAAATCACCTCATGAAGGTGTCACCCTTCCAAGACCCTCTTTTAAACACAACTTAAAGTTGTTCTCCTAGGCCAAGGGGTTCATCTGCAAATTATAACCTCAATGCCTTTATTCATCATAAAAATGCCTTAAGAAGTTAGACATGAATTGCAAATAATTGCTCCAACTGGAAATGATGTACTGAAAGCTGACAAACTCCATACTGCTTAAAATAGAATTTACTATAAATAGTAAACTCTCAAAAATGCCAAAGAACCTCAGAACTGGAAACCCTAATTTTACCTCAAACAAGCCTACAGGCTTTCGGAATAGGCTGATGAGTGACAGAACAGATTACTGATGAGAAGGGGACATTACAAAGATCGTGATCAAATTTGTATAAGCAGTGAAATCTTCTTCTCTTCTTCTCATCTAAGAGCGTCCATCTTAGCTTCGAAAATGGTGAACGGACTCAAGGTTGAAGATAGACTTGATGGTGCCTCTAACTTCACCTCTTGGAAGTTTAGAGTTCTTACTGCATTGGAAGAAAATGATATTCTCGAGTTCCTAGAGAGTGAGGTGCCCGAGCCTTCCAATGAGAATGAGAAAACACAATGGAGGAAGAATGGCACAAAGGCCAAGAAGATATTGATTGATTCCGTGAAGGATCACCTTGTGCCTATTATCTCCAAGTTGAAGACAGCTAGAGAGATGTTCAAGACTTTGGAGGGATTGTATGAGATCAATAACACCAGCAAAGCTCTTGCTTTAAGGCAACAGCTTCATCACATCAAGATGGCTAAAGGAGATTCAGTCATCTCCTTCTTTATGAAGATTACTGAATTCAAGGATCAACTATATGCCATTGGAGATATAGTTGAAGACAGAGACTTAGTCATGTTGGCACTAAACGGTCTTCCTCAATCTTGGGAGCCTTTTATCCAAGGTATCAGTAGAAGATCTAAGTTACCAAAGTTTGATCATCTTAAAGCAGATTGCATTCAAGAGGAATCCAGGTTGGTAGCAAGAGGTAATGGTCGAAGCTCTCACAACGAAGACAATCATGTTCTTGCTGCTCAAACTTCAAGAAGGAAGGGCAAAGAAGGAAGAAAAGGGAATTTCAAGAGGAATAGAGACGGGAAATCGGATTCTGCTCCTAAATCAAAGAAGAAGGATCTCTCCCATATTCAATGCTTCAGATTGTGCAACAAGACCAAAGCAACATGCTTCTACTATAGATGTTGATGATGTCTCCCCTCAGAAGGATTCAAGAGATAACTCAAGTGGATTTATATTCATCTCTGCCTATCAAGCAATGTTCCAACCGATAGTAGCATATGGTTGATTGATAGTGGCGCTTCTCGACACATTACAGGATATAGAGAGCATCTTTCAGATTTGGTAGAAAGAGAAACCAACATTCAAGTAATAATCGAAGATGATACTTGCCATCCAATGAAAGGTGTTGGAGCCACCTCTCTTCACCTAGATTTTGGCATCCCTCTTCATTTGAGTGATGTCCTATTCGTACCAGGTATCAAGAGGAACCTTGTATCAATTTCAGCTTTGGAGGACAAAGGATATCAAGTTGCATTTTCTGAGGGAAAAGTTCTTGCTTAGCCAAAGAACTCTAGCATCAAGACAGCCCGAGTGATTGGTGTCCATCAAGAGAGTCTATATAGACTTTCCATTCGTCCAATTCAAGCATTGTTGCATGATTCCACCAGTTCAATTGAGCTATGGCATCGGAGGCTTGCTCACCTCCATTTCAGAGCTCTTCCATCCATGGAGAAGATGGTTTCTAGCCTTCTGAAACTCAGTCAGGAGCATGATGGTACTTGCAGAGTATGTGCAATGGGAAAGAATACTAAGAGTCCTTTTCATAGTAGTGAAAGTAGATCAAAAAGTATTCTAGATCTTGTTCATTCTGATTTGTGTAGTCCAATGTCTGTGGCATCCTTGAGAGGTTTTTGGTATTATGTGATTTTCATTGATGACTACTCTATAAAGACTTGGATTTATTTTTTGAAGTCTAAGGAGTCTAAAGAAGTACTTGAGAAATTCAAAGAATTTAAGGCTCAAGTTGAAAATTTGTCCGAAAAGAGGATCAAGGTTCTGAGATCTGATAACAGAGGAGAATACACTTCTAGAGGCTTCCGTAATTTCTGTATTGAGGCAGGGATTAAGAGGGAGTTTTGTGTTCCATATAATCCTCAACAAAACGGAGTTGCAAAAAGGAAGAATAGATCCATAGTTGAGGCAGCAAAAGTTATGATCCATGATCAAGACTTACAAACCTTCCTTTGGACAGAAGCATCCAAAACTATAGTGTATGTGCAGAATTGGAGCTCTCATCGAATATTGGAAAATATGACTCCTGAAGAAGCATTCACAGGTGTGAAACCTGAGGTCAGTCATTTGAGAATCTTTGGTTGTCCTATTTATATTCATGTGCCTAAAGATAAGAGATCTAAGTTAGAACCATCTGGAAAGAAAGGAATATTTGTGGGTTACAGTGAATCTTCAAAAGCCTACAAGATTTACATTCCAGGACAGAAACAAATTGAGATCAGCAGGGGTGTCTCTTTTGAAGAAGATGTTGCATTCAAAAGACCTAAAGGGTCCTACATGGAGATAGAAAATGAAGGTCAAGAGACTCCTCAAGATATGGACATTGATCATACTCCTGAGATTTAGAGGGAGTTCTACTAAACCAGAAGAGGCTAGTGATCCAGTTGATCCCATAGAACCTACTGATGGTCCGAGAGATATTGCTATAGGTCGAAAGAGACCTCTATGGGCTAGAAAGACTATGCAAGATGCAGAGAAGCATGCAGCACCTAGAGGCACATTCAAAGAAAGCAAAAGACCACTAAAGTTTCCAGGCTATGTAGCATTGATGAGTCATATCATTGTGTCTGAGCCTTCCAGTGTTGACGAAGCATCAAGTCAGCAAGTATGGAGAGATGCTATGGCTGAAGAATATCAATCTATCATCAAGGATGATGTTTGGGATATTGTACCGAGACCTGAAGGGAAATCAGTTGTATCTTCTAAATGGCTCCTCAAGATCTAGCATGCAGCTGATGGGAGCATTGAGAAGTAAAAAGCAAGATTTGTAGCTAGAGGATTCTCTCAGAAAGAGGGAATAGATTATGAGGAGACATTTGCTTCGGTTGCTCGTTATACATCCATCAGGACTATTATTGCTATTGCAGTAGCTAAGGGATGGACGCTACATCAGATGGATGTGAAGACAACATTCCTTAATGGTGTGATTGAAGAAGTATACATTGAGCATCCTGATGGCTTTGTGATTCATGGGAAGGAGTCTCATGTTTGTAGATTGAAGAACACTTTGTATGGCCTTAAGCAGGCTCCTCGTGCTTGGTATGAGAGGATTGATCGATACTTGATGAGCTTGGGATTCTCCAAGAATGATGCTAATTCAAATCTTTACTTCAAGGTAGTTAATGGTGAGGCTTTAATCTCGGTTCTTTATGTTGATGATCTATTTCTTACTAGAGTAGAATATCTCATTGTCAAATGCAAGGAGTTAGCTTCTGAGTTTGAGATGAAGGATCTAGGCTTTATGCATTACTTTCTAGGATTCGAAGTATGGCAAAGACCCAATTTGATTATTCTAAGTCAAGGGAAATATACTATAGACATCTTAAAGAGATTTGGGATGATGGATAGCAAATCTATGTCTACACCGATGGAAACTAATTTGAAGAAGTTAAGTGAGTTTGCAGCTAGTTCAGATTTGGTAGATCCTACCATGTACAAGCAATTGATTGGATCGTTGATGTATCTAGTCAATACTAGACCAAACATTTGCTATGCAGTGCGTGCCCTCAGTCGGTTCATGTGTGAACCAAGGCAAATTCATCTAGTTGCAACTAAGAATATCTTGAGATACTTGCGTAGCACAGTTGGATATGGCTTGAGATATACTTCCAGTGTAAATCTAAAGTTGCAAGGCTATTCTGATTCTAATTGGGTCGGGAGTGTAGCTGACAGAAAGAGCACCTCTGGATGTTGCTTTACCTTGGGGTCTACTATGATTTCTTGGTGTAGCAGGAAGCATTCTTCAGTGGCACTAAGCACTGCAAAGGCCGAATATATTGCAGCAAGTGTAGCAGCTCGAGAAGCAGTGTGGCTACGGAAGCTCCTTGCAGGATTGTTTGCACAATCATTGGAGCCGACTATTATTCATTGTGACAATCAAAGTTGTCTGAAGCTATCTATCAATCCAGTGTTCCAGGACAGAACAAAACATGTAGTGATCAAATACCATTACATCAGAGATATGGTACTGAGGAAAGCTATTCAACTGAGATATATTTGCACTGATCATCAAATGGTTGATATTGTCACCAAGCCTCTCTCCAGAGTGAAGTTTGTGCACTTTCGAGAAAAGCTTGGAGTTGTGGAGAATGAAGCCCTTGCTGAGAGAGAGACTCAACATCAGTGATTTTTTTTATATCTGCTATAATGCATTTTTCTCTAAGACGGAGAAATTTGAGGTGAAAGCCCTTGACCATCTCTGAGACGGAGATGTAGTTCTTTACACCCTCTAGGAGTAGCCACGGTGGATGTCATGTTGAGAGACTCCATGACAACATCACGTTGAGAGACTTCGGGATGAATTCCTTGTACTTGTGTTTTTCCACTCATGGGAGCAGCCATAGTGGACATCATGTTGAGAGACTCCATGATGACATCACATTGAGTGACTCCGTGATGGGCACTTGTGCACATGTTCTTTCCATACATGGGTGTAGCCATGGTGGACGTCATGTTGAGTGACTCCATGACGATATCACGTTGAGTGACTCCGTGATGAACACTTTTCCATAAATGGGTGTAGCCATTGTGGGTGTCATGTTGAGAGACTCCATGACATGGATACTTGGAAGGATTCCTCCCTAGCTAAGAGGGAGTGTTGATGTTATAGCTACGGGTCTCATCCTTCACCCACTTTATTGATGGTCAAATAAATAAAGCCGTAGGATTTTTATTTATTTGAATGCGTCCCAAGTGAAGAAGCGCCCACATTAAATTTTTAATTTATATTTTATTAATGATAGCCGACTTTAATTAAATGATCGCCACCTTTTGAGAGGCCAACTTCTTGAAAGGACGCCTTGTTTGGAGAAGACATATCGACTTGTATTTAAAGGAGGCGCTGCTCATCTCTACCATCATTCATTCATTATCAAGAGTCAAGTGCGCATAATTCTGGAAGGAGTTTGATATCACGGCAGATGGATATATTGTTTTTCAAGGAGTTCGATTTTGTCTTCATTTGATTTTCATCAAGTGTGGTGCTATTATCTCTACATCAGATCGGCCTTGTGATTGGCCTCGTTGTAAAGCATTTTGTTGCTATTTCATTCAATATATAGGTGATATATTGTTGCTGGGTTTTTCTCCCTCAAGGAGGGTTTTCCCATGGTATATGCTGTGTTCTATTGTTTAAATTGTTTTATTTTCTGCTTAATTTAAATCTGGTCATTAAACTAACATTGCAGTATGCATTATGTCTTTATGTTTCAAACCATATTGTTTGCATTAAGAGTGACTTTGTTGTTCAAATGTGGCTCAAGCATGTTGTTTCAATGTGTGGTTTTTATCTAATTTTAAAAGGAAGTTTGACTGAGGGATTACAATGGATATATCAAATTTGTTTGGTATTGTCTCACCTTAACTCATCATTGGATTGACTAAGTGCTTGTTTGTTATTGTAATGTTTACTTAAATTAGACTTAAGTCATTCTTGAAAATTCAATTTTTAACATGGGTTTAAATTTTGTTTAGAGCCTCGGAAGAAAGAGTATACAGCTACACTCTTGACTTTTTGCCTCACTTTTGATTGAGTCTTTCCCTTCATCATGGCTGAGATCATGCAGCCAATTTTTTTATTAAGAAACTATTTATTTTTTATTTGGACAAATAGATGAGGCTGCTGATTTTTGTGGATACTTGTTGCTCATTCTGGTGGGTTAACAGTGAATAACCAGCAGATCCAATAATAGATAATGCCAATTTTTTAACAAAATATTTCAGATATGATTGCTAGTTGAAATAATCACTAATAACACCTAAAATCATCAGCATTAAACCCCTGAACAGTGAATGACAAATCAGCATTAATTCAGTTCAATTTCAATTAATAACAATCCCACTTACAGCTCATCATACAGTTGTACGGACAGGTAAAAAGCTACAGAGAGGTAGTGTAAGACTGATTTATAAGTCTGAAATTAATGTAATAGTGGGTGTAGGCTGTAACAGCCCCAATGGGCATGAAAGGTGTATGGCACAAGTGTGCAAACTGCTGAAAATGTACAGCGTAGCTGGTGGCTATGATTGATCCTTGTACTGCAGTGGCTGGACATCATAAATACACTGAAAATCCTGCTCAAAGTGCTGATAACAGCTGGGCAGCCAAGCATAAACTAGGTGCACTATAGAAGACCTCGAACCGCTAACAATATTGATGATTTTCTTGCAAATATAAATCATTCCAGCTGGAATAAATTCGAAAATAGCTCTAATGCAATCCCTGAATAGAATCACCAACGGATTTCATCAAATTCACAATGGAAACCAAAAGGATTTTCATCCTCCAAATCTCACACACCAAGGGTTTTTGTCCTCGAATGCTCAAATTCAAAAATAGAATTCAATATAATGACAAAATAGATCATTTTCTTTGAGCACTTGTCTTTCCTTTATAGGCACCCCTTTGAGTCCCTCAATTAATTTCACTTTTCCCCTCTAAGTGTTGTCTGCTTCTGACGGCACTGAATTCTATTGAGTTTTGAGGAAGTTAGGCTTACTTAAGTGATTTAAGTTATTATTTAACTTAAAGTATTCTTATAAAGTCAAATTGACTTTATTATTTTATATCACTTAAATAAGTTTGGAAAAAAAAGGTGATTTAATTTTATATCACTAATACCTTTATGTGGGGGCCAAATATTAAATCTGAAACTATTGAAAAGGACTTGAGGTTATTTCAAAATATTTAAATGACCTAAAGTATGCCCTAATCCTTAGAAATTCACACCTCTTTGCTATATAAGGGTTTTAGGCAATGAGAAACTCATCTATTTGAATATTTCAACTTTGCCTTGGAGGTTTTCCCTTTGCTTTCATCCTGTGATCAGGTTTGCAGCAATCCACCATTGGAGAACGAAATCTCTTCAGTGTGAGCACTTGTGAGGCTGTGAGAGATCAACTAAATTGGTGCAATTTGAGAGAGCTTCATTCAGAAGTTCTATAGTGTCTTATCAGAATTTTGTGGGGTTTCTACATCAGCAACAGAGGGTTTGAGTGGATGATGTTCTTCCTTTCTTCATGGCAGGCATCATACTTCAATGGCTGTACTATCTGAGATGTTTTGGGCTTCTTTTTGCTTGAAAGGTGTGGCTGTTTGAGCTAGGGCGTACCAACTACATGGAGAAACGCCTTCCTTCTTGAGGTTTTCTCTTCACCATCATCAGCACTTGGCATCTACCTTTCATTTGCTCCAGTTTCTCAGCTGGATTTCATGCTTGTATCATTCTACACTAGATTCAGTCAGATTTCTTCTTCTGGACTGGCAAACTGGCTTCTTTTCTTATTTAAAAAATCTGGAGGCTTACGGACTTAAGAAAAAGACAGGGGTTTGAGTAGTGAGTTAGCAAGGCTCATCACATATATAGGCATTATAGTGTCTCATTTAGACAGTCACTCTAATATGACTTAAATTACCCTTTTGAAAAAATTATTAGGTCCAACTTAAAATACTACTATTAAATTATTTCCCTTTTTTTGTCCCTTAGCCTATGACAAATAAAAATAAGCCATGTGCCTTAAATTAATTCCTTCATTCTTGAGAATGAGAGCATAACAGTCTACCATGATGTTGATCCGGCTACTCAATCAGAAAATGAGTATAGGGTAAGGGAAGAATATCAGCATATAAAGATCATTGACCAACTCAGAGAAAGGCAGCATGAGATAGAAGCACAAATTGCATTGTAGCAAGCTCAACTTGACCAACAGACCTAACAAACGCACAAAAATATAAATGTTGTTCAACATCAAAATATGAATCAGAATACCCAATCAACCTATGACTAATTTGTAGCGAAATCAGCAGGACCCTCAATAACAAAATGTAGGACATAATTTGAGTGTTAACCCCAAGAGACATGCTCAGAGATTTGCTCCAGTAAGAGCACCATTAGGATTACAAAGATACAAGCAACTAAAATTTTATGGCATTCTCAGTTATCCTAATCCCATTCTAGCTATGATTAGGGGAAAATTGTCGAAATTCCAAGGTAACAATGATGCTATTGGTGAGGACCATCTGAAGCACTTCATTGATGTCACTGATGAATATGAAATTGAAGATGAAGAAGTCATGATGAAGCTCTTTGTACAGTCACTGGAAGAGAGAACCAAAGAGTGGTATAAAAGCCTTCTAGATAGCAGCAAAGACTCAAGGGACGAATTCATGAGAGTTTTTAAACTGCAATACAAAGAAAAGATAGATCCAAAGTTCGCAATCCATGAGCTTACTATTAAGGGGTAAATGAAATGGTTGTTGATTTCAACAAGTTCAATCTGACAATGCGACAAGTGCCTCCCAAGTGACGCCAAATGAACCAATGCGCCTTATTCTATATTGCAAGGTATTTGATTCAAAATTGGGTTACTATTTGCAGGACAAGAACCCTCAAACATTCAAGGAATCTTACGCCATGGCTATCAACATAGAAAGAAACTTGAGGGCATCTAGTAAAGACAGCAAGAGAGCTGATGTAAAGCTTCATAAACCAAGTGCAGCGATTTCTAATAAATCTCTTACAGCTGAAGAAAAACTAGATAAATTGATAGGAGCCATGAAGAAACTTTCATATAAGGTTGCAAAAAATCAAAAAGCCATGTCTTCCAACACTGTTGCCGCACATTTTAATGAAGGTCAGAGATTGCATAATGGACCCAACAATTATGATTGGTCTAAAAAGCAAGGGTCGAGTGATAAACCAGTTATCCCAAGAAATGCAAACCAAGGATACCAAGAAAGACACACCCCTAATCCCTTGAGGAAGGATTGCGTGAATCGCCAGCAAGATTCATTCTGGTGTGATGTGTGCTATTTGCCTCAAGATCAATCAAAATCTGTTGTGGCTGCAGCACTTAAAGAAGAAAAAGGATTCCAAGCAAATAAAGGTGCATCCAAGAATTATGAGGATGCTAGTGTTGATCAATTGAACATATATGACGGTGCAGAATTCTTTCAGTATGATCATGACAGTCATCATGTTCCATATGAGTTAACCTAACAAAGACTTCAATCAACTCAAGGAACAAATGAGGCAATGGCATAAGAGAGAAAAACTTCTTAATGAGAACATCAAGGCTCTCACTGAGGCTACTGTCATGCAAGTCCAAAGCAATTACCAACTAAGAAACAGGCAAGTGAGTGCTAAAGACAAAGCTAGAGGTGTGGTTTTTCCTGATGCACCAGCTACACAAAAAAGGCAAAGCAAAAAAGAAGGACGATAGAGCAGAGATAAATGCAAACAGAAATGCAAGAAAGTCGACCCCTAGGAAGAAAATACATCTCTGTAGCAAAAATATGTCCCTAAGCAAAAGATTATTGATGCCCCAGCCAGCAACATAGAAGATCCAAAGGCTGCAAGAGATAATGTCAAACAGAAGCAAGCTAATGAAGCAGCAAATAAGAAACATAAGGCAACTCAAGAAGTTGGAAATGCAACTAAGTTGAGACAAGTTACAGCTAGTGCTCAAATAATGCCTTTTATCCCTGACACTAGTGTTGTGACAATACCGTTGTCTACTCCCTTACCTGCTTACCAACCCACTGCCATGGCACAAGCATTAGGCCAGTTAAAAATCCAAGTGCCTGTCGAGGAATTGCTAAGGATCCCTAAGCATAGGGAAAGGGTATTACTTTATCTCACAGCCCCAACTATTTTTAATAAACCAAGTGAACCTGCAGATATTCCCAAAGATGGTGTAGATGAAGCAATTGCTCAAGAGGCACAAAAAATCTACTTGGGTACCGTGTCCAGAAATAGAAAACAGGCAGTTGATATATTTTATACGTCTTTGTTGATAAATGTCTGGCTATGCATAAATGCATATTAGATTCAGGGGCATCGAGCAATGTGATGCCGTTAGAAGTCATGAACCAGCTAAGCTTACAAGTCGCAAAGTTATATGGAAAATGTTTTGTCATGGATTCTCATGAAGTATATGTAATTGGGATAGTAAATGATATTGAAGTGCAACTTGTTGCATACCCTAGTAAGAAAATTTTAATGGATGTTATCATAGTTGATTGTCCAGTTAAGTGGAGTATATTGTTGTCCAACAGGTGGGCAGCTTCAATTGGTGGTAGCATTCAAATGGACCTGTCCTATGCTACTATACCGTAGCATGGAAGAGAAGTCCAATTACATAGAGAAAAGAAAATGCTGTAGATTGTGGAGAATCAGGTGAAGCAAAGAATGAGCTTTGCTACTTTAATGTGGAGCCTGATTGTTTTGTGAGATAATGTGGTGATGAATTTAAGAAACAGGTGGACCCCAATATACTTCCTCCACATCAATATCTAGGAGTTGATGTAAGAACCCTATGTCTTCCCAAACTGAAAATCAGCACTTTCCGGTGATAGTTTTCTGATTTTTATTGTATTTCGGGGTGTTCTTGATGTTATTTGAGAGCATATGCATTTATAAAACTTGAACTAAGAAATGCAAATGACTGATATAAGCTGAATATACAATACCACTACTGATTTATGATTTTCCAATGCAACTAAATGACTGAAATCTCCATCTACAGCATAAGACACTTTGACAATCAATTACAATGCAACCTTATTACTCCTTTATTGATTGGATGTACTGATTGCAGTCTGCTGATACAACTAAATGCAATTGCCAAGACTCTTGGCTTACATCAAATATGAATAAATGCTATTACAATATCATCTCCAAATATGCAACTACAGCTACCTTAAGGCAGCAACTAAAACCAATGCAACAATGATTACATCTAACAGTTTATCAAGCACTAAACAACTGAAATTTACAATATTGTTTGCTGTATAGGACAGCGACCCAAACCCTTATTACAATGCAAGTCTACTCAATGCAGATATATGAATAAAAGAACCTGGAATGAGATGGCAGCCAGCAAAAATTAATTTGATTATTTTTGCAGACTTTGTCTTTAACCTCCTAATTGTAAATTTTAATGAACAGATTATATGCACAGAAATAAATTCAAATCAGACACAATAACACAGCAAATACCCTGGGAAAACCCTCCTCTTGAGGGAGAAAAACCCAGCAACAAAGATCACTCTTATATATATAAATGGCAACAACAAATCTCTTTACAATGAGGCCAATTACAAGGCCATCCTTCAGCACCTAACACAGATGCAATGACTGATAATAATCTGCACTTCTTTGATAACTAATTCTGCCCTTGAATAGATTCGCAACCTGCTCTTAAGGAAATTCGCACTTGACTGAAATAAATCGAACTTGATAATTGTAAATGATAAATCGAACTTCTATATATACAAATCCAAGAGACACCTCCTTCTATAAGGCAAGTCGGCCCAAGCAATGAATATATGTCTCTTAATAAATGTAACCAATCAATAGTAAGTCGTCCTCATATCAAATCGCGCCAATGTTGAAGGAGGTCGGCCTTGGATGAAGACGTGTCTTTATTTCTTTAATAAATTCGAGCCATATAAATTAAATAGCCTTAAGGCTATCATTTAATTTATCACGCTGGAATATCAAATCTCGAAGTTGTTTATCATTAACACTCCCTCTCAGCTAGAGAGAATACTTCCAGCTGCCCAAAACAAATCACCTCAACATGATGCCCATCACATTGGCTACAACCAGATGTGAAAAAAAAGAATATCACCTCAACGTGATGTTAGATATCGTCTCAACACGATATCAACCATAATGGTTACAACCATACTATGGTAAGTACAAGTGTTCATCACTTGCGTGATGTTGTCACCACAACGTGACTTTCACCATGACTCTCTCAGAGGGTGAAACACAAGTACAACATATGTCATGGAGTCTCACACATGACATCCACCATGACTCAGCTCAGAGGGTGAAAACAAGGGCTTTCAACTCAAATTCCTCCGTCTCAAAGGAAAAATGCATTAACAAGGGCTTGCACCTCAAATTCCTCTGTCTCAGAGAAAAATGCATTAACAAGGGCTTGCACCTCAAATTCCTCCGTCTCAGAGGAAAATGCATTAACCAAGGCTCATTGATACTGAGACTCTTACTCAGTCAAGGCTGGATTCTCCACCATACCAAGCTTATCTCGGAAGGACACAAACTTTATCCTAGCGAGAGGCTTGGTGAGAATATCTACCGTCTTCTCATCAGTGCTGATGTACCTCAACTGTACAGCCTTCCTCAGTACCATATCTTTGATGTAGTGGTACTTGATCTCAACATGCTTGGTTCTGTCATGAAACACAGGATTGACAGAAAGCTTCACACAACTCTGATTATCACAATGAATGATAATAGGCTCCATTGATTTTCCAAACAATCCTGCAAGGACCTTACGATGCCATACTGCTTCTCGAGTTGCCAAACAAGCTGCAATGTACTCTGCTTCTGCTGTACTCAATGCTACAGATGATTATTTCCTGCTACACCAGGAAATCATAGCGGAACCCAAACTGTAGCAACAGCCAGAGGTGCTCTTCCAATCTGTGACACAACCTGCCCAATCAGAATCAATAAAACCATGTAACTCCAAGTCTGCATCTGAAGAATACCTCAACCCATATCCAACTGTACCACGCAAGTATCTCAGGATATGTTTAGCTGCAACAAGATGTATCTGTCTCGGATCACACATAAACTGGCTAAGTGCACTTACTGCATAACAAATGCCAGGTCTAATGTTAACTAGATACATCAAAGATCCAATAAGCTGTCTGTACAATGTAGGATCCACCAAGTCTGAATTAGCTGCAGCCTCCTTCAACTTATGTAGGTTTGTCTCCATAGGTGAAGACATGGATTTGCAATCCATCATGCCAAATCTCGTAAGCATGTCAATGGTGTACTTCCCTTGACTTAGAATCATCTCATCTGGTTTCTGCCAGACTTCTAAGCCAAGGAAGTAATGCATGAGCCCAAGGTCCTTCATCTCAAATTCTGAAGTCAACTCCTTCTTACACTCAAGAATCAGGTGATCTTCTCCAGTAAGGATCAAATCATCAACATATAAAACCAAAATTAATGCTTCACCATTGATTACCTTGAAGTAGAGATTTGAATCAGCATCATTCTTCAAGAAGCCCAAACTTGATGTACCGATCAATCCTTTCATACCATGCACGAGGAGCCTGCTTAAGACCATACAAGGCCTTCTTCAACTTGCAAACATGTGACTCCTTCCCATGAACCTCAAATCCATCAGGTTGCTCTATATAAACCTCTTCCTCAATTACTCCATTGAGAAAAGTTGTCTTTACATCCATCTGGTGAATCTTCCATCCTCTAGATGCAGCAATAGCAATGATGGTTCTGACTGAAGTGTAGCGAGCAACAGGAGCAAATGTTTCTTCATAATCAACTCCCTCTTTCTGAGAAAACCGAGCCACAAATCTTGCCTTGTACTTCTCAATGCTTCCATCTAGCATGCTTAATCTTGAATAGCCATTTAGAAGATACCACAGACTTGCCCTCGGGTCTAGGAACAATGTCCCAAACATCATTCTTAAGAATTGACTGATACTCCTCTGTCATAGCATCTTTCCAAACTGATGACAAGATGCTTCCTCAACACAGGTAGGTTCGGATTCTATAATCTGACTCATCAAGGCAACATAACTGGAGAACTTATGTGGCCTTTTGCTTTCTCTGAATGTGCCTCTAGGAGCTGCAAACTTTCAGCTTCTTGCATAGTGCGCTTGGCCCATAGAGGTCTCTTTCTCCCAATAACAATGTCACTAGGCCCATCAGTAGGTTCCAAGGGTTCAACAGGATCAATATCTTCTTTTGGTTCTGAAGTCTCCCTTTGAATCTCAGGAGTATGGTCAACTTCCATATCCTGAGGAGACTCTTCATTATCAATCTCCATATGAATCCCCCTGGATCTTCTGAATGCAACATCTTCCTCGAATGTGACATCCCTACTGATCTCTATCATCTTCTGACCTGGAATGTAAATTTTGTAGGCTTTTGATGTCTCACTGTAGCCCACAAATATTCCCTTCTTGCCAGAAGGCTCCAACTTGGTTCTCTTTTCCTTGGGAACATGAATATAGAAGGGACATCCAAAGATCCTCAAATGACTGACTTCAGGCTTCTTCCCTGTAAAGGCTTCTTCTGGAGTCATATTCTCCAAGATCTTATGAGGACTTATGTTCTGAACATACACAGCTGTACTGGAAGCTTCTGCCCATAGAAAGGTTTGCAAATCTTGATCATGGATCATGGCCTTCGCAGCTTCCACGATCATTCTGTTCTTTCTTTCTGCAACACCGTTTTGTTGAGGATTATAGGGAACACAAAACTCCCTCTTAATCCCTGCATCAATACAAAAATTCCAAAAACTACCAGAGGTGTATTCTCCACCATTGTCAGATCTGAGGACCTTAATTCTTTTACCAGAAAGATTTTCTACCAAGGCTTTAAACTCTTTAAACCTATCCAACACTTCCTCGACTCTTTCTATTTCAAAAATAAATCCAAGTCTTCCTAGAGTGATCATCAATGAAAAGAACATAATACAAGAAACCACTCGAAGAAGGAACGGACATAGGTCCACATAAATCGAGAATGAATAAGGTCTAAAATACACTTAGATCTATTTTCTCTACTATGAAAAGGGGCTTTTATATTCTTACCCAATGCGCAGCCCTTGCAAGTACCTTCGTGCTCCTGGTTGAACTTAGGTAGGCCTGTCACCATCTTCTCCATGATAGGTAAGGCTCGGAAGTGTAAGTGAGCCAATCTCCGATGCCAAAGATCGCAAAGACTTGAAGAGTCATGAACCAAGGCTTGAAAAGAACGTGTGCAGACCTTGTAAAGGTTTTCATGTCTAACTCCAATTACTTGAGCATCCTTGAAGCTAGAGTTCTCCATCCACACTAGAACTTTGCCTTTGGAGAAGGCAACTTGATATCCTTTATCTTCCAAAGCTGTTATAGAAATAAGATTGCGCTTGATTCCAGGAACATAAAGAACATTACCCAATTGAAGTGATATGCCGGAATCCAAATGAAGTGTAGAGGTCCCAATTCCTTTCACGGAGTAGCTAGCATCATCTCCAATGATGACTTGTTCAGAAGACTCCTTTTCCACCAAACTTGATAAGTGCTCCTTAAAGCCGGTGATGTGTCGTGAAGCACCACTGTCAATTATCCAAGTGTTGGTGTCGAAAGGTACACTGCTTGATAATGCCGAATAGAACAAATATTCACTTGAATCCTTTTAAGGAGAGGCATCATCAACATCCGCAACGGTGACCTGTTGCTTAGGTCTAGTTGGACAATACTTGGCGAAGTGCCCAAACTTGTCACACCTAAAACATTGAATCTTGGACATATCCCTCTTCTTCTTAAATGGAGGTGCATCATCATTTCCCTTGTCCCGATTCCTCTTGAAGAATCCTTTCCTTCCATCTTTTCCTTTCTTCTTTGATGCATGGGAGGCGAGAACATGAATGTCTTCATTCTTTGAACTTTGACCAACACCTCTTGCCACCAACCTTGATTCTTCTTGAATGCAATCAGATCTTAGGCGATCAAACTTAGGCAATTTCGATCTTGCACTAATTCCCTGAATGTAATATTCCCAAGACAAAGGTAGACCATTGAGAGCAAGCATGGTCAGGTCTTTGTCATCAACCATATGCCCTATTGTCGAGAGTTGATCTCTCAAATCTGCAATCCTCATAAAGTATGCAATCACTGATTCACCTTTCGCCATCTTCACATGATGAAGTTGTTGCTTTAGTGCAAGCGATCGGCTGGTATTGTTGATTTCGTACATCTCTTCCAATGTTTTGAACATGTCTCTCGCTGTCTTCAACTTAGAGACGATAGGTACAATATGATCCTTAACGGAATCAACCAATATCTTCATTGCTTTAATGTCTTTCTTCACCCATTGTACCTTCGCTTCTTCCTCCTCAGGTTCAGGAACGCTGGACTCTACGAACTCACCCAAGTCATTTTCACACAAGGTAAGCATGATCCTAAGCCTCCATGATGTGAAGTTAGATGCACCCTCGAGTCTATCCTCGATCTTCAAACCATTCACCATCTTGACTAAGTGAACAAATGAACAAGTAGGGTATGCCTGATTAGCAATAATCTGATCACGATTCTCTCAAACCCGCTCTAATACCATGTAAATTTTAATGAACAGATTAGATGCACAGAAATAAATTCAAATCAGACACAATAACACAGCAAATACCCTGGGAAAACCCTCCTCTTGAGGGAGAAAAAACCCAGCAACAAAGATCACTCTTATATATATAAATGGCAACAACAAATCTCTTTACAATGAGGCCAATTACAAGGCCATCCTTCAGCACCTAACACAGATGCAATGACTGATAATAATCTGCACTTCTTTGATAACTAATTCTGCCCTTGAATAGATTTGCAACCTGCTCTTAAGGAAATTCGCCCTTGACTGAAATAAATCGAACTTGATAATTGCAAATGATAAATCGAACTTCTATATATACAAATCCAAGAGACACCTCCTTCTATAAGGCAAGTCGGCCCAAGCAATGAATATATGTCTCTTAATAAATGTAACCAATCAATAGTAAGTCGTCCTCATATCAAATCGCACCAATGTTGGAGGTCGGCCTTGGATGAAGACATGTCTTTATTTCTTTAATAAATTCGAGCCATATAAATTAAATAGCCTTAAGGCTATCATTTAATTTATCACGCTGGAATATCAAATCTCGAAGCTGTTTATCATTAACACTAATGACAGCGTTGGCTTCCTTGCTGCCTAGCGAACTCCTCAACAGCAGGTTCGAAATTTAACATGGCTTCTATGTCAAAATCGCACCTTGCACAAGTGCGTCCCAGCCATATTTAGAGTTTGATTTTTGTTTCTCCATTAAAACTGAAATCGCCCCTCTACAAATCGTCCCTTCACAAACTGAAGATGATCTTCAATGATAGCACACTCAAGCTAGTCTTGGACGCCTTCAGCAATGGAGGAATATGCTCAAACCCCAAGGCGCTTTAGCCTTCAGGAAAACACGCCAGCCTTTGAGGTAAGTACGGCTGGGCTAGTGAAGAAGTACAGCCTTCGATATGTGTTCCAGCAATAAATGAATCCAGCCTTCAAGGATTTATTTGTTCTTCAAATGATTTACTCTTCAAACCCTTGAAATAGACTTCTCAAATCTTTCACCAGTGAACCTCAGTGTTGACTCCTGGGTGAAGCCAATCTCACAGGCAATTGTTCGGAAGATCTTTCACAACCTCAAGTATGCACAATCAATGAGAGTTTTCGTTCTCAATGATCAATGATTGCAAAAATTGCAAAAACCCTAGGTTTCCTCCTCTCCACAGCGAAAACACTTTAAAAGTCAAATAACAAATTCCTGGATGATTCATAAGAGCTTGGTTGATCCCTTTATATAATTTTCTCCAAGAGATGTCGACCCTCTAGAAGATTTTTTTCAATCATTTAAATGTGCATTTAATAACTTCATTAATAATTCCTTAAAGTGGGGGTGACCCGTATAACGCAGCGGTTGAAACACTTGCTTGGTGACGCTGCCACCAAGGTTCAAACCCCCGTTGGGCCGCTTAGTTCGCAGGCTTTGTGCCTTCACTGGGCTAGTGGGCTCACAGGTTTGAACAGCTATAGTGTTAGGCACCTTAAAAAGTGCCCATTACCGATCAAATAAAAAAAAAAAAAAATCCTCAAAGTGGGTGCCCAGTTTAATTATTCATTAAGTGCACTTTAAGTCATTAAATGGCCCCTTTAGACATAAAGTTATAAGATAAATTTATAATATAGTTTCAATGATTAATTATTATTAAAGTCACCTTTAATAATAATTAAATAATATAACTTGCACATTACTCCTTATTTCGCCTGGCCAACTGAAAACTGGGATCAATGTTGAACTCACCACATGTCTAGGTGTCTTACTATAAATAGAACAATGGACTCTCATGACCTACTAACTTACTATAAATAGTAAGTGTGTGAAACTGAGTCCTGAATCACCAAACGATGGCCAATCCTAAACCACCGAAAGCTTTGGAGAAGAAACCACCCTGATCTCTGCCAAACAAGACCCTCCAACCATCCACATTAGCCTACGAGGGCCAATAATAGGCTAATCCATCAAAGAACAATAACGGGCTAAAATGGGGAGATTACAGTTGATGGCATTTGGTGTTAGTTTTAGATCAGAAATGTAAGCAATAAATAATGCAACACATAAGACAAATGAACACAGCAGTTTACCCTGGGAAAACCCTCCTCGAGGGAGAAAAACCCAGCAAAATATCTCTCTTATATATAGGACGAATAAGAGCAGAAATCTGCTTTACAAGTCAGAACCTTCTCAAGGGCGAACTTGACACAATAAATGATGAGAATCTCTTCTTGATACAACTGAATATGAATCTCCTTGAAGTTGAACTGCTGCTACAAAATTATGATCTGCTACTAGGATGCGAACTTCTCCTTGAGAGTGCGAATTGAATGAAGAATGAATTGATGATTTGATGAATCAACTTCACCTTGTATATATACAAAACAAGGCGTCTCTTCATTCGGGTCGGCCTCTTTTAATAAATAAAAATATAAAATATAATTTGTAATTAAGGCCGACTTACCTTATTAATTATTTATTATTTAAATTTTGAGAGAAAGATATCTCCCGCCACTATAACATCAACATTTCGAATATGCATTTTGATGGTGTGTGTTCAAAAGAGAGTAATGGTCCAAGAGGGTAAAAACTATAAGTTCACATTCAAGTTGAATTTTGGGTGCACCAATAACGTGGCTGAGTTATGAAGCTCTACTGCTTGGTTTGAATGTAGCTTCTAAGAATGGGATCAAATGCATTACAGTGGATGGTGATTCAGAACTTGTGATGTCTCAAGTTAGGGACACATATGCTACAAAAGAAAAAAGATTGAGAATGTATAGGAATCCTATGTGGGATACCATTGAAGTGTTTGATGCTTTCAACATAAAGTGGGTTGAAAGAGATAATAATGCAATAGTTGATGCCCTTGTTGTATTAGCTTCAATATTTCATGCTTCCTTTACCTCCTCTCAATGCAAGTATAATGTTGAAATTCTCACCAGGCCTAGCATTCCAGACAACATTCACAATTGGTAGGTCTTCATTGACAATCAGCAAATTTCTAAGTTCCTGGATTGCCTCAATCACTTTGAAAGCCAACTCATTGACTGGCAACCCATGGTGGAGAAAGATGAAGGAGTTAAGGGGACTCTTTTTGGAAATGAAATTATTCAGCTCAAAGCAAATACTATTCTGAGTGGTTTCGTTGCTTCAGAAAAAATGTTTGACAATGTAGAAGTAAACTTGTTAGTGAAGATGTAGGTGTGAATAGAGTAACTAAATCGGCTCCTAAGATAATCTACATTGGTAAAAGATTAAAACTAGTAGAGAAGCAAATGCTAATAGCATTACTATGAAAGTATAAAAATTGCTTTGCTTGGTCTTATGGTGAACTAAAGGCTTATATGGAAGATTTGTTCCAGTATAAAATTTCATTAGAGCCTGGTACAAACCCATTTAGATAGAAGCAATGCCCTATCAACCCCATTATTGCCCCTCAAATGCAAAAAGAATTCATGAAGCTAAAAGAGGGAGGCATTATTAAACCGATCAGACATTCAAAGTGGGTCTCAAACCTTGTTCTAGTCAGAAAAAAGAATGGAGATATTAGGCTATGCATGGATTTCAGAAAATTAAATAACAAGTCCCTCAAGGAAAGTTATTTGCTACCTATTATGGACCATTTGTTGCAGCAAGTAACAAGGTCAAAGCTGATCTCTATGATGGATGGCTTCTCAGGTTAAAATCAAGTCATGGTCAAAGACTCTAAGCAGCATAAAATAGCCTTCACCACGCCATGGGGAACATTTATATATGTTTGGATGCCATTTGATTTAAAGAATGCTAGGGCCACATTTCAAAGAGTGTAACGGCTGCCCCTGGTTTTTTTTTTAAATAACAATATCCCTGTTTGCTGTTTGCACTGTCTTTTGATGATGTTTGTGTTTGGTTTACATCTGTATTCATGTTTACGTATGCATACATGTAATTCATAGCATAAAGAAGAGAAATGGGAAAATATATCTACCTTTCAAAACAGAAATCACTCCTTACATTATTCATTTGATAACATCTTCAAATCAGTCTTTTACACATACATAAACAGATCTGATAACAGCAGAACAGACCTGGAAATTAGCTCTATCAGCAGCATTAACACATACAGAGTTTGCACCAGCAATCATCAAATAAAATGCCAACATACTCCTTGGAAGACCAGCATCAGACACCTGTTTCTCAATCTCCCACGTGGGCAGAGAGTGGCCTCTACATCAGCAGGCCTAGATTCTGAAAATCACCCTAAACAGGGCGGCCTCCTAGGAGAGATGATCTGCCCTAGAAAATCAGTCCTATTTCAACAAATGCAAGTGAATACATGAAATGAGGCGCCTAGGAGAGGGGCTTCCAAAGAAACAATACCCAGAACGATATCAAGTGCCCAAAGGAAGTTATGAACTTATTTCCAAACTCTGACCCTGGCAAGTAATGTTCAGAAATCACAGGAAACAGCTCCAAAACCTCTGAAAACCACCTTGAAATCAATGCCATACCAATACCAAAAAGAAACCACGCTTCAACACACCAAAACCCAAAAACATCTCTTCAAAAATACTCAAAAATCTTCATATTTCCTTGCTAAAAGATTGTGAAATCAGAAATATGTGAACCTCAAGATGACCCCTGAATGGAGTCGGACCAAACCCAGCTAGGGTGGGTCTCTCATAACCAAAACGAGCTCCCAATGAAGAGGGTTTTCGTCCTCAACATGCAGCAGTAGACCTTTGGAGAAAATCCAATAACATCCTGTTATATAGCCAACTAAGAGATAACCAAATGAAACCCAATATGAGGTTATATAGAGTCAAGGAGAAATTAGGGCGACTCAAGTTTCAAATGCTTTCCCTCCAAAAAGCTACACCGCTCTCCTCATTTGCTTATTAAATTTTTAATTAAATAATTTAACTCCCCTTCTGACTCCCTTGTGCATCCCACTAAATAGGCAACAGAATTGCTTTTGTTGCTTTAAAAACAACTTAAGTTATTGAACAAGGCACCAAAGTGCATTTTTTATTGACCCTTCGACCCCTTCACTTAATGTAACTTAATAAAAACGACTTAAGTGAGGAAATAAATAATGAATAAATCAAACCTTAGCAAATCCTAACGCCCAAACTAGAAAGGACACTACTGAAGAAGCCTTGGCCAAGACCAGTTACCAGAAATAGACTTACTATTTTTAGTAACTACTAAAAAAAGTAAATACTTTGAAACACCAAACTGGCGTAAAAACTGATTAGCAATGTGACTTACTATAAACAATAAGTGATGGAATTGGCCCCTGCTAAAAATAGAAAGTCCTGTCCGAAACACTAAAAACCTCCACAGAAAGAAACCAGCTCTAAGTTCCCTTACCAAACTCCACTTAGCCTACAGGAACTCTGGAATAGGCTAATGGACAACTCCACTGCTCAGAGGCACAGAGGGGACATTACAAAGAGCTATGGATGTTGCCTTATAAATGAAATTATGGTTGTCTACCAAGATGATCTAACTACATATGCCAAGGATCGAAATGATCACTACAAACATTTGAAGTTGATCTTCTAGAGATGTTTAAAGTATGGGATATCTTTGAATCCCAAAAAATGTACTTTTGGTGTGGAAGAAGGCAAGCTCCTTGGACATATCGTATCTAAAGAGGGGGTGAAGATTGATCCAGAAGGTGTCAAAGCATTCGACCTTATCCCTCAACCCAAAACAATTAAGACAATCGAATTATTCTTTGGGCAAATAAATTTTCTTAGGAGGTTTGTTCCTAGCTTTGTTGAGAAAAAAAAGGTCATTTCCAAGGTTCTAAAGAAGGGACAATCATCAGGTTGGGATAAGGAATCGATTGATTCCTTTGTGGAAATCCAAGATGCACTTAAGAAGGCACCGATGCTAGCCAGCCCAAATTACTCCAAGCCCTTCCAATTATTTTCCTTTGCATCGTTTTACACTATTGTTGTTGTTTTGATATAGAAGAATGATGAGGGATATGAACAGACAATAGCCTTCTTCAACAAGTCCTTAAGAAATGTCGAATTGAATTCTTCCATACTAGAATAGCATGCCTATCCTCTTGCTAAGGCTATGAAGAATTTTAGACGTTATACTTTAGGAACCAAAATCACAACCTATGTGCCACATATAGCAGTTCAAGATCTTCATGCAACAAGAGCCATCAAGAAAAAGATTCGAATGGATCAATAAGATCCAAGCATACGACATGGAGGTGAAGAAAGCTAAATTGCTTAGGGGTCAGTGCTTAACTAAATTAATGCTCAACACCAATTTGGATGTTGTTTAAGTCCATCAAGTGGGCTCTGACCCATCTTTTATCCCATGTCAATTGAAGGATTCTTCTTGGTGTAAGGATATTATATTTTATTTGAAAATTTTAAATTGCCCGTCTAAGCTGAATGACAAGCAAACGTTGAGGCTTGAAGCTCAGCGGTATGTGCTACTCGAGGGACAATTAATGTGGAGAATCCTTGATGGTGTGCTCCTAAGATGTTTAGATGAAGAGCAATCTGTAAGAGTTGTTGAGGAATGCCACCAAGGATTGTGTGGTGGGCATTATATGTCAAAGACCATTGCTCATAAAATTATGAGAGTGCATTATTGGTGGCCCACATTGTTCAGAGATGTGGCCATGTTTGTGAAATGATGTGATGCTTGCCAAAAGCTTTCTAATAAGTTAAAATTTGAAGGTGCACTCCCCTTTACAACCATTTCAATGGAGGATTGTAATGTCCACAGTAGGAAAATTCAAAATAAAATTGCAATATATCTAACAAAGGAACAATCACAAATGAATAATAAGATATTAGATCATTAATGATGATTAACTCTCTTTGAATTTCTGATATAAGTCTGATTTGTATGCACAAAAGAGAATTTGATCCTTATTAATAACTGACTGCTATTTCTGAATATTATCCTTGATAGCATGCATAAGCTTGAATACACATCTGCTTAATTGAGATATTACCATCCCGGATCTATGACTCTGAAATCATGCAATGAATTGAATATGAATCTGTTTATATAATATATAGCTGTTCCTGATTTATAATTCTAAAATCATGCTTTCTTTGAATATATATATCTGCCTATTGATGATAAATTAATAGGTCTTAGTCTGATCGCTTTTCCTGATTTTCACCTTATTTTTATGTGATTTGTTCTTGATGCTGTTTCTGATTTAGGCTGATTATTCATGCATCTCTTAGATGGCTGATCATGGCTCCTTAGAGCCCCTTAAATCTGCTTTATAAAATGTATATATTTCCAAAATTGTTCAATGCCCCTTTGGTTCCATTTCCACTCTTTATTTATTTCTTGCCAAAGGATATGTCTCTTTGTGGAGGATGTCTTCTTTCCCTTTACTGGATGTGCCCCTTTGTAAAAGCCATCGCTGCTTTTTATTAATAGTTTTTATTTTATAAATGTTGTCTTACATTAATTAATGCATTGCTGCCCTTAACTAAATTATCCTTCCTTAGCGCTGCTGTTTTCATTATTAATCCACATCTTAATATAGGCAATTAATATGTATGTGTAATCGCAGCTTTTCTTACATTCTATCACTTCCCTTTGTTGATGTTCAAGCAGCGTCGGGCTGCTACTTCCAGCGGTCTTTCAAAGGCAATTCAAATGATAGCCTTAACGGCTATTTGAATTGCAAGATTATATTTTTGGAAAAGACACGACTTTGTGAAGGCTCGATATGATGAAGAGATGCAATCTTTCAAAGGCTGACATCATATGCTTTGGATGCGATTTCATTAAAGAGAAAATTAATAATTGTTATGGCCGACCTCATGAAGAGACGCGATCATTTGGAGTTATATCTCTTGAAGGCCGACTTGAAGACATTTGAAGAGACACGTCCTCTCTCCATCCTTGTATATATATTCGATGCTTCTCTCCTTGTTAATCATTGATTCATTTCATTGTCCTTGCAATACACTTCATTCCTACTTGGTGCGAATTCATATACAAGGCAGATCGAGTTATATCAGTTCAGCATTGTTGAAGGCTGAGAGTTCATCAGCAAATTGTCTCTATATATTTCTGTGTTGCATCATACTTTGGTGCTTGTATTTAGGCCTTCATATCGGCCTCTTGTAAGGAGATCTTTGTTGTTGAAATTCAATATATAAGAGATATATTGTTGCTGGGTTTTCCTCCCTCAAGAGGAGGGTTTTCCCAGGGTATCTTCTGTGTTATTGTGTCTGATTTTGAATTAAATTTTGTGTCTCTAATCTGATCATAAAACTAACACCCTTGTCTTATTCACAGATCATTGTAACTTTCTTCTTATTCCTGAATTTGTTGGACTTTTCATAAGTCTTAGCAACCTCTGTTTTATTTATTTTGTCTTACCCCTATTTTGTCCTATCTGATCTGTCTTATATTGCATTTGTCTTATTTGCCAGCATAAATAAATATTAATTTGTCTTGTTCTGATTTGTAAGGTCCTGATTTTGCTGAATGTTTGCTGCATAGTGATCGATGCTTTATGCTGATTGCTCTAAAGGTAATATTAATTTGTCTTGTTCTGATTTGTAAGGTCCTGATTTTGTTGAATGTTTGCTGCATAGTGATCGATGCTTTATACTGATTGCTCTAAAGGTCTTTGTTGTTTATGAACTTGATGAAATCGGCCAAGATTGTATAGATAGGTTTAAATCTTTAATTTAAACTTGAATATACTTGTTTAATCTGGGGTTATTACAAGGATCCATTTCAACAATGGGGCATAAACTTTATTGAGGAAATAGTAGAAAATTCCGGCAACAAATACAAGTGGATATTGGTGGCCACCAATTATTTCACCAAACGGATAGAAGCAATCCCTACAAGAAATGCTACCTCAAAAGTACTGATGGACTTTCTACTGAATAATATTGTTACCAGATTTGGTGTGCCATCCAAGATAGTTGCAGCTAATGCAATGTGTTTTAGATCCCGAGATTTTGTTGACATGTGCTCACAATATGGGATCTCATTAACACAATATTCCCCCTATCCACAACGAAATTGACAAGCCGACCGAGTCATGCAACAAATGCATCATGAACATCATTAGAAAAAATTTGGAAGTAAATAAGAAAAGATGGGATGATAAATTATAATTTTTTGTTTAGGTGATCAAGGTTAACTTATAAGAAGGCTATTGGGAAGAGTCCATTTGAATTGATAAATGGTGTTGAGGCCAAATTGCCAATCAGCCTTAAGTTACCAATCTACAAATTACTACAACAGATTGAAGAGGAAGAAGAAAGTGCTCTTCCCCAAAGGATACATGAGTTGCTCTAGTTGGAGGAGACAAGGAGGCCTACCTATGAGAGGAGTCTATTGAAGCAGCAAAAAATGAAGTACCTCTTTGATAAGAGGGGTTATCAGGAGGGAGTTTCATATTGCAGATATTGTCCTGACATGGAATTCCATGTCAAAAGACAAGGGCAAACATGGAAAATTTGATGCCTTGTGGGTAGGGCTTCACCAAATTGCTAAAGGATGCGGTCAAGGAACGTTGTACCCTAGGAGCCTTGATGGAGTCCTTATAGAGCTACTAGTTCATGGTCAACACATCAAGCACTGTTTCTACTGAAAGCAAGTTTCTTGGAACCCTTGTCATAAGTTGTCTTGTATATACTGTTATTTTTGTGTTCCAATCATGACCCATGTTTATCACAATGGGTTGTGGGTCAATCTCGGTCTTCGTTGTGTCTAAGTTTTGTTCTACTCCCAGAGATTTGGATCCTCGCTATGCTTGTTGGAGGCACACATCCCAAATGGGAGCCAATGTTGGTGTCTGTAATGTCCCCTTTTGGGATTGACCTAAATCTTGCCCTAGAATCACAAGCTTAATGTAGTTAGGGTTATAACTTACCATTTAAATGCCTCAAGCAAGATAAATCTTTGTTTATAAAGGTCTTGCAATCATGTTAGATAATATTGGAAATATAATTCATATGATCAAAACATAATAAATGTCTTATCTATTAAGCTATACAAAATACATAATTATTTCAAGACTGCAAAGTGCCTTGCCAAATCTGATATAAAAACTCTGATTTTCTGCCTTAGGAATTTTGACAAACACTTTGCTTGCAACCTCCAACTTGCTGATAAATGATTTCAGTTTGTTTTGATCCAATGATGAGTGAGTGCTTGTAAACAGCTTCTAAGATGTCTATTCAATCTTCTAAAATGAAAGTGCAGCTCTTTTTGTATTTTCATATGCAAATACATGTCCTACATATGCCAAATATGAACTTAACAGCAACTATGCATTTTTACAAACAGTTGGTATGCATTCATAACTGAGTACAAGATGGCAAGTAAATAGTATTCAACTCCTTCTCATTAACAGGAATGCTAAATCTGATTACAATAACTTGCCAAGACTCTTGGCTTTTAATATCTCCTATGCAACTAATCATAAACTCCACAGTTCAGCACCTTAACTCCTAGAATATCAATGCTTGTGATCTGATAGGAATGAATGCAGATTACAAATAGTCTAGCTGTTTAGGACAGCGATATCTAATGAGATGCCACTAAACTATTATGTCAACTCTAATGCAAATCGATAACATGAGAACCTGGAAATCGTTGGCAGCCCCCACACATTGATTTGAATCTTCAAGAGGATGATGTCGATGCCTTCAAAATAGCTGCGCCTAGTCTCTAAACCCTCCAGCGATGCTCCTTGAACTTATTTGGAATTTATTGTGGCCTCCAACTCAAAATTGTCCTTCTCCTATGAGAGCCCAGCTAGGGAAAGAATCCATGATTATAACCTCTTTTAATTCGCCCTTCTTGATGCATGTTTCCAGCCAGCAACATAAGGATCGCTCCTTCACAAAAACGTCCTCAAGCCAATGCAAAATCGAATCTTCAAGATGTACAATGAAATCAGAAATGTAGGCTCCAACTTGGCCCTTGACTGGAAATAATCTTTCCAACCCAATTCTGCCTTTATTTCTTAGATCGAACCTTCTCAAATTTGGCCTGTGGCCACTAAATTTGCAGCAATTGAAGAGACTGTGATATCTCCTCCAAAGACTAGCTAGGTTTGGCGTTTCACAAACGTCAATCATTCAAACTATGTCAAGCCCTCAAGCTCTCCAACGAACAGAAACTGTATTCAACTCAAGATGATATCAAATGCCCTCCAAAAGCTCCGTATAAAGAATTCACAAACATTTCCAGGAAGCTTCTAGAATAAAATTTATTTTATTCACTTAAGTGACTTTTATTATTTCATTTTTAGTCACTTTAATATTAAATTAATTAAATATAAGGTCACCTTTTAATATTTATTTATTTAATAACCTTATAAATAATTAATTTAATAAATTCTCCTTATTGCTCCAAATTGGGAACATGACAAAGACTATCTAAACTACCAATATTCATAATGCATAGTGCAAGTCTTTAATCATAATATGACTTGGATGAGAAACATGATAAGTCCGCCCGAAGCTACCCACCTAAGCCCAAGAGCACAAGTGTCAAACCAAGACAACCCACCCCTTGGCCCCCAGTGGCAGGAACATCTGAACCAAGACAATTCCACCCTCAGAGTGGCGTACTTAGTGGAATACACTTGTACCTGTTTTTCCTATCCAAGTTGTCTTATCCATCCACCTTATGATTGAGACTCCATCCTAAGAATCAGTCATAGTTTGGCTTGATAGGGGAAGCCTTGAAAGGGGTGCTTGTAAACTACTCAACCCATCTAAGCCCAAGAGCACGAACGTCCGACCCAGACAACCCACCCCTTGGCCCCAAGCGACAAGAACGTCCAACCAAGACAATTACACCCTTGGAGTGGCATGCTTAGCATGGGAGGCCCATAAACAGCATCCTCCTAACTTGCTTCCTTCAACCTTACATTTGATTCATCATAGGATAAAGACATAAATATATATAACTATGTAGATATTTATCTATTTATATATTAATAATTATATTTAAATTTTACTTCCCCAACTATATTCTTGCCAATAATAATTAATCCAATATATATATATATATATATATATATATATTCATTTCCCAATTTGCTGTGTTACTAGATTTCCAAGTCATTTTCCTATCAACCAATCCATCGATCTGCTTGTATATGCTTCATTTTATATATATATATATATATTCTTTTCCCAATCTGCTGTGTTACTAGATTTCCATGTCATTTTCCTATCAACCAATCCATCAATCTGCTTGTATATGCTTCATTTTATTTATTTTCTTTGTCTTATTTCCCATCCATCAATGCCCATATGTTTTCGACTTACCTTCATTTTATAACCTATTTCTACCAATAGTCACAACCAGTCACTTGCCAAGGAATATGTTCCTTGGTATCTTATCGTATTGTTTTGGAGAGACATGTCAATCCACTCCCTTCAATCGCAGTCTTTTGTTATATTAGTGATCGCTTGGGATATTAGGTTTGATGCACTATGAACCGATAAAAATGCCTTTAGGAATCGGTGCTTTGTGATTTATTATTTGTTTACTTAATTATAGTCTTTTTTCAGATTTAGTTTCTTGAGATATATTTTATTTTTATTATTATAGACTATAGTAATTATAATTAACAATATCTATTGTTCCATTTCATAATATGATAATTATATTATAACTATAATATTATCTATGATAATTATAATTATAATAATAATATTTAAATTTCAATTGCTTGTATTTATATTTTGATTTGATTTTGTTATTTGTATTTCAATTAGTCGTATTCTAGTGTTATAATTTTGGGGGCAAGACAGTGCCCCAACTTGTTATTTTTCTTCTCAAGTTCCCCCTAGTTTTAGCTCTGTTAGCCCATGCTTTATAACCGATCTAAGATATTCTTGTGGGTCTCTATGTTTATGTGCCTTTTTCTACTCTATTGCATCCCTCCTTCTGCTTCACATCAAAAGCCCAAGTGGGGCCCTTCACAGTTAAGGCTCAATAAGAAAAGGAATTTTACAAAGTTGCCAATGAAATTTGATGAGTCTCCATGTGTCATCTTGGCTCAATGAGGTGAATATGACAATTGACACATTCATCCCATTGCGCTATTAGTTGAAGAGCATGGCCACTAGCAAGTGGTCCCCATATTCTATCAAAGAGACATAAAAGGTTTTGGGTTGTCAATCATGAGTAAAAAATATCCAACAACTTGCGAATCACCAAAACCTTGTCAAGATAAAAGAGTGCAAATTGTTGTGCCATTCGCCGTAATTGATGAGTCACAATTTTTTGGCACTTACATGAGAATTTCATTTGGCAGAGATTTGATAAGGTTTTCAAACCACCAGTGGGTGTCAATAATAGTTCAAGCGGTAACACTAAGTGCTGACAAATTCTAATTTTGCACCAAAATGTCAATATGTGAGGAGGTAAAGCCAAAGGGCCAAGGGAAGCTTGTAGCATTCATCAAGGAACTATTTTGACTTCTTAACATTGTCCATAGTGTTGAGAGGCACTCGGGGCATCAAGATGTGCAAGATGAGGGAAATACTTATGGCAACCGTATCATTTAAAAGTACGATTTTAAAAGGGATTTGAGTGCAAAACATAGTGGCACTTAGTGAATTTACTCACCCACCTACTAGCGTCTATTCACCCACCACCCCGCCCCTCCTTTTCAGAGCAAAACTAGTGCTCAAAGTGATGCCTACAAATAGGAGATGGATTCCCACACTCCATCGATACAATAAGGACATGATTGGGTATGTTTTAAAGTGGCTAAATGATTGAAATCCTTGACATTCAGACATGTTAGCCACTTGCCGCTGCAAGAAATCACATATTTTCAAGGACCTCATGCAAGATTGCGCGTTTCCCATTTTGGGCAACCTATAGAAGGGTATATACAGATTCATTTCACTTTTAGAAGGCTTGGGAAATCAGTTGGAGAAGAACGGAGAACCAAAAAATCTTTCAGGGTTCTTATTTCCAAAAGGGAGAACATACTATTTTATAATTTGATGAATTGGGTTTGTCCCAAACTTATAATCAAAATGAATTTTAAAGTGTAGAATCAACATTGAGTGAGTGTCTCCATCAATATTGTGTTCATTTCTATATATATATATATATATATATAGACACACACACATATATATACACACATATATATGTATATATATATATATATGCACATATATATATATATATATATATATATATATATATATATACACACACACACATATATATATATATGTATACAAATACACACACACGCACATATATATATGATCAATTTGTCAACCAAAAGGTTGCAAAAACTCTGCAAAGATCTTGCATAGTGTTTGTTCATAGTAGTGAAAGGACTGTTCAAGTTTATTTATGGATTACTAAGTAGACTCATTAAATATCCTACAATTTGTTGTTGTTTCTTAGAATCTATGTGTAGAACCTAGTTTTCTTATGTGTTATGAGATACATAGTCTTCTATGAAATCTTTGTTAAGGTAACTATCAAGATTTCAATCATTACAAGTTTTAGGTGAATTCTTGACTTTGTTGCCCTACTAGAATAGGCACCAATCTACTGTAAACTCCACTTCTCATCACCCCAAAACCTAAATGATCCCTAAAAATTATTTTCTTTTGGTAAAAGGTAGACAGTTTTTCTAGCTTTTCAATTACAAGAGATAAAGTAGCAATAAGGGGTATATTTATCCGTTTCATTCAACTTTGTGCTTGATTAGTTTTTTGTGGTTAAAGGTGTGTGGCCTTGTTAGTCAAACTAACACATCAATATATTGCAACACCAATATCGAGATACAATGTGTAAAGGATATAGTTTGCACAAGGCAAGTATTTAATTCTTTTTATCACCAATAAATCCAGCACCTTAGGGAAACCTCCCTTGGCCTTGTAGAGCTAGAAGTGAAGGAGATCTTTCCCACCTCAATATTTGGTCCTAAATTTCCCAACCTGAACATAGGTCTTGTGATACTCTTCCTAAATTTGACATCCTTGGCACTTAAGAGACTATCCATCCTTAGGGATTTGGGGTCTACAAATCAGATCAACAACACATTTCACATGATCCTCATTGCCAAATTATCAAAGCATCAACCTTGAAGTGATTTGAATGAAGAGTCAAAAAAATGATAAAGTATATCACAACAATGGTTGTTGATGTTCGACAAATGGAAACAAATGTTGATTCTTGCACAACTACAATGCAACTTGAAGAGTGTTCCACTAGCAATCAATAAGATGGTAAAAAAATCACTCCAATGGCATCCTCTTGTGTTTTTAGCCCCAATGGTCCTTTTATTGAGAACATTTCTTATGTTTCCTCATCAACATTTTGACAATCAACCCTCTTGAGGCAAACTTGGGGACTTGAATGCACTTCTACATTATGTTTGATTACTAACAAATTGACATGGAAGAGTCTAGAAGTCTGTCTAGGTTTAGTATTGTACTTTTTCTTCTAATTCCTAAATAACACTTTGCATTGACCTCCTTAAGTGAATTTGGACACCTCTAGGAGCCTTCTTGCACTTTTGTCATGTTTTCACTTTGGCATTTTTACATTTTAGTGGTTAGGCACACACTTACTTGAATGCACTTTTATCATGTTTTCACTTTGACATCTTAACACTTAAATGAAATTGCAAACCCTTTTGAGTCATAATACACTTTTTTCCCCCTTAAATCCTGCATTGACATCTTGACACTTAAATGAAATTGCAAACCCTTTTGAGTCATAATACACTTTTTCTCTTTAAATCCCGCATTGACATCTTGACACTTAAGTGAAGAAGTGTACTTTTGAGTCACTTAAGTGATTTTCACATTTTAATCTGTTGTTGACATTGCATTTTTCCCACTTAAGTGGCTTTTTGACTCAAAGTTTAGCAAAACATGACATTTCCCTTCTTTGTTGCACACCTCGATTTCTTGATGCACTTTGTCATGTTTCCACTTTCTCATTTTAAAATTTAAATTGGATAGGTGCACACACAAGGGATCAATTGTCACTTTTATTTATATTTTTAAATTGATATTGTCACTTACGTGAATTTGGGCACTCCAAGGTGGCAAGATGTGCTTTGTTCTAATTTGATGTTAAGTTTAGCCACTTAGTGAAAAAGTGCACTTTTGAGTCACTTAAGTGCTTTTCACATTCGAATTTGTAAATGTATTGAAAAGTGCATGAACTTTTTCCACTTAAGTGATTTCATGTTTGATTTTGTCATTAACATTACACTTTTCCCACTTAGTGGCCTTTATTAAAATAATATTGTAATATTTAGTTATAATGGTCAATTAAGTCATTAGTATAGTCTTTAGTATCTTTCCTTATTCTCTTCAATTGTCTTCCGCTTTTCTTAGTTGTCGATCTTATCCTTATCGGATTAATCGTTTGTAACTCTATTTAAGGAGACTTTCACTCCTTTGTTAATATTTGAATATCTTGGTAATCATTCTCTGTTTTTAATTATAATTATGGTATCAAAGCTTAGGTTTTTGTTCTTAAAGTTTTGACGAATTTTTTATAAATATGTGGGCAGTTTTTATTGACAGTTTTTTTTCAAAAAATAAAAAACCGTGGGATTATTACTTGAGATTCACAAGAGTTTTTCAGAAGATTTTTTGGCGAATTTTTTAACAAAAATTTGTGGGTGTTTTATTTTTCCTAAAAATTTCACAAGGATTTTTTTAGAAGTTTTTGAACAGTTTTTTTATAAAATTGGGCAGTTTTTCTACATCTTTTTGGCGAATTTTTACAAATAAATTTGTGGTTATTTTTTAAAAATAAAAATTCACAAGCTTTCAGCCTTTTTTCACAAATTTTCTACAATTTTATTGCAGGTTTTTTTGAAAATTATTTTACAAAAACTTGTGGGTGTTGTTCATTGATAGGGTTTACAAAAATTGTGGGTGTTGTTCATTGATAGGGTTTTGTTCGTTATTAGGGTTTTGAAAAAATTTCCTAAATTTTTTGTGGTTTCATGGGCCTTCGCAAAGCCTAGGGTTTTGACCAATTTTTCCAAAAAATCGTGGTGTTTTTTGACATTTTTTTCAAAAAAACTGTAGGTATTTTTTTCCTGCAATTTTTCAGTAATTTTTATTGCAGACTTTTTCTGACTTTTTGATACAATCAAGCATTGTACTTGGTCGTTGGGGCTTTGGTAAAAAAATTTGAAGTCTTCTTGGGTTTCTCGTTTCTATGTTTCTGGAGTATGGGAGGGATGGCTTCATTCACCAACATCATGTTGGAAGGCAGCAAGAAGTTCACTGGCAAAAATTACGATACCTAGAAACAGAGGATGCTCACTATTTTTGCGTATAGATGCCTTGATTGGATTGTCCTTGGTACTGATACCTGGTCAACATTGCAAGTAAAGATTAAGACAAGTACGATGAGAGTAATCGTGAAGCAATTATGCTCATTAAGTTATCACAGATGAAATGCTTCTGGAGATTCCTTTAGGCAAGTCTTCTACGGAGATTTCGAAACACTTGCAAGATCTACATGAGACACCAGATAAAGGTGGGCATTCTTCGTAAACAACATGTTGTTCTCAATAATGATGGATGAGAGGGTGTCTTTCTAGGATCATTTAATGAAAATTAAAGAGATATGTGATCAGTTAGTTGCTATTGGTCACAAGATGGAAGAAGGCATGGTAGTTATCACGTTGAAAACATTACCATGGTATTATGAGCATTTCATAGAAACTCTCAACATCACGTCTACCAATGTTGTTGAAGTTCGATAACATACGCAACAAACTCTTGCAGCAAGATAGATGGAAACAATAGTTTCGTAGCAGCAGTGATTCACCAAGTGCAGAACAGGCCTTTGCAGCCAAGGACAAAGGCAAGTGGCCTTAGAAGAAAGGTCAAGGGCAGAATGAAGATAATTCCAAGAATCTGCAATCTATCACGTCATTATTGTGGTAAACTTGGTCACATGAAGAGGTTCTGCAGAAAGAGATTGGTTGATCAGCAATTCAACCAAGGAGGGTCTTCACTAGAGACTCATGTCGCAAAGCATTTTGAGCAGGAGTCAGCATTCTATGCTTTTTGACCAACTGATCATTTCAATTTTTGGGTTTGGCTTAGTATAGTTAATAAATTGACCATTAACAGAGGGTATTAAAATAATATTGTAATATTTAGTCATAATGGTCAATAAAGTCATTAGCATAGTCTTTAGAATCTTTCCTTATTCTCTACAATTGTCTTCCGCTGTTCTTAGTAGTTGATCTTCTCCTTATCGGATAAATCGCCTTTCTTAGTTGTCGATCTTATCCTTCTCGGATAAATTGTTTGTAACCCTATTTAAGGAGACTTTCACTCCTTTGTTAATATTGAATAGCTTGGTAGTCATTCTCTATGTTTTTAATTATTTTAGCCTTATGAATCAGACTTCAAAAACAATGGTATTCACAAGCTATTGGGTGTGCCTAGATCACTTTGAGACCAATTTTCCTTCTTTTTTTCATTGAAACTCATTATTCTTCTATCAAGGTGTGCTTCACATCATCCATGCACCTTTCCCTGACTTAAAATCATCAAAAGTACTTTTCCCTTGTCAAAACATGTTCCAACAATCATAATGTCCACTTCCCTACCTTGACATTTCACCACCTTTCCTTATACCCCATTTGTCATAGCTACCTTCCCTGACGTGCTTGAAAACCTCCTCTTGTAGACCCTACAAAGGTGTTGACTAGAATTGACAATGATGAAATTAACAACTATTGCAACCAAGGATTCAAGAACTTATAAACAATAAAGACAAGTTTTTGGTTTGAAATTTGACTAAATATATTAAAAAGTCACATGGGTACACTACGAATTGGAAGATCAAATTAAAGGGCTTGCCTATGGAGGATATGATGCTTAAAAAACAAGTGTGACAATATATATAGAGTGGCTTACAGAATTTTTTTTATACATGCCTCATTCTCATTTATGGGTTTGATTAAGTTGTCTTCTTTGGTGCATCCATTTGAGCTATATTTTGTGACTTGGGATTTACGAGTTCCAACATTTTGTACTTTTCATGCTTCCTCTACCTAGCATTGCTCTAGTTTGAGCATGTTTAACTATAGAATTTTTACTATTTTTGAGGACAAAGATCTTTAAGGTGGACATGTTTTGTACCTAGGCACAACATATTATTAGATTCAAGTTTATTAGTCCCTAGTTTCTAGTATTATTAGATTAATGATGGGACAAGTCACAGCTTGGCTTGGACAAGTTACATGTTGTGCACATAATGAGAGAAAGCCATAGAAGATGCATCCCCTTCAAATTTATTTTGTTAATGCAATAAAATGAGTAGCCATTGTGTAAATACTATTAAAACAGCCAGATTTAGAGGGTGCAATACATCTTGGGCAAGCAGATGCCCCATTTTTTGCATATTTGTTTCATGCCGTTTAATATATTATGGGTTTCTTTTCTGTGATTCATTTAGGAATGCAACAAGATGTACAGATTACTAACGTAAAATGGATGAGAGGGTTCATAACAGCTAGTCCTCTTAAAAAATGAATATACGGCCATCACAACATTATTTTTATTATAAGAGTGTCCATAACAGCTAGTCTCTTGAAGTATGAATATATGGCCATCACAGCATTATTATTATGACTTATTTTTTCCGCAACATATTACCCAAGCTCAAGCCCTGACAACCACTTGATCTCAAATATGATGGGAAAATTTTTAAAATCCTACAAAAATTTTACAGAAAAAATTGCCCAGTAACAGAATTTACAGTGAAAAGATTTAATAAATATTAAAATATGCTGATTAACGAAGAGGAACAAGCTTTTGTTTACAGCTCTTAAGTAGAAGCCTCTCTTTATGTCCTCTAGCAATCCCAAAAAGAAATATTAATTTAAAGCAATATTATTTAAAATAAGCCTAAAGTTGGAGCAAAAGGAACTTCTTATGAAAAGAAAATAGAATCACCATGCACAGAGAAATCTCCATTTTCATGGATAATTTAACTGAGAAAACAGTTAGAAAATAGTCCCATATTTCTATTTAATGTTATTCATTGTTCAAAAAATAATGTTAAGCTGTATAATGCATGCAACAATGATGTGTAATGCTTTAAAATGCTTTAAAAAGGCAATATAAATCTGCCATGCAAGGTAAGTTGTCAAGTTGCCTTTGGTCTAGTGGTGAAGTTGAATGGCTTACAAAGATTCCACCAAAGATCGTCTTGTTCACTGTAAAGGCCTGACATTCTAAAGGAATGCAATCAGGATTGTGCCTCAGACAATTTTGGCAGAATGGATACCCCTCAGTCCTTAGCACTAAGCCAAAATAGGTCGATTCTTTGAGCTCCCAATACTAATGGGTTCCTTAAATGATTCAGGACGATTATCCTCTCATCAAAATAATCATTCCTAAGAAAAAATAATTGTCTTGCTTATTAGAAACCAAAGGCAAAGAAAAATTGAATACATGCTTTAAAATCTCCATTTTCAGGAAAGAATTACTTCAGATATATTCAAATGCTTTTGTAGAATGTGCATTATTTTCCTTCTCTAGAAAAAGTATAATATTTAGTATTTACGCTGAAAACACAATGTTTTAATACAACTGAATGTATATGCAATTTCAATGGACTGGCTGATTGTGAATATAAACCGACAGTGTACCTAGAGGTAAGCTTTAAAAATTACCAAGTTCTTTGTAGCCAGTCCAATCACTTTTTTCCCACCACTGCAAGTACACATATACCAGCATGTTGAATCAATGTATGGGACAAAAGAAATTTGCCAGAGTACTTAATGAAAGGAAAATACAAAGCTTAGAAAACAGATAAGAGATCATTTTGAAATATAAGATAAATATTCAATTATATCTTACTTAAGAGGAAAGAAAAAACAAAATAGTCTCAAGTACACATTTATATATTAAAAACAAGGTAGCGGCTAACCTGAGAATGCTGAACAACAGAATTTACTACCCCACATATATAATTCTTTGATAAGTTGATTACAATAAAATGTCTTATAAATGTTTTCCAATTAAATAAGTACCCATACTAGTGAAAAGACTATTGTTGAAAAAACACAACATACTCACCTGAAGAATTCAAAGGAAAACTGAAGGAAGACACTCCTTTTATGCCAAGTTACCGGAATCGGCCCTTGACCCTACCGATTCCAGGTATGGGTACGTGTGCAAACTGATACTCCCAGAAAACCCTGATGATTCGGACAGGACACGGCGAAGTTTAGTTGGAAACGTTTTTAAATTTTTATGCCGAATCCTGACGTTTTTCGGGTCGACATGGCGAATTGATGCGTTTTCCACAAATCTCATCGAGTTTTTCACAAGGAAAAAGGCTAAAACCTAAAAGATTAAACTGATTTCGCATTACTTTCACACAGCTGCCAATGCAGGTTTTTGAAGACGCCATTTTTTGAAGAGAAAAGCACGCACGGGTTTCTGCAGTCGTGACTTCGCGCCTTGTTTTTTGCAGTTGCGTCATTTTTTGAAGACAAAAGTGCCTTCAAAACCACAAACCTCCGACAGTAAGATTAATCCCCACAAAGTCGCGTTGTTTTTTGAAGAAAAAGCCTTCGTTTTTTTGCACACGGGATGCAGGTAGAGGTCGCAGGCTGAGAATTTCCTTTTATTTTTCACACGCAGGGCGGCCAAGTAGGTTTTGCGATTAAATTTTTTGTATAGATTTTTATAAAAGTTAAAACTTGCACATTTAAATTTTAAACCCTTAGATTTTAAAACATTAAGAATATAAAGTTTGCATATATTTTTTTTATTAATTTATTAAGAATTATTTATTATTAATTTATTATTAAGATATTAATAACTTAATAAGTAATATAATTTAGATTTATTATTAATTTATTAATATTTAATAATTTACTAATATTTAATAATTTATTAATATTAAATAAGTAATACTAATAACATAATATAATTTAATAGTTTATTAAACAACATAATGATAATTTACACAATTTTAAGTCTTTTATTTATGGTAGTTCTAAGTTTTGTTTAGCATATGCATGTGGTATTCTAATTTTAATTCTTGTTTTTACTTTTTAGGCTGTAAATATGTCTATATCTATGATTTTTATTTTTTTTATGTTTTATGTACGGACATACCCAAACGTACCCAGCCCCCCAAAAAAAAGATTGTTGTACCAGCGTATCGTACCCATACCCATACCCGATTCAGCAACTTAGCTTTTATGTACTGCCGAACAAAACAATCCAGCTAGACAGAAAATTTCTGACACCTACTAAACAATGTGTTTCCCGAATGAAGCAATATATCAAAACATCTAAAGGCATTTTTAAATATTTGACTTAAAAAAAAAAAAATCAAAAATTCCATCCTAAGATGCTAATCCGAAGAAATGCCAGGATAACTGAGGCTCACAAATATCAAATAATTTGAAAAGGAACGCAGTAGACCTAACTTTGTACCAAAAAATTGATAAAGAATAATAGATTTTACTGTTCTGTATTTTTTAGGCTCATTTTTGTACATTAAATTTTGTCTGAATTCAAGACCAGGAGCAAAGAAAATGAAAGAATACAGCACGATATATATATTGAAAGCCAACCTACAGAATATAAAGGATTTTAAATTTGTTTAACAAATAGATACCTCATCCAAAAGTGTGCAGTTCTTTAGAGTGATCAAGAGTCATTGTTTTTGGCAAAGAAGAAAAAGACCACTGAAAGTATTTTCAGGTAAAGTACGCATATATAGTCCAGAAAGAAGACTAAGACTGGATTCTTAACCAAACAGCATAGTTTTGTTGAATATGTGTGTATACTTTGCTTGTTACATGTCTCTTATTGACTGTACGCTAAGACACAATTAGTGAGGTAAAAGGTATCAATTTGGCTAGGGTTTGGAGGGCAGAAACCACCCACGCAGGTTTCAAGGTCAAGAACCCTCCAAAAACGGGCCATTTGTAATTTTGGTTTTTTCAACCATTGGTTTCCTACCCATTGTATTGTAATAGCTCCTAGCAGTTTTCTATACTGATGTGCATATAAATACGCACACATGGAAAGGTTATATTCAAATACAAAATATCTTCTTGTATTGTTAGCAATTGAGTTAACATAGTAAGTGTTGCTTTTGCTCGATTTTTTCCAGAAAATTGTCTGAGGGTAAATAATCTTGTTATATTGCAATGTTCCATATGGACACATCCCCAAGGTCTGGATGATGTCTTGGACATCCCAGCGATTTGGGGACTTCAGGACTTGGAGGGAACGTCCCTTTTTTAAAGACTGAACAGCTTGCTCCATTTGGTGGATTAAATAGAGGTAAAGTGTTAAGGAAAAAATGCAAAAAACATAGAAACATAAAAGAGGGAGGATTGTGTTTGAAACCACCAGTAATATCCAAGTGGCGGTTGCAAAACCGCCATGATGATAATGCAATTGCTGTGGCAGTAATGTTATTGCACCAGGTCTTTCTAATTCAATAAATGATAATCTAATTGCCACAATGGTTTCAAAACCACCCCTCTATGGAAACTGGCAATGTCACACTGACACATGAAAAATGAAAATTTTGATCATTTGAGCTTCCTGTCTCTTCGTCTGCCTCATCCCTCGGCTTTCCCTTCAACCTTTTGCATCTCTAGAACTTTCACAAGGCTTATAAAAACAGGTTTTAAACTCAAATTTGAATGAGAGGTTGCCATAAAGGAGAATTAATCTTTTTGAAAACTCCAGTTTTAGCTCAGCCCAAAAATAGCAGAGCCCTGCACTCTTTACCATTTTCACAACCCAATGTGCCTCCTTTGTTGATTGCTTCTATCCAAGCAATCCTTTTCCTCCTCCTGCCAAAACCAGAATTCAAAATTAATCCAATTGTAGCCCAACACTCAACAACATTTAAACCAATACAGCCATATTCCTCTTTCAGCCAATTTTCCCCATTTTCCTTACCTCTAGGCATTCATCTACAGCCTTACGCGAGTGGGATTGATTGGGTGGAGTGGTCTTAGAACCACAATCAATGAATTTCCAGATTGTCCTTTTCTCTTAGCTTCCAACATTTGGTTGAAGGTCAAGATTCATTTGTTTCCCATAGTTAGCATTCGATTAGGTTATTTGACGTTAGTTTGTTTTTAACTTTTTATCAATTAGATCAGTGTTAGTTTAAGATTAATTTTCTAGTTTGTTAGTAGAAGTAGACTAGAAATAGATAGTTTATCTTATTGTTTTCAATTATCCAGCAAACTCTATTTTTCCACTATGAAAACAAAAACCACTTTTGGGGAACTATGCACAATCCCCCTCTTGGCTGGAAAGTTTTATTCTAAGCCCCATCACTGAAAACAAATCAGACATTGAAATTCTTTCCACAAAATTTCCCTTCCAAAACACTTTTATTGACCTTCAAAGGTCTTGAAAACATTCCTTGATCACTGTCCTATTGCATTGGTTAGTCTATTTTAAATGAAACTCATAGCCGAAACATGAAAGTTCATTAAATAACCCATTCACAGCCTTCTAAGGTTTGCTTAACTTGCTGTCCCATCTTTATGACAGCCCCAAAACATAACTTGCTGTCCCATCTTTATGACAGCCCCAATATCAAACAGAACTTGCACTAGAAAACTACTCAGGCTTGAGGAAAGAAGCATGAGCAATAAATTTAATAGCTCTATTATTCCTACTGTTCAAACCCATATGCTGCCTATAAAGATGATAGTGTTTTGGCAGAAAAGTACTGGAGAAAAAGGCCTTCCAGCTTTGTCCACTAAAGGTATGGCGAAAGGATTTTGTTATTGCTCCATAGATTTTGTTTCTATTAAAATTGTGTATGGTGAACAAAATCAAGTAAAGTTTCTCACTATTGTCACAATAGCAGATGGGATTTTGCAGCTGACACATAGTGATGTGTTTGGGCTTGCCCAGAAGCATCAGCATGAAAATCTAGGACCAATAACTCTAAACTTGTTCTAATATTAAAAAATACCTAAAGATAGGAATGCGTTTGGGATAAAAAGAAGAATCAAATGTTATAAATACTCAAACCGCTGTAATTAAACATCATATATAATACATCTTAAAGGTAACTATCTACCTTTTTCTATCCAAACAAGCTTTCACATGTAACTTGCTTTTAACATCAACATAGCCCTAACTTCGTTCCCTTGCCTTTTGCCATTATGATTCCCTCCAATGTAAAATGTTGTACCCAAACCAAATTTTTTGCTTCATTAAGGCATTTTGCTTAAGAGAGTCTAAACCTTGCTAAAATGATGTCAAAATACAATTTTTGGGCAAGTTAAGTATGGACTTTGGTCAGTGTCATGTCAGTCGTCAGCTGCAATTGGTCAGTACCTGGAGGTCAAAACCTGAACCTGGGACTCAAAGTAGGATATGTGATGATGGAGAAGCGCTTCACGACGAAATTATACTCCTACAAGGTCAAATCAGTGGCCAGAATAGTATTTACGGAGCATGAAACAGATGAAGATTTCAAGCAGAAAGCAAATCTGGGCCCCTGTAGCCTAGGGATGCCCTTCTTTTTGAAGGCCCAGGTCTTGTTGCATGTGCTTGCAAATATATTTAATCTCTTCAGAATTAGTCTGGCTTTCTGACGAGTTGTCAAGCAAGGTCACCCAAAGTGCAAAACTCGAGCAATCGACGTCAGAAGCTGAAGGTACGAGGAGGTTGTATGTCACAGAGGACTGCCAATTTGCAGTTTATGCACCCCTGTAGCCCAGGGGCGCCCTTGAATTTGACCCCTCAAATGATTGAGTTTGCAGATGCTGTCTTCCTAAGATCTTTCCTAACCTAGTCTAGCTCCACAACGCACCAATTTGCGAGACAATCCAACATTCTGAGTGATCATGACTAAGGTTCTACCGAGCACGTATATCAGAGGGTGGAGAAATGTTGAAATACACACCCGTACCTTTGTAGGCCAAGGGCGCCCAGCCTTTAGGCCTGCCTGATGGGGTTTTTAGCAATCACAGTCTTCACGAGACTTGTGCGGAATTACTTCAGCTATCCAACGAGTCCAGCCATCAACCTCTGGGATTTGGCAAACGCTCGTACGTGAGAGGTCAATGTAGAGTGTTGAAGAAATCAGACAGCCGGAAAAATGGCTAAGTATGGAAAATACACATCCCCTTGGAAAAGGCGCCTTTCTTTTTGAGGTCTTAGAAGCAATTTTTTTGCTTTGTCACCTCCAGAGATATCTCTTGTAAGTTGTACTAGCTACACAGAGAGACTAACGGTGCGCGAATCAGAGCACTTCAGCTCCTGGTGTCACGGGTTAAAGTATGGCATCCAGATGAAAGTTACACTTTTGTCAAATTAGTAATTGCGCCTTCACAGGCTAGGGGTGCCCTTGCTTTTGGGGTTCCTAATGCAGCTTTCAAATGCCTTGCATACAGTCATTGGAAGCGGAATTCTTCTAATCATACAAAGAACCTATCATCCAGTCAGTAGGGTTCATCATTCACTGTCAGTGGCAGTTCGAAGTGTCAACTGGCAAAACGGAGAAATGGCTAAGTCTGGAGACCTTGCATCAATTTAATCAAAGGCGCCTACTTTTTTGAGGTGTCAAACGTTGATTTTAGCAGTTGCAGCTCCCAGCAAACATTTCATCCTTGCTCTGCAGGCTTCGTGATGGATATCTCGGCACAATCACAGCCTCACTCAGTCATCCAGAAATCAGTGTTGTTCACATAGCCAACTGTAACTTTGCAGTCAACTATAAAATAGGAAGTTAGCGAAAAATCTCGTAACTCTTGCAAATGGAAGGTTAGAAGGTCAAATAAGGACTTTTCGGATTCAGTGAAGTACGCCAAGTGCATCCAGATGCTGAGCTTTTGCTAATTGAATAAAATAATATTTAGTTTCAAGCTTATGCATGCAAAGCTTTAAAATGGCGATTTTCCTCAATATTTAATTATTGGCGCCTTTTTAATGTTTAATTTGCAATTTGCATGTTAAAGCTAACTGAATATTTTATTATTATTTGGTAATCTGAGACTCTGAGTTAGTATCAATTCAACTGGAGGGGGTCCAATCAGAACCTTTCTTTTGTTAGTCAGGGTTTAACGCTAAGAGTGGCGCCATTATGCAACGATTTTCTCTATTTATTCATGGCGTCTATCATTTCTCATTCATCCAGCTTGAGCAAAGGCGAATTTCCTTCAGAGTTGGGCAAATTTTCATTAGCAATCAATGGCGAAAACATCAAAATATTCTTTTGCAGGTACAAGTCCAAATTCATCAGCAAACATCAAGACAAGATGGCGATTTTAGCAAAAGAAAAGCATTAAAAAATTCTATCTTTTGTCTTAAATTCTTCTATTTCTCGTCTTAATTTCTTTCGCATGTTCGAGAATTCGGCGACTTTTGACAAAACAAATCATCTGGGTTGATTCAGCATAGCTTCCTCTACAAAACCCATGTGTTAGAATTTTTCAAGAAAATTTACTCCAGAGCATCGATTCTCGAAGCTTTGATTTTCTCAACTGAAATTTCTTTGCATGATGGAGGAAAAGTCGATATTTTTCGAATTTGATGTTGTGGGTTGTCTTAGAATCATCTTCTAGACAAAACCCGTATTGCATATTTTCTCGGAAAAATTGCCCCCCGCAGCCCCTATTGCCCCCAGTTGCTTTTTTCGAAAAAGCTCTTGATTGTCAAGCTAAACAGTGTTTTTTCGCAATTCTGACGTTGTGGGTTGACTTAGAATTATTTTTCAAACAAAACCCACGTTTCAAAATTTTTCATGAAAATTGCCCTCCGACAGGCTACTTTTTGCCTCAACAGGTGACTTTTTGCTTTCTAGAGAAAGTTGTCAGAACATAGCCGTGTTTACAGTTAACAGGCGAGTTTTTCAGAGTGCAATTCACGCAGACTGAATTCAAGACCAAATCAGTCTTAATTCATAATTTCATCAGAAAAGCTGACACCGATTTGTATCAAGCGCATCTGGAGGGTTGACAGGCGTAGTCACTCAAGTCCACATGGTTTCATGTCTCGTATAGCTGATAGCCTTCCAAGGCTAGTTTAGAGGATTGATACCGTTGGAATTTTGCGTGTGCAGTAAGTTCGTGTACATTTCTCACAACCAGAGTGTTTGCAGTCAAACTTTGTGGTTTCGTCATGCAACACTCTTCCATAAAGAAAAGTGTGAAAAACCGAAGCGTAAAGCTGCAGAAGAAATAGTGGTCATCATTTCAATTATGGAGCCACCAGAGTTACCAGTCAATGAAATTCCAATTTAAGTGTGCAAAGATTTCCAGGAGCAGAGGTGAACTTCAGTGTCAGATCACAGGCAGTGAGGACATGCTACACAGACACAGTATACTTCGGCAGAGTATTACTACCCCAGATGGTGGCGCAGTCAACAACCTCGTGGAGGGGTTAGTTGCTCGAGATAATAGCCAATGATCAGTCAGTTAGAACCTGCAGTTGTCTGTGAGGACAAAATCAGGAGCATGCAATTAGAACTCGACTTTCATCTTCAGTTCTCTTTGTTGGGACCATGCACGCATGTCTATCTTATCCTCAAAGATATTTCGCAGGACTTGGAGTTTTATTAGAGTTTTCGTTAACTCATGGTAGTGTTCCAGTTAACTTGCTTTCAATAAGGACGTGCATGCTTGCACATTGTCCATTTAGATTAGATGTTTCGGTTAACTGATGGTAGCTTTCCAGTTAACTGTATAGTTTGTTTTATTAGGGTTTAGCAATAAATTTTGCATACACTGCAAGACTGTAGTTGACTCAAGGTGATTTTAGGGTTCCCTACACCTTTGATGTCTATAAATAAGAGCTTTCAGCTCACTTGTAATTAACTTTTGCACGAGAGAGTAATATATGTTGCACCCACCTTGCCTATAATATTGCTTATTATGTATCTGTTCACAAGTATTTATTATGATGATGAATTGTTATGCCACTCGGGTTTCATGCAGTTATTATAGTGAATGCTTATCTTAGTTAGATATAGTGGCTAGTTCGATCGTAAATTGTATGCGTGTTTCATCTATGCAATTTACTGTCCTAGTTGGCTATCCTTTGTGTTGTGTTTCTCATAAGCCTATTCAGATTGAGCAAATAGTTTTGCCCACCTTGCCTTCATGTTGAGAATCTGTACTTAAAGCTTATCATATGATGTGTGTGATAATAAACCTATTCAGACAAGCAGATAGTTGTGCCCACCTTGCCTTCACGTTGTGAATCTGTACCCAGTTTATTGTGTAAGACCATTCCCGCTTCGTTTCCTCATGCTCTGATTTCTTGAGGAGATTGGATAGTTTAAGCTAGTTAGTTTTGAGTTGTAGTTAAGACTTGTGAAACCAGAAAATCCTTAGCTGCAACGCTCGAAGTTTCTCGCAAACCTTGTGCCTCTTTCAGCTGAGACAAAAAGATAGGAATTAATTCAGTTTACTTTTTCAAGCATTTTGTCCGCACAACGAGGGAACTTCCCCTCCTAATTTGAAGAGCACTCGTCACATAGTGTGCATAGCTGTCCGTACCAACTTGCACTCCAGAGGTGTTAGTTGTTACGGCAACATAAAAGTAACCTAAAACACCCAAAAGCCTCTTCAAAACAACCTAACTAAAATTTGTCCACAGATCTAACCTTTAAGCTTGTTCCAGTTGCACTCATTGCACAAAGGTGTAGTCAGGCAAAGACCAGCTGAGCTGTACAAAACACAAATAAAAAGCTAAGCATTTGCAACGACACTAGCACCAAAAAACACATACAAGCAACAATGCATATGGCTTCATTACTCAGCTTTTGTAGGAGAATGAACATTATTCTCCTGTGCTTCATTTAGAACTGCATAAGGTTCTTCCTTTTTACTCATGATGAGAGACCAGCAATGCAACAAAAATTTACCTATGAGAGAAATTTACATGTTGAGAATACATTGAGGATCACCAAAGATTTTCTACTTAGAATGGCCCTAAAATCACCTTCATCCAATTGGAATAACCCTAGTACACACAAGCATGATTCTAAATGAATCTAGTGAAAAGGTTGGTGCCCTGGCCGAATCAAAAAGCAAATCAAACCCATTTCTGATTCCAAAACAAATCATACACAAAAATGTCTACATTTTTAGCCAATTCAATAACTTAGATTGTACCATACAAAAAAATTGTATAGTCACTTTTCAAATCGAATTCTTGCCATTTCTCATTTAGTGAGTAATTGTTCAATCCTTGTCTTGCATGTTCATCAATGACAGTTTGTTGTTCTAGTTAATGTTTCCACACAATTGACAATAAATGCTCGCCAAAAGAAAAGAGCTTGGAAGAGCAAAAGAATAAAAAATTGACTAGGGCATGGAAAAGGGACATCCTAGTGTATTAGAGTGCACCAATGCACTGAGTGACCCAAAGTTGCTAAAAAACTAGAACAAGGGAGATCCTAATGTATTGGACTGCTTATTTCCAAAAAAAAACGCTCATTGGAGTATCAAGTCATTAAAAAGATATGTCCTAATGTATTGGAGCACTCCTCTTCTTTGAATGTCCAATTTTAAGTGAACTTTATGTAAAAAGGGAACATTAAGTCAAGAGGCATGCACAATTATAAAGTGATGTCCCAATTTCAACTAAAAAACACATAAAAGCAACATTAAGTCAAAAAGCATGTGCCAATATAAACAGGCATCCCAATTTCAAATCAACATAGAAAAGGGACAAAAAATAAAAAGGCATGCTCCTAAATATAAGTTAAACAAAGTGACCTTAAAAACATAATACAAAAAGGGACATTAAGATAAAAAGCGTGCACCATTGCAAAGAGATATCCCCGTTTCAATTCAAAAACACAAAAAAGGGATATATAGTGAAAAATGCTCATAGCCATAAGTTGTCCAATGTCAATTTAAAATTAGAAAAAAAAAATACTTTAAGTGAAAAAGGGCCCTCACCTTCACTAAATGAGCAAAGTCGAGTCAAAACTAAAACAAAAAGTAAAAAAGTATAATTGCATGGAAACGCATCTCCGACCCCCCGGGACGCGTGTTGGGTAGTGGAAACTCATTCAAGACGTCTCACCAACATTTCCTTAATTTTCATCTTGGAAAAACAAAAAAAACCCACATTCCGATAAGTTTCCATATGAAAAGAAAAAAAAAGAATCGATATTTCTGAATTTCAATATGTAATATCAAATATGAAGTATGAACTCTTTGACATTTGTGTGTTTAAACTTTAAATTTAATGTTAAACCTTACTAGTGTTCTTGTTTTCAAAGTTCAATGTCATGATATTTTCAATTTTAATGTAGCAAATTTATAAATTATTAAATTACATTAAAAAAAAATCACGTAATAGACGTATTGGTACCAGTACCAATACCGATCTCCTGGAAACTATGGTAAAAAGTAACAGCCTATGCATTAGACCACTTCTCTCCATAGATTGGACAAATTTCATGCAAAATAAATCCACAAGGGTTTCAAGGCTAAATCTACTCTAGAAGAGTTTCCATGAGGATTAAAACAAAAAAGCTTTTTCCATAAATGTTTTGGGTTTTGCTCATTATACCTTCATTCTTTCCAAGCTCCATTGAATACTCTTTTTGTTTACCTTCAATAGGGTTTTCAGAGAGTTTATAGCAGATTTGCGAGTGTTTCAGCATTATTCAATGACAGCACATCATTTTCTATTCATTTACAGCAGTTACCATATATTTTCAGTCATCACATATACAGCAGTTTGACAAGTTACTGAAAGCCCTATTATTTCCTTCACTCTTAAATCTGTTGAGATATGGTGTTGTTCACCATTGCATAATTTGATATATTATAATGTTGTAATTAAATAATTATTTAGTTGTAATACACCTAGGTGGTGTGGTTAATCACACTAGGTAATTATTTGGGAACCACTTTATGTTGTATTGTAACATTGTATTATTATTTAATGTGTGGGAGATATGTGATAATCATTTAATATTGGGGAAATATTTAAAAAGTGAAAACTTAATACCCAATAAGGGATTAGTGGTCTTGTATTCACATGGTTTTGTGGTACATGGTTTTATCTTACCACTTGGTTGTATTTGTAAGAGCTTGAATCTATAAAAGCAAGCACATGTTTAGTGGTTAAGGTTGGCTAGGTGAGTGGGTTGTCATTATTGCGTCTTTCTAAGGAGTGCATATGTGAAGCATGGCATGGGATGTATGGATTCATGTTTGGACACATGAGGATGCATTCAAGAGCCTGATGCTTCAAAGGTATTCATTGTAACTCTTGTATTGCTTTATTGTTGAATAATAAGATGGAGTATGGATGCTTTTGGAAACTGGTTTTTTCCCTCTTGAGGGTTTTCCCAAAGTATATCTTGTGTTATCTTGTGGCTTGTCTATTTGATCTATGCATTATGGTTACTTGTATGCATGTTTATCTCTCATGGGGTTATGTAGGAAATGGATTAAGAATGTGGGTTGAATGTATTCTTTCCTAACAAGTGGTATCGGAGCTATAATGGTTGATGGGTCTTGTTATAACCCTAGTTTGAGAGATTTTTGCAAAGTTGAATCAATGGACATGCATGATAGATTTGAGGCATTACAAGATCTGGAACACATATTGTAGGTGTTTGCTTACAGATTTGGGCTTTTGGGTTGTCAAGATTTGTTGGGTTTATTGCGATTTGTAGCTTGCAAAATTTGGGTCAAAAAGGGTTTCTTGGTTTGAGTTTTCATATGAAGATTTTGTAGAGGAAATTTCATGGATGACCTCTTCAGACAAAACAGACCTCACCATTGGATCCAAGGGGCCCAAGACAAGAAAAATGACATAAAATTTGATCTATTTTGAAAAAGCTCAAAAAAAAACAATTTTTTTTTACCCAGCTATAATAGTTGATGGGCTTTTGTTGTAACCCTAGTTTGAGAGATTTTTGCAGAGTTGAATCCATGGAAATGTGTGATAGATTTGAGGCATTACAAGATATGGAACATATGTTGCAGGTGTTTGTTTGCAGATTTGGGCTTTTGGGTTGTCGAGATTTGTTGGGTTTATTGCAGATCTGAAGCTTGCAAAATTTGGGTCAAAGAGGGTTTCTTGGTTTGAGTTTTCATATAAGGGTTTTGTAAAGGAAATTTCAGGAATGACCTCTTGGGACAAAACAGACCTCACCATTGGATCCAGGAGGCCCGAGACATGAAAAATGACATAAAATTCGACCTATTTTGGAGAATTTGAAAAAGAAAAAAAAAATTACCCACAACCCCGACCGTACGACCAGACTGCAGGTCGGGTCGTCAGAAATTATAAAACTAAAAAACAATAATATTCGGTCCTTGAAATTAAAATTCCTACAAAATTAATAATAAAAATTTTAAAAAATACCTATGCATAGAAACTGAAAGTCAAAAAGATTAAAACAAAAAAAAATATTTAATCGGGTGGTACAAGGTCTGCAGACCCCATACCCCTTGCCTTGTGTCAGCCTGTTGCAGGTTCGTACCTGTACCCAACTTGTAACTTGTTTAACCACCCAAAAACAAAGTGTCGGCCTTTTCTAAACTCTTAAACTTTGAATCTTAAAAATTAAAGTGGTCGTATAAGTGTTTAAAAAGAGAATCTTTAATATATAAAGTTTAAATTAAATAATATTTTAAATCAACCCCCCACCTTCCACACATCTATTAAGCTTTAGTTTTAAATATTAAGAAAAATCCACCACTCTTAAAAATTTTAATATTTATTATTTTATTTTGGAGTGTGGTCCACCTAAGTGTTGCCATATAGTGAAACTGGTTTTTTTTTCAAACTAGCATAACTTTTGCCCAGGGAGTCGGATTTTCGACTACTTATACTCGTTGAAAAGCTAGTTCTGAGCACTATGCAGTGATACAAGTTTGGTTCCATGATTTTACCATTTTGATCAGTTTTGGGGGCTGGAATCTATTTTTTTATTTTGAATAAGCGTTGGAAAGCATGTACAGCATACTACACAGTGGATCAGATTGTTTATCAGTTTATCAGTTTGTGATGTAGGGAACGTATGGTACTTATTTGATCACTTGTAGGTTCCTGACAAGTCAAGAGGCGAAACCTTGAGGGAGTACATGTTTTTCTATCATATTTATGATGGTATAGCTAATTATCAATTTGGTGCTTCCTGATATAGATTTACAGGTGTTTTTCAGAGTTGGACCTTGATGGTGACAAGTACACATGTTGTCTTTGGTTTTGAGGACATGGTTTGACACGAGTAGAGACTTGGAGTCTCGTATGGGTGATAGTTGAGTGCAAGTACAGTGATGGCTATGGTTATGGTGCCATAGGTATGAAGATACATTTACGCATTGGCACAACATGATCATGTATGTGATTGTCTAGTGGTGTTATGGTTTGAAGATTAGGAGGTTGGTCTTATCTTCTTGATGCTTATTTGGTTCCTTGACTATGGTTACTCATTTGTGGACATGTTTGGCAAATCAGATTTGTGGTTGATTTGGTGTTTGAGTCTTGATGTCTAAAGGATTATCTTCTTTGATATCTCAATTTGCAGGTTACTAATGTGATGATGAGTTTGCATGCTTCATTGTTTTGATCACAAATTATGCAGGTTTGTGGATTACCTACCCATTTGCTTGCAGTGGGATGACTCGATGTGGACTGTCTATATCCACAAGATTGGTTCAGTGTTGATACAGATTTTGTTAGTTGGCCTTCGCTGTGGTCATTTTTGCATTGGTATGTTGCTTTGAGATGAGGGGATGGATGGTTAGAGTACTTCATGAGTTGGGTGATTGGACTTGTAGCGTGTGGTTTGATCACGATGTCATGAGAGCTTGGTACATTCATTGGTTATACACTCTCAATGGAAGCTTTTGACAATGATGACTTGGCGATGTTGGATTGGTTTCTTGGCTTGGAGACTTTGGTTCTACTTAGTATGTTACTAGCATTTTAGTTGTGTGTGTAGACCTGGATGATCTTCATGGAGGAGATGGTAGTCACAATGCTATGTGTAGCTGGGTATCACAGTTCAGTGGGAGTTGTTGGCAATGACGTGGATGCATCATTAGTGATGATTATCTTCATGTGATTTGAGATGCGGTTTCTTGGTTTAGAGTGTTTTTGTTATTATGTCATGATATACTCTTGATTCTAGATTAGATTTTGGCATGTTACATGTTCTCTTGATACCAGGATGTATGCATTGGTGCATCTGATCTCCTAGGAGGAGATGGTTAGATCATGATGTCATGATAGGTTTCTGATTTTGTAGTTAGAGCTTTGACATTGATCTTGGCGGTTCTCTTTGTATTGAGTACATGATCATTTACTTGATTACTTCATGATGGTACTATGTTGCATTTGGAGTTTGGCATGTATTGATCGGTTGCAGGTGCTCGTGGATACTTGCAGACGTGGCTGAGGCTGGAGTTCTCTTGTTATTACAGACATTTTCTTGAGACGGTTACTCTTTGGAGGTTTCAACGGGAAGACCGAGGAGCTTTAACCTAGGTATGGACGTGATTTCATGATGGACCGATCGAGGAGATTGTTCTTGGAGTGAGTCATGATGACTTGGTTACCCTGGAGGAGCATTCTCATTCCCCACTCTTGGTCTACTCGGTTGTTTATCATTTGAGAGGTATTTGCCCATTATTACTTTCAGATGTGTTATGTTTCATGCTTTGATTTCTCCTGGGAATCAGTTGATTCACCGTGATTGATTCTGGAGACTCATTTAAGGATTGGTTAGCATGACTTTCTATTGCTTTATCTTTCATAGATATGGATCCTGAGCTATGGATAGCTAGTTCTGTAGGATTCTTTTTGAGAGATGTTTGGCATGGTTATCCCCTTGTGCATTTGCATTTATCTTATGATTCATTGATGAGGAGGTTAGGAGATGGTTTATGGGCTGATTTTCAGATTTCGGAATGATTACTTTGAGTTTGATTTCCTTGGTTAAAGAGGCTTACATCCACGTTGCCATTTTACATGATTCATATGTTGTTTGATGATTGATCTAAGAGATTGAACGTTGTTTTGGGTGTTGTTGAGGCTTCTCATTTGGCGTTGTTAGGAGATCATACTTGACACGCCATTGCACTTTTGAAGTATTGGTAGAAGGATATGTAATGGTTAACAGGTTTTCTCTCTTCACAATTCCTTCTTAGAGGTTCAATTTTCATATGATTTGGGAGGATGGTGGCAACATGTTGTGAGAGATTATGCAGCTATTTGGGTTACATGTGTGGATCATTGTTATTGTTCTCGGTACTTCATTGTTAATCGTTTATCACACCTTGATATAGTGTTGATTGGTAAACTTGATATGCTTTGACATTACTTATGTAGTGGGAGTTCGTGGATATGTATGTTCTTCATTGATAGGTTTGATACAAGGAGTTTGTGATTGCAGTTTATGGGTTGCATATGTTGTTGGCATAAGTTTATTGATGTTATTGATACCTAGGAGGTATGGATGGTTGGATGTATTAGCATGTGTTGTGGATGCTATTTCCGATCATGTGGGTTTTTTCTTCATGACAGCAACTTGTTTAGAGCCTTTGTTATTACTTGGATTTGATGCTTGTGTTCTTGGATTGGTGTATCTTCACCTTGGCATGTTCCTTTTCTTCCATAGATGGCACATTGGAGGATGAGAGGAGTTCTTGCTTGAGATGGTGACCAATTTGGTTTTATTGCTAGTATCCTGATGGAGCAAGAGAGCATGTTGAAGATTCATGTGGTTTCATGTATGGCTATGATGTAATATTTCATGTATTGATCCCTTATGCAATGTATACAACAAGTGGGAAAATGTTAGGATAAGGTGTTGTACACCATTGCATAATTTGATATATTATAATGTTATTAAATAATTATTTAGTTGTGATGCACCTAGGTGTTGTGGTTAATCACACTAGGTAATTATTTGGGGACCACTTTATGTTGCATTGTAACATTGTATTATTGTTGGTTGAAAATTTTGTATACCTTGAGAATATGCAAAATTGTGGTTTCAACCACAGTGTGTGAGATAAACTCTCCTATTTTCAAAGGGAAGGCTCCCCCTTTTCTGTCTATTTTAACAATTCAGAAATACACTCTAATTATAAATCTATTCTAAATCTGGGTGAAACTCTGTCTTTTTCTCTTTTTCCAGAAAAGACACTTATTCTTTTCTCTTGTTTCAGAAAAGAATCATAGCTGAAAATATAAATGATTTATGAAGTAAACAAATAAAGAAGCAAAGTTTCCATAAAGGCACAAAGTCCTTCGTTGCTTCTCCGGGACGGGAAAACAAATTGAAAGCACAAAGTCTTTGACAATTTACTCTCCTATTAACCTTTTTAGATGATTTTCTGGTAACCAAGTATAGTATGTAGCAGCTCAAAATAGAAAATAAAAGCAACACAAAGTCTGCAAGTTACCCCCTTTGTTTGAGCATTCTATAATAGCTTCAAACATGACAAACAACTCAAAGTTTGCAGTATCAAATCTGAAAACCAATCTAAAACTTTAAACACAATTTGCAGCTCAAAGTCTGCAAGATTGAGTTTAAATCTCTCTTGTATAACACCACAAAACTCACAATCAATTCCAAATAATGTCGTCACATCACAATCTGTACCAACACAAAGTTTGGAAGCAATTTGTTTTCTTTATTGATTGCAATCTGATTTACATCTAAACTCAAAGTCTTAGAATGCATACACAAATTGGCAGAATTTTGTTGCATTGCCAAAAGATATCCCAATTACAAAGGACCTCCTCAGGTATTTATAGGAGAGAGGTCATGAGAAAAAGGTGGGAGGATCCCAACTAACTCGAGAAATTCTCTCAACCTATAACTAATTGCAATTGACTTATTCAAAATTACAATCTTATTGTAATTTGATTACATGTAATTACATTTTACAAAAATGCAAGTGGAAGAAACACTTGCAATTACAATTTTCGTTTTCACATGTAACTTGTCGAAAGTGAAAATACATAAAACAACCTAATATTTTAATTTGTTTCATTCCTATCTCTGAAAGATAAGAACTTGCTGATGATCATCTGCAACTCATTAGGATCAGGACCAAGTGTATTTCTAGCAACAGCCACGGTCTTAATGATAACATCATGATCTTCGACTGTGACTTCTCTGTGTTCTTCGAAAGCAACTTGCATCTTATCAAAGATTGTTCGATGATTGACGAACTTGTGGATTGAATCTATGAAGAACTGATCTGAATCGAACTCTTGGTGAAGATTTGCAGTAATCTGAGAAATAACATCATCGGCTGCAAGCAATTCTCTTTCATAACTTAACACTGTGCAAGGGATTTTCTCAAAGTTTGAAAGAATATCTTGTTCAGCTTCAGCATTCATCTCAAGGGCAGTTTGGACTTAAAGTCAAGTCCAAAAAGTTCAATTTTTGAGCTTTTTTAAGCATTTCGGGTTTTTCACTGACTTTAGCAATTTTACAAAAGGCAGTCGGAATTTCTGGGGTATTTAACAAGTTTACAATTTTGCAATTTTTAAAATTGCAATTCTGGCTACAAACCCCAACTTGCAATGGATAAACAAAAACCCGAATTACTTTAAAGGAGCGTCAATTTTTGTTTTTGTTCATCTTTTCAAAGAAATGGGAATGGGATTATGCAATGGAAGGCCAAATATGGAAAGCTAAATGAATATGGAATGGATGGAGATGAAAAGATATGAAATGATAAACATGTCTTAAAGAGTGTATCGTTTTCACATAACTCTCAGCTGAAACTACGAAATAAGTGAAAATGTATAGAAAATGAAATGATATGGAGGGCGAATATCAATGGAATGAAAGAAAAATGAAGGGCGCATGGACAATGAAAGACATGGAAAATGCATTTTTCAGAAAGGCAAAATGAATAAATGTATGACGTTTCAGTATGGAGATGAAAATAGGGTAAATGAAAACGTATTTTCAATGAAGGCGAGTTGAATAAATGTCATCTTAAATGAAAACGCGTTTTCAGAAAAGTGAATAATGGCAGATACATATATACAAACGATTTCGAAAATGGAGGCAATGACAAATAAAATGCAAAGAAAAAAAAAAAGAAACGCGTTTTTAAACAAGACATTTTTAAAACAAAAGACGTTGGAATGAAAGGTAAAATGTATGAATAAAAAATCGCGTTTTATGCAGATGTGGAGAAATAAAAACAAAATGCGTTTAAAGAAAACCCTAGGCGTATATACGAATTCAGCAAAGAAGATGAAATCGGGTTTTTTGGCTCTGAACGCAAGTCCTTTCTTGCAAAATCGGGCATTTTAAGAGACAAGTGCGAGTGATTTTAAATAAAATCGGGGTTTTTGACAGATTTAACAAGTAAATGACTAAAATCGGGTTTTTATCACTACATTGCAAATGCAATTAAGTGAAAATCGGGGTTTTTGACCCACTTAACAATTTTATTTTAGTCAAAAATGAACATTTTGGAAAACTTGGTCAAAATCAGACTTTTTAGCTCACTTTGCAATTTCGGGATTTTTTGGAGCTTTAGCAATATTGCTCTTAAGCCAAAATTTTCCTACTTGCAGTGAGGTTACAAAAACCCGAATTTGACCAAAAACACACTGAAAAAGACTCAGAATTCTACAAAAACGGACGAGAATGTGTAAAAAGTGGTAACCCAAAGGACTACAGACTTAAAATTGAGATTCACTAATCTTTGCACCTCGTAATACGTGCCATAGAGAAGAAAACCTTCAATTTAAATCAAAAATTTTGATTAGTTGTCTTGATTTTTAACAAGTCAAAAATCTGGGACAACAATTATTATTTAATATGTGGGAGACATGTGATAATAATTTAATATTGGGGAGATATTCAAAAAGTGAAAACTTAGTACCCAATATTAAATAAGGGATTATTGGTTTTGTATTCACATGGTTTTGTGGTACATGGTTTTATCTTACCACTTGGTTGTATTTGTAAGAGCTTGAATCTATAAAAGCAAGCACATGTTTAGTGATTAAGGTTGGCTAGGTGAGTGGGTTGTCATTATTGAGTCTTTCTGAGGAGTGCATATGTGAAGCATGGCATGGGATATGTGGATTAATGCTTGTACACATGAGGATGCATTGAGAGGCTTGATGCTTCAAAGGTATTCATTGTAACTCTTGTATTGCTTTATTGTTGAATAATAAGATGGAGTATGGATGCTTTTGAAGGCTGGGTTTTTCCTTCTTGAGGGTTTTCCCAGGGTATATCTTGTGTTATCTTGTGGCTTGTCTCTTTGATCTATGCATTATGGTTACTTGTATGCATGTTTATCTCTCATGGGGTTATGTAGGAAATGGATTAAGAATGTGGATTGAATGTATTATTTCCTAACAAACTCAAGGTACTTCAAGATTGATTATCTAATTTTCGTCAAAGTAGAGCATGTGAGATGACCATATCTTGTAATACTAGATTTCCAAGGTTAGAATTGATAAGATCTACAGATTCCACTTCACATATTCAAAGGTTGTTATGGTTTGTAAGGACATTTCCAGGATAGGATCAGATTCAAATCATCAAGATTGTTTGGTGTTAGTCACTATGATTTAGGTGTCACCAGAAGATCCATCATGATCAGAAAGAGGGAGTTGCATCAGAATTGCTAATAGGAGCTCAAACTGGTTATGTTTAGCTGTTGGTATTATTGGAGAATGACCACTTTTAGCCTTTGCTATTATTGGATGATTTGATAAGGTCTAAGAATTCAGTTCACAAAGTGTTGCACATCTTCAAAGGCGGTTAGGATTTGTAAGGATATTCCATGGAAAGGATCAGATACAAACCATCAAGATTGTTTGGTGATCTTCATTAGGGTTTCAAATGTCTTCAGAAAATTTATCATGATAAGAACAAGGCCATTGCACCAAAATCACTAAGAGGAACTCAAACATTTTCTCAAATTGTCTTGGAATATATTGAAAAACAAAGTATTCTAAAGATTATCTTTAGAAGATCTATTAAAAGACATCCTATTTAAGGATTTCTTGTTTTAAATTATTTATTCCAAACAATTTGTATTTAAGGCTTGCTTGGATTGCAAGAAGACTATTTTTAACTTAGGAAAAATATGTATTTTACTTCATTTATCATGTAAAATTTTGTAAAAAGTTTATAAATAAGTGCCAATAGCACTTAGATTTGAGAAAATAGTAATTTTAAGTCCATTTGTTGCTAAAATTGTTATTAACACTTTTTGTTTTGACTTATGTGTTGATTTGATATATTGAATAGAAATTAGTTATTGTCACAGCTCTATACTATACTTGGAGCTTTGTACACAATTTCCATTATTCAATTTATCCAATCTTGTCTATTTTTTCAATACAATTCAATGCTTATCTTGTACTCATCATTTTTAGTCTCTATTTTTTGCCAAAAAGAGTAAGTGTGTGTTAGTTGTCAACAATTAAGGCAATCACATCGGTCAAAAAGATATAAAATCCCTTGTCCATGTGTAGAAGTGTTAAATAGACTCATTCCATACCCAATAACAAAAAAAATGAGTATTTTCCTCAATTTGTTTGCCTTGCATGCCAAGAACCCCAAAATTATCTTGTGCATATTGTAAAAAGCTAAATTTCTTTCTTGTAAGTTTCCTAGATTCAGTTTACTATTTTGTTATGAAAGAGCTTCCCCTTCTAATTCAAAGAAAGGTTTTACCTTACACACTATTCTGTTTTGTCTTGTCCTAAAATAGACAATTAAAACACTAACACAGTCCACTAGTCTCCCTACCAAAAGTCTAGTCCCAATTATTCCCACTCCAACATAGTGGCTAATTTTTCATTGAACCTTCTACATAAAAACCTCTACTCAACTCCACCTTTGCTTGGGCAAGGGGATCTCTATCTGATCTTGTATTGGTCCATTCACAGTGATCAATGATGACATCAGCGACTCTTCCATTTTAGGCTCAATCTATGCTCCTTGATGAAACTTTTCGATCTCTCCAATTCTGCTTAGCTTGTGCTCTTTGGGATTTTTGTTCCCCCTACTTGGCTATTTGTATTGGTTTATTGACCATGAGTTTGTGGTTCCCAATGGTATTGTATTTTTTATTTTGGTCCTTCCCCTTTGTGGATCTCTCTAGAATTCTCTTCCTACAACTCTCTATTGTAGTCTGATCATGATGTACCCTTGAGTCCCATTGACATACTTTTGGTCATCTATGGACATAAATATGATTTCTTTTTTTATACGCATTGCCTTGATAAATATTAATGACTGTCTTTAGAGATTGATATATGCCATGGAAAACAAAGGAGAAGAAAAAGAAATCCTGTGAAAATGTATGAATCTGCTTATTTACTACATCCAGTACCAAAATTAAAACCAATTTATCCTCCAAGAGTGCCTAAACAAACAAGCAAAATGACTTCAACTACTGAGGAAAACCTTTCTGAGCCTTCAAAGAGCAACTAGGTCTATGCAGCAACTAGTTACTACTGACAAGACAAGAAGACAATTTTCTGAAGTAACCCACTACAATAAACATCAAATGGCACAACGAAGGTCCATCAACACTTTGGATTACTCTATGTCAAATATCTCCCAAGCAAGCAAGGATTGAAAATGCAACAATCCCCACAAGTTTAAGGAAAAGCAGCTTCAACACTAAATAGAAGGGAGACTGACAGATGCAACCTAGTATCCTGCTTCTTAATGCCACTGCCTCCACACTTACCCCAACCCATTGAAAGAAAGGAAAAAATAAAGCATATTAATGTGCACAATGACCGAGAATAGGTCAATGGGACTAGAATGTACAACTGTTACAATGGCGAAATACTGTGGCAAAAATGGTCCTAGGCTCAAAAGTAACAATATAAAGCAAAGAAAGGCAACAAAACTATGAAATACACAAGTGGGGGTAAACCTAACCTGGTATCACTCAAAAAAATATATGTACAAATATTAATGTGAGGGGGAGGACCCCTCAATGAGGTTTATTTCCCAAATTCAATGTACAAAACAATCAAATCCTACAATACAACCAGTAATTGAACAATGTTCTCAATCAAATTGTTAATTATATTTATAAGAATCAAACCTGATTTTAACTTTTATGTAATATCCCTAATTATAAACTTGTTTGATTTATAGTGTTGTTTTGTCCTCATGAAAAATTAGACTTGTAAACCTTAGTTGGCATGAATTTTCTAGTCTGTTGTATTCAAAAGATTGCTTCTGGAATCAATTATGTATGTTTCTGAATCGACGTTATGGATCACACTTGTTGAACCATCATCAAGTTATGGTCAGTTATACTAAATGTGTGTCAGTCCCCGAAATTGTAACCCTAAGATCATAGTTGAAAAACTTGCCAATTGCAAAAACTCGGCATGCCCGGAAAATACAGTACGGAAAAAACTCGGCAAAAAACTCAACGACTTAAAAAATTAATGATATCAAGTTTCCACAATCCATAATGTTATTTCCAATCATTGGAAATAACTTAAAAAATTGCTTAAACTTCATTAAAAACACTTCTTCTTTTTTTTAAATTCAATGATAAGATGCATCCAACGAATCAATAAAATGAATGCATAGAAGAAACAAGCTGATTCTAGTTATATTTGATTGATTTGAAAGAAAATTAGATACAAAATCGCATCCTCATGTGGAATGCTCAATACGCTGATACTAATAATCTGAAACAAAATGAAAATAGCAAATTGTTTTTGTAAAACTGAAGGTAAATAGTGGAGAGTACCTAGAAAATCAAATGAATTCAATGGGAGTTTGAGGGCAATGCCCCCAATGGGGTCGAGGGGCAGTGCCCCTAGCAGGGTCAAGGGGTAGTGCCCCTTGTGGGGGTCTAGGGGGAGCGCCCCTTGCGAGGGTCTGGGGGCAGCGCCCACTGTGGGGTCAAGGGGCAACACCCCTTGCGGGGTTCTAGGGGCAGCGCCCCCAACAGGGTCGAGGGGCAACGCCCCTCGCGGGGTCCACCAAGCCCAAATTAAGACCTCCAAAACCACACAAACCTTCATGGTGTACATCATTTTGCATTAACAATAAAACCCAAATTAAGACCATCAAAGCCACACAAACCTTCATGGAACACATCATTTTAGTGTTTTTTCTAAAGCAAAGCACTCAAATAAATGAAAAAAATAACACAAAATGCCTTTTCAGCCGGCTCCCTGGGCATTTTCCAGATCGCGCGGGTTTTTTGCAAAAACTCGCCGTACTTTTTGGAAAAACTCACCAAAAGTACGGTGAGTTTTTATGGCATACAATTGCCACCAAAAACTCGGAAGTGAAAAAAAATCGCGAGTTTTTCTTCACTCGCCGAGTTTTTGGTGAGTGTTGCAACTATGCCTAAGATAACAAAATATATATAAAAAAATATTAATCATTCAACATCATCATAATTATAATTATCAAATATAATATTATAATTATAATTATTATATATAAATATTAAAATATAAATAAAAACACAAATATAAAATAATATTATAATTATCAAATATAAAATTGTAAATATAATCACGATTATGATTATGATCATTACAATGGATAAACTGAAACACATAATATTTTAATATAATATAGTATATACGGACATTTCACTGCAGCAGACAAAAAGTAATCTTGGCAGGGATGGGACCCACTTTAGATTGTTGTACTATAATATCCAAGATTTATTACTCAAGATTTAGGGTCAGTAACACTAGTACCCAGTATAATATTCTAATATCCTATCGCTTGTCTAAAATAAACAAAGCATCTCATTATAAATAAATTCAGATCGACCCATATAAGGCAAGGACGTGGTTCTAAGAGGAGAACGATCCCTTGAATGCAGAAGTTTAAATGCAATGCAAAGGCAAAGCCTGATAACGTTCAAAACAACAATAAGACAGCAGCAAAGAGAATCGGCGATCTCTAGAACATAATGATTAATTAAATAACAATAATTAATATCAAAGGAAGCAACAATTAGAATAGATAGGTAGTTATTCTTAACAAACATTGGGTAAGTATAAACTAAAAGTCATGACCCATCAGACGGTCATACCAGTCCAAAAAGGATGTGTCTCTTCAAGGAGACATGAGCATATAAAAAGACAAATAAAATTGAAGAACCAGCATGGATCAGAGTTTGAGTAATAATAAATATTCCGCTCCAGGAGGACAGATTGATCAATGTTATAGGCTGCACAATAATCAAGGATATTAGACCCCCAGCCAGAAGATATTCACATGTTTTAAGAGAGCCATATTCAGAAGCAGCAACCAAGGAAGGACACTTACCTACTTCACAAATCAGATGCAAGTAATCAGATAATAAGATCAGAAACGGCATATATATTAAGTAGTCTCTCTGTATGTTCTTAGAATAAGTACCATTGCAGATTATAAATCATAATTCATAGCAGATAAAGTTCGTCCTTATCAGCAATTCTTTAACATATTATGCAAATATCTAATCTGATAATCAAGACAATCATAGCCATTGAAGATAACTCTTAACAGGATTAAGAACTTACCATGGAAAGTTATTGGTTATAATCTATTTAGATATCTAAATTTAAAAGACTAAAGATAAATCCATAAAGGGGACATTACAATGTGATTAACATTGAGGTCATTATATGATTACACTTACAGGGTGAATGTGTTTAAGCATGTCATAGAATAATTAATTGATTATTTATTATGCATGCTAATTCTATTTGAGTTTATGATGTTCAAGAAACGGGAAAGGGGGCAGATGAAACTAAGATTGGATTATGAAGTCACAAACACCTAGTCCTAATTCATGAAATAATATCCCTAACTCATTAAATTAGTTAAGATAAAACTTAAATGTGTGGGAATAATTATTCCAAACATTAAAAATTTGAATAAAACATAATGTTGGAATTAAATAAATAAAAATAATTGAATATTGAGAAGATAATATTGATTGCAAGTCTATTGATAGCATTTTAGAAATATTAATTAATTTATACATATAAATTAAAAGAATTAAAGCAATTCTATTTAAAAGAATTAAAATATGAATTAAAGAAAGAATGGACTTTCTATAATTAGTCGAATTGTGTGCAATCTTTGCTTGAAGATAAAACGAATTAAATAAATAAAGAATTAATATTCTTTAATATTCAATAAAAAGCAAATCTAAATAAAGAATTGGATTTCAAGATCATTATTAATAATTAATAAAAAAATATTAATTTAAATATCCTACATTTTTTATTTAAATATTTTTAGAGAACTGAATAAGTATATCTTTAAGAGATTCAAAGATAAATTGAATAAAAGCAATTAGATTTATTATTTATAAATCTCTTGGAAAGAAAGAAAATTTGGAAAGGTGTTGGCAACATATTTTGGCCACTATGAAAATCATTTAATATTGTAAGCAATTATTAAATAATTGCACATTAGGAAAATCATTGAATATTGTAAAATACAACTATTTAGTAAGTGCATAGGTAATTAATAGTTGCTCATTTAGTAATTGTTGTAAACAAGGATCCCACATCTATATATGTAGCCTCCTATTCATTTGTAAGCAAGAGTTCTCGAAAAAATATGTGATTTTTTAAGCAAGAAACCTTCAAGATTTTTATTCAAAATAATCAGACAAAAAACTTCTCCACCAATTTTGTAAAAAAATCTGTCAAAAAACTTTTGAAATAATTTTACAAAATTTTTTGGGTAAAACCATTAACTTTTAATTTTTATTTTTTTTTAAATCGAACAAAAACATCTAAGACATTAAAAAAATTCCTTCGGAAAACACAATTTTTTATTAAAAAAATTGCCTAAAAAAATTGAGCCCAAGCTCTAATACCCATGAAATGATAATTGATATTCGATATTCGTTGTTAATACAAGGAGAGGAATACTTCTTAAATAATACAATACAAGACGATGTTTCTAAAAAGAAACAATTGTTAACTAAAGAGAACTAAAGCAAATAACTAAAAGTTACTAAAAGATAATTGAAGCAAACTAAGTTAACTGAAAGTAAACTACCGACTAACTAAAAGCTAAGATGACCATTCAATATTACAAAAAATATTTTAATAATTATGAGATCAAATTCATATTCGAGTAGTAAGTTTGAGGAGAGCTAGGAGGCAAGATAAGTGAGACTACACATACAATTAAAAGTTTTTCTATTCATAGCATTCCAAAAACTGGAACAAGGTTTTTGAAGAACGAACTAGTGAGAGAGTGAAGGCTTTGACTTACAAATTCAATAGAGATATTGGATTAAGCATTGAAAGGTAAAAGCTAACGCAATTAATTGCTTGTAGAAAAATTTGTTGGATTCAGGGGTTAATAATCAGTTAGCCTTGTAATGGTAATTAGGAATTTGTGAAACTACGTGAATAATGAATCATACAAAGAGAAAACTAGAAAGTTGATTTATTGAATTAGAGAAGTGAACAAAGTTGATCTCATTGAATAAACAATTTAGATGGAAACTGAGATTTATGGGTTTTGAAACATCTAGGAGATGATTTTGAATTGATCAAATCTAAAATTGAAACCCTAGATTTGGCTGGCAGGGAAAAAGGAAACATAAACCCTAATATGAAAATTCAAACCCTAGGATTGGGAATTTCATCTAAGTAGACATATTAATGAAGCTAAAGGTTGTAATTAAATTTGTGAATGACTGAATTGTTGTTTTGAATCATGTTGTCAATTCAACTTGAGAAATTGCATTGGGAATTGTATTTTTGGGAACAGTAAACTACTTTTGATGTTTTCATACTAAATGCATTGATTGATTTATGATTGTTGAGTCTTCCTTAGGGTTGTATGAAGGTCTCAATGCAATCTGATTTTTGTAATCTCATTGTGAATTGTGCATTGTATGCTTGTATACATTTGTTTTTCTGTCTCCCAATTTCCATAAAATATAGAGGATGTTAACATAGATGTTTATCTAACTTTCCAACAAGATGGACTTTTTATACTTTTTTCCATTTATGAGTTGATGATTTTGTGGTTTTTGGGGTGTGTGTGTATGTAGGTATTATAATCCTATTACATCAACATCTGTGCTTTGTGATCACTAAGAGGTCATATTGCTCAAATACTTAGCTAGAAGTGGTTTATCTCTCTATCTATATATTGCATCACATGAGGTCATAGTGATGGGATTCTATAGAGGGCGCAGGCATGTTTATGCATTCCATACATCCAACAGTACATCCCATGAGTTCTCTGAAGGTTTATTCAGTCGTGTCTATCTGAGCAAGATAGAGCTCATGAAAGGTTTATCTCATGGTTCCTACTAAAATGCAAGGTTCTACCAAAAAATATAGAGTTTCATGGAAGGTTTATTCCATGGTTTCTACCAAAATATAGGATGTCTATTCAAAAGAGTAGGACTCTATTCGAAAGGATAAGGATGCTCTACAGAGTGATGGATAGTTTGCTACTTTTCATTGCATATAATTTGTTGGGGCTTTGTTGGGATACTAGTTAATTGATTCCAACTTGTAAGTGTGTATACAAAGACACACAAACAGATTATTTGCACAAAATGGACAAATTCAATGCGTAACACAACTGATAATTGATAATACAATGTCAATTTGTAATGTCCCCTTTTTAGCATGATCATGTTTTCGGTTGGTTTAGCCTATCACTGGCCCTCGTAGGCTAACACAAGTGGTTAGAGGGTCTTCTAAGGCAGAGTCTTGGTTAGCAGATGCTTGTATCTTCTCCGAAGTTCAGTGATTTTCAGTTCTGGCTTTCATTTGGTGTCTCCAAGGCCCTGTTTGCTATACTTACTATTTATAGTAAGTCTCAGATTGGTTGAGAGGGCCCTTACTATTTTTCGTAAGGCACTTGGTCGTTTTGGGATTTACGGAGTTGAACCCCAGTTCAAACGGTTTGATGAAATATTAAATATTGAAGGAGATATTAATGTTTAATGGCTCAAATTCATCATTAAAAAGGGGGCTATAAGGCACTTGGTCGTTTTGGGATTTACGGAGTTGAACCCCAGTTCAAACGGTTTGATGAAATATTAAATATTGAAGGAGATATTAATGTTTAATGGCTCAAATTCATCATTAAAAAGGGGGCCATATTTTAATTAAATGAGGCGCTTAGACCAAGGTGAATGTAATGTCCCCTGTTTCAGCATGATCTTGTTTTGCGATGGTTAGCTTTTTATTGGACTCTCGTAGGCTAACAGGTTGGGTTAGAGGGTCAGTGGTACTTTCTGGAGAGTTGGATTGTTCTTGTTTTCAGTGGACAGTGATTGGATCACAGCGAGCGTTGGCATTCCAGGAGTTCACAGCTTCTGACGGCACGGGATTATCCTGAGTTTTGAGCGTATTATGGAATTTTAAGTGATTAAGTTAATTATTTAACTTATACGCCTTTTATTAAAGTCACATTGACTTTAATAATATTTTTATATCACTTAAAATGTTCAAAAGAGGGATTTAATATTTTAATGGCTTAAAATATTAAAAGTGCGCCAAGTATTTAATTCATGAACTATTGAGATGAATTAAATATTAATTAAAAGTTTTTAAAACCTAAAAGTGGCGTATCTTTATGGAAATGCGTGCCTTTGCATAAAAGGACATTTCTGGCAATTGAAACTCATATCATTTGACCATTTCTCTTTGCCTTGTGCAACTTTTCTCTGAGCATTCTCCTGAGAGCAGGGTTTGATCATTGTGTCCATTGGAGAACGGGAAACTCTTCAATGTTGAGTACGTTTGAGGCTGTGAGAGATCAGCTGAATCCGTACAATTGAGGGCTTCACACAGAAGTTCTACAGATTGCAGACAGAGCTTTACTTTGCAGTTGTTTGTGTTTGATAATAACTGAAGGGTTCTTGGTGGCGTACCTCTTGCTTCAGGGATTCTTCTTCCAGAGATTCATTTCCTTCTTGTTCATGGCCGTACGGCAACTTTGGTTTGTGTGCCTTGAGAAAGGCGTGTGAATTGAAAAGGAGAAACGCCTTCTTTTTGAGAGGGCTTTAGCATTTATCATTGGCGGCTAGTGTATTCAGAGCTTTGTGACCAATTTCTGAGCTGGAGAAACCTTGTCTGGAGTTGTGGCGTGCATTTATGCCTGTTTTCACCATTTCCAGCTGTAGACCTGGCCAGTTTCTTATTTAAATAATCTGGAGCCTGATTGGTATGTTTATCGTTCTTAATCTATCTGTTGGTGTTTGATAATACAATTTGTACTTTCAATTTGAAGAAATAAGTTTAAATTTGTCTTTTGTGAGCAAAAATATGCTGCGCCCCTTCTCTTCTGTCTACTAAGATTTCTCTAAAAAACTCTAAAAACACTTTAAAGACTTAAGAAAAGAGGGTTATGAACTGAGAGCCAGCAGGGCTCATCACAGTGGTATCAGAGCCCACATCCTGCCAGCTTGTGGGGTTTGAGAATTTATGAAGTCAAACAGAGAGGGTTTTGGTAAGTCCTATTTCAGAGGTGGTCCTAGAAATCAAAGAGGCGACCAGAATCCATTTCCACCATTTCCGTTTGCAGATCAGGAGGAGGAATTAGATTGGGACAATATGGCGAACAGGGCTGGAGAAAGTTCTCACAGAAATAACTGGGAGGATGAGGACAGAGAAGCCAAAGACGTGCTTAGAGGCATGGTTGCAGGGCAAGAGCAGGTTGCAACTATTCTTCAACAACTCAGCACGAATGTTCAGAATTTGTCATTAAACAGAGCTCGTAGTTTGGATTCAGATAGAGATGGCAGTATCCATAGACAGCCACAGAGGATTATAGATCCAGTACGCACCTATGAGAGAGCTACATATCCCACGTTCACCAGAGATGATGCTGAGGAAGTGGACGAAGCTGAACAGGGTGGTGAGATAAATTTTGCAGATAACATTATGGCTATGCATGATGAGTGGGATGCATTGCCACCGAGAGTTAAGGAGCACCTTAACTTCGATAGATTCATAAGCCAGAAGAGAGAACACACCAGAAACAGGAATGACAGGAGGCCTAAAAACAAGCAAAGTGATCTCAAACAGGCTACCAACAAACTAACCTTAGTTCACTATGATGGCAGTGGTAGAGTTACAGCACGTGCCTGGGTGAGTAAGTTGGATACATTCCTGACACTACGTCCTATGCCAGAGGAAGATGCTATACGATTTGCAGCTCTCCACCTTGATGGCGTAGCACATGACTGGTGGATTCATGGCATGGCTACACTGCACCATGATAGGATTACCTCGTACCAGGAGTTTACTGATAGACTAGTAGAGAGGTTTGATAGACATGATCCTGAGCTATTCTTCAAAGACCTTGCTCAGTTGAAGCAGTTGGGTAGCTTGGAGTCTTATATTGGTGAGTTCCAAAAGCTCTCGGTTATGGTTACCAGAATCTCAGAGAGGAGACTTGTCATTCTATTTGTAGAAGGTCTCCATGAGCCAATGAAAGGTTGGATCAAGGCATTCGATCCACCTACCCTGCATGAAGCTATGAGAAAAGCTCGTAGCATGGAACTTACAGCTTCACGTGGTAAGTTCACTTCAAATGCAGAAGCATCTTCATCCTATAGTGATAGCAAATCAGAACCTAAGGAATCAGAAAAGATTGATGAAAAGAGGAAGTTTGCAGCTCCTTTGGACCGAGAGACAATTAATGATTTGCGTAGGAGGAAGCTATGTTTCTATTGCAAAGCTCCTTATGACCAAAACCACAATTGTCCTCTCAAGCCTAAGGGTTCAAACATACAAATGGAGTGGTTTTATGAGGGTGATGACCTTGCTGATTTAACGGACCAGCAAGCTGGTTTGGAGGATGGGAGTATGCGATCTATCATTCTCGTCAACGAAAAAGGTGGGAAGATAGAACCGAAGATTCTAGAGGAGCATGAGATGTTTCAGGAGGATTATCATTTTGATTCTAGTCCCATGGGATCAGAGGGGTTTGATTGGGATCAGTACAGTTATGAGGTTCAGTTAGTACAAAATCCTCTTTATGAGACAGATGCTACATCTTCTTGTGATAATCCGCTCTTTGAGTTGGATGCTGATTCTACTCTTGATCCTGATTTAGGCAAGAGCGTTGTTCATAGTATTGGAGATTCCGTCAGTGCATCGAGATTTCAGACAGAGCCCGTTGAGGAGATTTCCAGTGTGTACATGGTTAGGAGTCTTCACAGTTTCACTTTCAGTCATCATGTACATGACCTGTTCCAGATGCACAATTCTGGTATGCACGTGTTAGATATGTTGGATGATAGCATATCTCGGGCGGTTTTAGGGAGCAAGTGTTGTCAGCGGTTTGACTTGCTTTCTTATGAGTTCTTCTCTCCTGTGACAGATGGTGTTGAGATTGACAGGGTACAGCATGATGATCCAGTTGATCAGATTTGGGAGTTACAAGAGACAGTTGATGACAGTAGGGACATTTCACAGCACTATCCTTGGGATCCTGGTAGAGTGGTTGATCCTTTGTGTTGAGATTGCTTGCGGACAAGCAATTTCAGGGAGGGCGGACTGTAATGTCCCCTGTTTCAGCATGATCTTGTTTTGCGATGGTTAGCTTTTTATTGGACTCTCGTAGGCTAACAGGTTGGGTTAGAGGGTCAGTGGTACTTTCTGGAGAGTTGGATTGTTCTTGTTTTCAGTGGACAGTGATTGGATCACAGCGAGCGTTGGCATTCCAGGAGTTCACAAGCTTCTGACGGCACGGGATTATCCTGAGTTTTGAGCGTATTATGGAATTTTAAGTGATTAAGTTAATTATTTAACTTATACGCCTTTTATTAAAGTCACATTGACTTTAATAATATTTTTATATCACTTAAAATGTTCAAAAGAGGGATTTAATATTTTAATGGCTTAAAATATTAAAAGTGCGCCAAGTATTTAATTCATGAACTATTGAGATGAATTAAATATTAATTAAAAGTTTTTAAAACCTAAAAGTGGCGTATCTTTATGGAAATGCGTGCCTTTGCATAAAAGGACATTTCTGGCAATTGAAACTCATATCATTTGACCATTTCTCTTTGCCTTGTGCAACTTTTCTCTGAGCATTCTCCTGAGAGCAGGGTTTGATCATTGTGTCCATTGGAGAACGGGAAACTCTTCAATGTTGAGTACGTTTGAGGCTGTGAGAGATCAGCTGAATCCGTACAGTTGAGGGCTTCACACAGAAGTTCTACAGATTGCAGACAGAGCTTTACTTTGCAGTTGTTTGTGTTTGATAATAACTGAAGGGTTCTTGGTGGCGTACCTCTTGCTTCAGGGATTCTTCTTCCAGAGATTCATTTCCTTCTTGTTCATGGCCGTACGGCAGCTTTGGTTTGTGTGCCTTGAGAAAGGCGTGTGAATTGAAAAGGAGAAACGCCTTCTTTTTGAGAGGGCTTTAGCATTTATCATTGGCGGCTAGTGTATTCAGAGCTTTGTGACCAATTTCTGAGCTGGAGAAACCTTGTCTGGAGTTGTGGCGTGCATTTATGCCTGTTTTCACCATTTCCAGCTGTAGACCTGGCCAGTTTCTTATTTAAATAATCTGGAGCCTGATTGGTATGTTTATCGTTCTTAATCTATCTGTTGGTGTTTGATAATACAATTTGTACTTTCAATTTGAAGAAATAAGTTTAAATTTGTCTTTTGTGAGCAAAAATATGTTGCGCCCCTTCTCTTCTGTCTACTAAGATTTCTCTAAAAAACTCTAAAAAACACTTTAAAGACTTAAGAAAAGAGGGTTATGAACTGAGAGCCAGCAGGGCTCATCACAGTGAAATTATTAGATATTAAATACAAGTTAACATTCTTTTAAAATGCATTTAATGTGCTTTTTGATGGGTCGACCCTCTTTGGGGATTTATAAATGGAGCTAGGAAGAAATCGACTTCATTCTTGAAGCAATTGAATTGGTCAAATTTGTCTGTGAGAAGAAGCCAAGGGTTTTTGTCTTTCAAGCCATTCGAGAACGATAATCTCTTCAGTGTTGCAGCCATTTGAGGGTGGTGAAATATCCATTGAATTTGGCATTTCGGGAGAGCTTCATACAGAGGCTCTATTTGTGCAAATTGGTGAAGTTTTAGAAAGGGTTTTGAAAATTGATCAACTGCAGACCTGAAGTTTTATTTGGAAGCCATTAAAAATCAGAGCTAATGCATTCATTTCCAGATATATTTGCTGCTACAGTACCCACGCTATAGTTGACGCTACAGTAACTCATTCAAATGGAGATCATTCTCAGATTTGTCAAGGGTTTCACATCAATTTGGAAGGGAAAGCATTAAAGAGTTTGTGGCTGCAATGAATATCAATTAAGACTGCCATATACAAGCTGTACCAGCATTCCTAGCGGCCACGTGTTGCTTCAGCAGCCTAGGTGTCCTTCTTCAAGGCTGAAACGCCTTCTTTCTTGGGCCCATTTCTTGTCCATTGTGAGCAGCCAGACCTTTAGAGGCTTTGTGCATACAAATAAGGTGGAGAAGTTAATGTTTGATGCAGATAAACTATATTATCAGACCTCCATCAAGCTGCAATTAATTATCTTCAGAAGTTCAATGAAAATCCTTCTTGCCTTTCCGGGTATGATCATTGCCATTGAGCTGAGTTTGCAAACTGATTGTATTTAGTTTGTGCATCATTTAAGTCAAAAAAGAAGAGTTGCATTCCAAGTGTTTGCTAAAATGTCTTGTTGTAGCTATTCATTTCAATTCATAAGTTGGCATGGCAAATGTTTGTAGAAATGCCTTCTAGCTATAGAATAATATTTGCATTCATTTGAGAAGGTTATTGCATCATATATCAGACATTGTATACGATGATATAAAATTATCATCATCTTTATCAAAAACACCAAAAAGGCATTAAAACCCAAGTAACAATCCAAAACCAAAACTCAGAAAAATTATAACAGCAAGGGTAAAGATTCAGAAAAATCATAACAGCAGTGCCAGTACTCAGTGGTAGGAGAGCAGGGACCTTTACACAATTATCAAACGTTTTAAATATATATATAGCATGGCCAAACCGAACCATTCCAAACCCAAGGAAAAAATTGGCAAACCTTGAACCCAAACCCAAACCAGTAACATAATTTTATTCAATAAGGGTTATACCATTGGTTTGCTGCTTAGCAATCATCCACGTTATTGTTTATTATATCTAAATTCCTTCCCATTGGAATATACCGGATTCCTAGTTTGACTTCAACGGTTCCTTCCTAGTTACAATATGGTGGGGTGAACAACATCAAATAACAAAAAAAAGATGCTTGTATTTTATTATATTGTTCATATAATGTATAAATAGCATATCGTCTCCAGATTAAGTTCTGATCAAGGAATTAATGACAGAAAAAGTATTAAATAGAATTCTATGCCCCCGGTCCATACACACTGTAGCCAAAGTACAATCTATATTATGCTGTTTTCTATGTTGACGACAACATACCCATAAATCCTAAATATAGGTTTCAATATGTTCCTAGAAATACCAGCATCACCCAGAATATAGATTAACTTTAGTTCCATTAAGATCTAAATACAGTTGAGAAAACAATAATTGACAATAAACAATAACTGCACTAAAAAATAATTGGTATAATGTACCAATAAATATTAAATTAGATAATCAAAAGTGATATCCAACCCAAAGCAGCCTCAAAACAAAATTAAACTTCAGAAACAAAATAGATAGCCAGGCTAAGTTAAGTTACATACTGCCTCTCTCCATTCTGAAGTGCCATCACCACTACGGCCACCCATAACAGTCCAACGACACCTGTATCCATTTTCTCCAGTATCTTCTCCACTTTCTTGATACCAGTTGCTACCATCTTCATTTTCACCAGACTCGTTGATATTTTCGTTTAGCAAATTGATGCCCCAATCCTTCTCACTAGCAATTCCAGTATCTGCAAAGAAATTTTGTTTTAATAAGGAAACAGGGCATAGAGTAAATGACAGGCTGATTGTGTAACATATCAATAGTTTTTCTATGTACACCCAATAGTTATATATTCTCAAAACAGCATACAAATTGAAAATAAATTTTTGAAGGAATACTACAGCGCATCATTACTACAAATGGAGAAACTGGAAATGCATTAAATGATCCATCTGTCACTGACTTCAAACTTAGTAGATTCATGAGCTATGAAGTATGCATTGATAGTTACTGAAATTCACCCAAACATACATGTGCTATCACCTCATTTATCAGTTTCTTACATATAGTATCAAAAACTCATTCCTTTTTGACACAAATTTCCTTTTCAGTTAAAGATACATTGGTGACCCAAATCTTGCACTCGAAAACTATGTAACACAAAACCACAAATACCACAGGCCATAACTAGTTTTACATTTCAATCTTGCTTTATGCTAGGTTAAGAAGTTTGAGAAAATCCACTGCTGATCTATTTTAAATTGTGCAACCTAGTTCAGATCTGTACTAGGTCATCAATGCTATAATTTTCATCAAGTTGAACATAGAGAATTGAGCTTATGTTTAACACAAATACATTTTGCAATCAGTTAGATATGTCCATCCTTGGCAGTATATTCAAGTTCAAGATGACCTACTTAAGCATAATCCAAACAACGAATGTTATAGTCATCTTTTCATTCAAAAATTGACTACTATAGCTTTTATTAGATTAAAAAAATGGTATCACCTATTGACTCTTGGTTGTCCATGCAATGGCAACTGTTTTATGAACAGTGTCCAATGTTTAACTAACAACATACATCTATAAAATATTAATAGACAGGAAGAAGAGTTGCAACATGTTGTGCCCAAATTAAAAATTTTGCTTCAATAAGGCATTTTGATAAAAATGGTCTAAATCTTGTAAAATTGACATCAAAAGTCAATTTTAGGTCAAACCAAGCATGGACTTTTGTGGGTTTATCTCAAGGAAGATACTTGCAAATTTTGGAAATTATGAAAATGAGGGTTTTAGACCCTTGTTTTTAGGAAAACCCTAAAAAATAGGACCTCTCCAGAAATGACTCAAAATTTCACTTCACGATCACACTGGTCAAGTCAAAATCACAAAAAAGTCAAGTTTGCTCTGGTGGGTCTATTTCACTTTTTCAGGAGAAAAGATAGAACCTCTGAGGCCATTAATGGCACATGGCCAGTACCCGGTATCCAAATCTAAGCTTCAAAAGCTTCAAGGAAGAATCCATGGCGAAAGATGCTCGCAAAGATGCTTCATGACAAATGGGAATTTCAAAAGTTGAAATTGGCTGAAAATATTCTAAGTCTGGAAGATGCACGCCTTGTTGCAAGAAAGATACTATGGTCAACACCTTGGTCAGCATTTTCAATTGTCTGTGCATGCAAAATGGTGAAGGCAATCGCAATGGTGAATGTGTTCATGTCGTCCATAGTAGCGATCAAACCAATCAAGCAAGACAGTGAATGCAAAGCAAAAGGAATGTTGGAAGCTTCACAAATCACGCACACGCAATGACGGACGCAGTCAACACATCAGCAGCGGCAATGACGCAGTCGATAAACACGTGAACAACTGGTGTTGGTGTTGTACGCAGACGGTAAGCGAGATCGGCGGACAATGATCGCGGTCAATGGAGTCAACGACACGGTGAACACGAAGCTCAAGAGGGATGAAAACCATCAAAAATGACTAACTCTAGAGCCAAATGCACCCTTGCAGGCCAAGGGTGCCAATGAATTCATGAGGCCAACTGCAGTTATTATGAACTACAAAACCAATTGTCTTCTTCAGAATTTTGCTAGCTTTCTGATGCATTGTCAAGCAAGTTCACCAGATTCATCAATCACCAGCAAACGGAGGCGGAGACAGAAGATGCTGAAAGCGAAAGTCATCAAAGACGGCAGTCAATCACAGAAATTGCACCCCTGAAAGCTAACGATGCCCAAGAATGAAAGCTCTTAGATGTCAGTCTTTGGATTGGCAATCTCCAAATTTAAACGTCTTGTTACAAGACTTTCTTCTACACTTGATCCATCACCGGAGATTCTGATGAGTTTTTTCATAAATGCTCTTCCATCAAAGATAGCCTTCTTCCTCAAGACGGAAAAAGAAATAGAGCTAAAGAGTGCGCAAGAACACGCCATCAAGTTGGAGGACAATATCATCACTTTCGGCTTGACGAAAACAGATTCTATCAGATCTCTAGTTCAGCAATTGTACTAGCCAAAGAGAGACAATTTTCAGCCATGGTTGCCAACATCTCCATCAAGACCAATGATTGAAGCTGCACATACTGCAATATTTTGTCCTTCCCATGAGACTGATGCACATACTGGATCCACGTGTCCTGAGAATCTGAGAATGAACCAAATCATGGGATACACTAAAGTTGCTCCTAGTTCTAGTTTTGTACCAACACCAAGTTCAAACGTTGTCTTACCACAAATGGACAACTTCGATGGTGACTCCACTGCGGGATAATTTGAAAAAGAACACGTCAATCAAAAACAAAAAGCATATCGTCAATACGCTCTTGTGATGAATCATGAAAATGTTTCATTGCATGTGTTCACACGTGCTCAACACTTCAAGGCATAGAAAGAAGAAGAAGAAGAAGAAGAAAGACGGAAATCAAACGAAAAGGGTAAAGAAGTGCCTTCCACTTCCAATCCCAGATCTTCACAGGAGAACACTATGACAGTTGCTCAATATCAGTCTTTAGCAAATTTTCACATCGTGGATTCCATGATGAGGACCAAGGTACAAATCTCTCAACTAGAATATCTTCAGGATCATCCAAGACAACTAGAATAGATTCTCAAGGTTGTAAAGAAGCAGGTTGTGCTCAAATCATCTGTTCCAGCAGAAGAAAAGCCTAAAACAGGTGTGATGAGCCCTGCTGGCTCTCAGCTCAAAACCCTCTTTTCTTAAATCTTTAAATGTGTTTTTAAAGTTTTTATGAGAAATCTTAATAGACAGAAGAGAAGGGGCGCAGCATATTTTTGCTCATAAAAGATAAATTTAATCTTATTTCTTCAGAATGAAAGTACAGAAAGTATTATTCAACTCCAACAAAGAAATTTAGAAAGACAAACATACCAAGAAGGCTCCAGATTATTTTAAATAAAGAACTGGCCAGATCTACAGCTGGAAATGGTGAAAACAGGCATAAATGCACGCCAAGACTCCAGACAAGGCTTCTCCAGCTCAGAAATTGGTCACAACCCTCTGAAATCACTAGCCGCCAATGTTAGATGCCAAAGCCCTCTCAAAAGGAAGGCGTTTTTATTAATTACTTCACACGCCTTTCTCAAGGCACAAAAACCAATGCAATCCGTACAGCCATGAAAGGAAGCATTAGAATCTCTGAAAGAAAGTCTCTGAAGCTGTGGAAAGGGCGCCACCAGTAGAAACCCTCTAGAATGTGCAAAAGACAAACAACTGCATATAAAATCCCTCTGTCTGCAACTGTAGAACTTCTGTGTGAAGCTCTCAACTGTACTGATTCAGCTGATCTTTCACAGCCTCAAGAGTACTCAACACTGAAGAGTTTTCCGTTCTCCAATGGACAAAATGATCAAACCCTGGTCACAGGAGAATGCTCAGAAGAAAAAATGCACAAGGCAAATCGAAATAGTCAAGTTATGAGTTTCAATTGCCAGAAATGTCCTTTTATGCAAAGGCACGCATTTCCATAAAGATACGCCACTTTTAGGTTTTAAAAACTTTTAATTAATATTTAATTCATCTCAATAGTTCATGAATTAAATACTTGGCGCACTTTTAATAATTTAAGCCATTAAAATATTAAATCCCTCTTTTGAACATTTTAAGTGATATAAAAATATTATTAAAGTCAATGTGACTTTAATAAAAGGCGTATAAGTTAAATAATTAACTTAATCACTTAAAATTCCATAATACGCTCAAAACTCAGGATAATCCCGTGCCGTCAGAAGCTGTGAACTCCTGGAATGCCAACGCTCGCTGTGATCCAATCACTGTCCACTGAAAACAAGAACAATCCAACTCTCCATAAAGTACCACTGACCCTCTAACCCAGCCTGTTAGCCTACGAGAGTCCAATAAAAAGCTAACCATCGCAAAACAAGATCATGCTGAAACAGGGGACATTACAACAGGTCCTAGTAATTATGTGACTCTGTCAGAGATACTGAAGATTAGAACATTTCTTGTTCTGAAAAGAGACTGACAGAGGATAAAAAGTTATGGACAATGCAATTCGATGGAGGTTGTTCAAATACAAGTTCAGAAGTAGGGGAAATGATCATCTCCCCTAAAGAACAGTCGTACCCTGTTGCATATTGCTTGCAATTGGATTTCACTAAAGCTGAGAAAGAGGCACTTTTGTTAGGCCTCAAAAATGTCGAGGACATGGGAATTAAACTCCTATGTGTTAAAGGTGATGTAGAGTTGATCAATGAGCCAGTCAAAGGATATTTTCAGGTTAGAAAAGATCACCTATTCTTACACCCCGATTGTATAGCTACTATTTACATAGGGTAAATTGATTGTAATGATTGAAATTCTGAAGATGAATAAAACATGTTGTTCCTTGTTATCATTATGAGTGTTCTTCCATTTAATGATTGTCTCGTTTAATGTTACTTCTATTTGATGTGTCCTTGGTGAATGTTGCATGCAAAGTTATTGAGAAATGATTATTCTAACTCTTGAGATATTTATATATACTGCTTATGTTGTGAACATATGACTTCTGAAAGCGTGTGTCAATGGATGCAGGTATGTGAACCATTCCTCCAGGCGGAGGGGAAATATCACTCGGGAGAGGAGCTTGGTCGAGTAATCGGTAAAGTAAACCATTTGAGCATACACACACTTCACCTTAAATTGAGTAAACTAAGTCAATTATGTTGGTTATAGGTAAGTCATCCGTAGCCTATATGTTTGCATTAGGAGTCTTGTCTACTTCTATATGCTTTTATGAGTGATCTTTATCTATGTACCTGTCTTGTGATATTACGATCATTATGATGGTAACGTAAATGGATGTCAGTGAATAGGAAGTGGACATATATACATGTATATAGTATATGCATGTATCCATATGTATCTACATATCGATACAAACATATGTTGGCAGACAGATATGCTCATACGAATGCATCGATATGGTATACCTACATATACGTGCACATAGAGGAATATATACGAACATATATATATGCACACAACCTATGTTATGTGGATATTAATAATATTATATTATTATTGCCTGACAATTTTACATATACATATATATGTGTATATATTAATATTAATCTTTTAACTATGGGAATCGGGCTATCATACTCAATTGAATATTAATCACCAAACTTTGGAAAGCAAATTAATTCTAAAAACAATCGCATGTCATTCTTCAATAAAAAGAAATCGAAATATTTCCTCCAAACTATTGAAATCAAAATATCTCTAAATCAAATTACTCACGGGAACATTTGAAAATAGCATCGGAAGAAGCCGCGACTGGCTATTGCGCAGGAGATGGAAATGGCATGAACAAATCCAACGCAGCTATAAATTGGCAATGTGTTTTCATTTCAGCAATGGACTTTTTCTCAGTAATTATCTTAATCCGCCATTTCCTGTAGACTGGCGCCACAAACCTGTAGGTGTCGATTGACACCAGTTTTACCATGTGCTTATGAATTAGTATCCTATCTACTGTCAAATGTTGGAAGCTGACTCACCTTTTGAAACTAAGTAAGGGAAAGGAAAGGCGACACATACTAGGTTGAATAATTCATGTTTCAGTGGTGGCAAAACCCATGCCTTTGGAAGTGGAATTCGTTGGGGCTGAGGGCTCTATATAAACCGCCCAACTTTCATTATCTCATATCATCTTTGGTTGAAGCATTCGATTATCTCTTTTGTTTACTGACTTATATTTTGAGAGCATTGATTCAGATTTCAAATTGAGAACTCCATATACGTATTCTTCCATAGTTGCTGAAAAACGCATTTTCCTGAGAATTGAGTTAGTTTATAATTACCATCCTCCATTATTGAACTATCAGAGCTTCATATATTTCACCAGCTGCAAACCATTACCACTCTGATTATCCATTTCTGAGTGTCTATTTCTGAGTGAGAAAAGTAGAGTTTTGAGAGGGAATTGTCTATGCTGGAATTGTTGTGAGTGTAGGCTGAGTCATCAACATCTGAGGAAAAGCTAGTTACAGGCATCGGATATTCTTCTACTATCTTTTACTATGATTTTATGATGTTGGAAAAGTATTTTCTGTTTTGCATAGAGAGATTATAATGCTGTTCGTAGTGCATTTTCTGTATGTGCTTAAGAAGTGAAATGATATTATTTGGAAAAGAGAAATTAAAGCAATTTCTAGTTGTTTGTTACATGTTCGTAATAATCTCCAAAATAGGAGAATGCTAGTTGCTTAGATATTATCCTATTAGGCTTGATTGAATGCAAGAGTCTCTTGAGGTACACTAGCTAGTTATCAGGATAACTAGGGAAGCTTGTGTTTACTCCTAGGAGAGGTCATCCAGTATGGGAGATGGTTTAGTATACTTATTTGTAAGTAGATTGTTTGAAGGTAGGTTATCTGGGATGACGGACTATCCATTGAAGGATATACCTAGCTTGTGTAACTTATTAGTAGACTAGATTGTTGTAGGTTAGCCTAGGATGACAGATTCTAGTGGACCACACCTATGCGTAGTGTAAGATAGCCTTAAGTCAAATCGGCCCTGAGTAGTGTTTATGATAGATGACTTCATTCGAAGTATTGAATGAGAACACTTTGGCCAAAGTACTGCAACGTACAACATCCACTTAGACTCTGTGATGCTTGACACTACACTGTCAATTCATCGTGATCCTTTATGCATGCTAGTTCAGGATTGTGAAATAGCAAGTTCTAGTTATGTAGCACACAACACTATGCTCAGTTGGGTTGTCGTTATCGGATACTCTACCAATCTCTTCGTTCGAAGGGAGGGCCATCTATCGAATGATAGATGTGCGGGGGGTGGTATTAAGAGTCTGTGATTAGCAGAAAAGAGCCTGAGTGATACTTCTCCTCCACAACAGGGGACAAAATACACCAAGATTTGAAAGGAAAGGAACCTAGACAGTCTTACTACTATTTGTTCAAAAGCTCTTCGAGCTATGTATGTATCTTTATGCTTTCTTACTCTGATGTTTTCTTGAAAAGAAAAGGAATAAAATGATGAAATATGTTGTATCATGTTTTTAAATGAAAAGAAAAATTTTATTGCAATGGTATTTACTCGTTATCTTTACTTGTTGATGTAAAATTAAGAGATTTTTACTTTACGTAAGGGCTAGGTTATTACACCTATGGCATTATAGAAATCAAGTTTGGAACTCGATCGATTGGGTTGAAGAATTCAACATCTCGAGGATTGACAACAGCTGAACTAATGCCTTGGGGGTATCAGGTTTCCCATTTGCATTATATTCTGACTTTTTTTCTCAGAGTACCTTTGCTTAGGTATATGAAAACCTAAGAATCTTCATCCTGGAGGGATTCTCAACTGCAATGCCCATCAGAAGAGACGTGAAGCCTTTCAGGCAGAAGCAGCATCGATGCAAGGCTCTTACCATTGTCATGCAACGGACAATATCCAAAGCACTTCATCCCTTTGAGGGTGGACTAATTTTCATTCAGTATTTTCTTTTTCATTATGTCGTAATGTATTTCCCCGTTCCGTAACGTTTTGTCGTGTTTTAGGTGATTTCTTAGGTAGTCTTGTTCTAGGTATTTTAGAAAACTCCAACTATTAGGTGAATTAGGAAATAAGTCTTGACTCCATTGCCCAACTAATAAGATACTGGTTTGAACTAAATACCTAGAAATTCTCAGTTCTCCTATGCCATAAGTATCCGACATGGTCACTAGGGGAGCCTAATGTTGTACCCAAAATAAAAAATTTGCTTCAATAAGGCATTTTGATAAAAATTGTCTAAATCTTGTAAAATTGTCATCAAAAGTCAATTTTAGGCCAAACCAAGCATGGGCTTTTTGTGGGTTTATGTCAAGGAAGATACTTGCAAATTTTGGAAATTTTGAAAATTAGGGTTTAAGACCCCTATTTTTAGGAAAACCCTAAAAAATAGGACCTTTCCAAAAATCACTCAAAATGATTTTGATACGATAATTTCACTTCACAATCACACTGGTCAAGTCAAAATCATAAGAAAGTCAAGTTTTCTCTTGTGGGTCTATTTCAATTTTTCAAGAAAAAAGATAGGACCTCCAAGGACATTAATGGCCAATGGCCAGTACTAGGTATCAAAATCTAAGCCTCAAAAGCTTCAAGGAAGAATCCATGGCAAAAGATGCTCAAAAACATGCTTCACAACGGAGGGGAATTACAAAAGTTGAAATTGGCTGAAAATATTCTAAGTATGGAAGATGCACGCCTTGCTGCAAGAGAGATACTACGATCAACGCCTTGGTGAACATTTTCAATTGTTCGTGCACACAAAATGGTGAAGGCAATCGCAATGGTGAACATGTTCCCGTCATCGACAGCAGCGATCAAACCAGTTAAGCAAGACGGTGAACGAAAACCACAAGGAATGTTGGAAGCTTCGCAGATCACGCACGCGCAACGACAAACACAATCAACACATCAGCAACGGCAATGACACAAACAATAAACACGTGAACGGTTGGTGTCGGTGTTGTACGCAAATGGTAAGCACGGTCGACAAACAGTGATCGCAATCAACACAGACAACGACACTGTGAACTCAAAGCTCAAGAGGGATGAAAACCATCGAAAATGACTAACTCTAGAGCCAAATGCACCCCTGCAAGCCAGGGGCGCCCATCAATTCAAGAGGCCAACTACAGTTATTATGAACTGAAAAACCAATCGTCTTCTTTAGAATTCTGCTAGCTTTCCGATGCATTGTCAAGCAAGTTCAACAGATTCATCAATCACCGGCAAATGGAGGCAGAGACAGAAGATGTTGAAAGCAAGAGTAATCAAAGACTGCAATCAATCACAGAAATTGCACCCTTGTAAGCTAGGGGTCCCCAAGAATGAAAGCTCTCAAATGTCAGTCTTTGGATTGGCAACCTCTACATGATCTCCTCAGATTCAACCCAGCTTCACAATGAATCCAGCAGCCAACTCAGAAAATATATCAAACGTCAGTGGCGGTTGATCAAACGAGCACATAAAATAGAGGATAAATGGATGAACATCAAAGCAACTGCACTCCTGCAGGCCAAGGGCGCCCAACATTAAGAGCAACTAGATGAGGTTTTCAGCAATTGTCTTCTCCAAGGCATCTGCTTAGAATACTTCCAGGTTCGCGATGAATCCAGTTGCCAGTTCACGAGGACTGTCAAATGCTCATAAACAAAGATCGAGCAAAAAAAGTTGTAGGCAAAGGCAAGTTGAAGAACGTGAAAATTTGGCTGTGTTGAAGAAAATGCATCTTCCTAGGAAAAGGCTCCTATCTTTCTAAGCAGTCAGATGCAGCTTTCAGGCTTCGTGACTCCCAAGAAGACCTCTTCAAAGTTGATCAGTCTTCGCAATGAAACTGTCAGCACGAATGTCAAAGCAGTCAAACTCCGAGCAACGAGTGTCAAACTAGAGCATCCTGTTGAAGATTGCAAAGTGAAAATTATAACTCAAAAGGTCAAATGCACCCTTGCAGGCCAAGGGCGCCCAAGCTTTTGAGCCCTCTTAATCAACTTCCAGGACTTGCAATACCAATCATCCTTTCCAGAATTGAACTGGTTATCCATTCAATATCTAGCACGTTCACGACAGTCGTCGATCACTGACAGCTACAGATTGAAGCATGGGAGGTCAAAATGGAGAAATTGAAAAACATCCAAGAAATTGTCGAAGTCTGGCAAAAATATGCAACCTTCTAGAAAAAGGCGCCCAAGAATTCAAGGCACCAGATTCAGTTTTCAGGGTTTGAAGCCTCTAGTAACATCTCTTCAGAGTTGATCCAACTCCGCAGTGAATCTGTTAGCAAGGCTTCACGATCAATCAGGTGACCAGAATTCAGGATCGAACGGAGGCTATATATCAAATAGAAGTTGAAAATCTTCAACACTGGCAAGGTGGCGTCCAAATTCAACTCCCAGTTAGGATTTTTTGAAGACTTTCTCAAGCCTAGGCGTCCCAAAATTGGTGGACAGTCTGTCAGTTAACTTCCAATCATGCAAATTGACTCCTCAATCATGAATAAGACACCCTAACTAATGCTTCAACCCCAAATTGATATACATCAAGCATCGGCCTCATAATTCATTATTGCTTTGCAGGTTGAAGAGCTCAAACACAAATATTTTCTCCCTAACGCCATTTGAAGATCTAACGGAAGCCATTCTCAGTGTCCTTCATATTTCCAAGTGCAAGTTGCATAGAAGGATGTCTTTCACAAGGTTTCATCACAAAGCATCATATTCCAAGGCAGCAACTTATAACTTCTAACTTCTCCCCCACATTTCTTCTATTCTTGTCTTAGATTTTCTTGCATGTCCAAGTAAACAACATTTTTTCACAGATCTGGCCTTCTAGGTACGTTCAGCACAAGATTGGCCACAAAACCCATGTGTTAGAATTTTTTGGAAAAATTGCCCATTTGCCCCAATTTTTAGGGTTTTTGCAAAAAGTCACCTTTTTCAAAAACTAACGAACTGGGTTTGCTTAGCACAGAGGCACCTACAATACCCATGTGCCAAAATTTTCTAAGAAAAAAGAGCTTCTGGAGCTTCTAAAACTTCTACCATGAAGAGTTGTTGCATGTCAAAGAAAAATTCATCTAAAAAATCTGACATCATGGATTCGTTCAAAAAGATACTCCTAACAAAACCCACGTCTCAGAAATTTTCGTAAAAATTACCCCTCGACGAAGCTATCTTTTGCCTCTGCAAAAGAAGTTATTCGAACAATGTCATGTGCCCAGTCAAACTTCGCGGTTTCATCATGCAACACTCTTTCATTGAGGAAAATCAAGAAAAGTGTTAAAATCATAAAGTTGCAGAAGAAACAGAGGTCATCACTCCAATTACAAAGCCGCCAAAGTTACCAATCAATGAACTGCCAGTTGAAGCGTGTTGATATTTTCAAGATTGCTCAAGTTGCTAGCAAGTAGTAAACTAACAATTGAGACATGTAACAACCTCCAAACGATGAGACAGTTAACAACTGCTTAGAGGAGCTGATTACTCAAATTGATGAGGTGTGAACTGCCAACTGGGACGTCCCACCTTTTCCAAATAGACATTAGACACAGCAGTTAACTTGATGCTTCTTTCCAAGTTTACTCGATGTCCCACCAATTGTGCATGTCTACTTTTGGAGACACCTATGTACATATGGAGTTCTTTTTAGTTTAGAATCAGCTAATTGAAGTAGTCTTTCCAGTTAACTGTTAGGTTACCTAATTTTAGACACAGGAATAAATCTTGCCGATTGGCAAGAACTGAATGTTAACTCAAAGAGATGTTAGGGTTCCCTACTCCTTTGAGCTTCTATAAATAAGAGCAACCTTGCTCGTTGTATTTTAAATTTACTTCACAGTAGCAAAACATTGATGCCAAATAGCCTGTTCTTTGTTCACTTAGTATATGTTCTTGAATCATATTTGTTATAGCTAAACGTTGAGCGGTTTGCTTGCATTCTTGTTATTCAGGTATTTGTCAAGTGTATTTGGTTGATCGCATGTTGTGTGATTGTCATCTTTCATGCAATTTGTCGTCCCAAAGTGTAATCTTTGATTGAAGTTGAGATAATAAATCAAGAGAGCCACGTACCTTTGATCCAAAATTCTCAAGATCATTCATGTTTGTTGTTTCAAATAATCTTTCTTTCAATCTACACCTCAAAAAGAGCACCTCGCCTCCAAGGGAATTTAGAAATTAGGATTATCTTTTAATGTTGTTTCTAGTAATCTATATTTCAGCCTACACCTCGGTGTGATATAAGAGGGATTCGCTGCACACGGGTCTCTCCTTTTCTTGAGAGATCACCGGGGAACGAACTGCCCTTATACACCTCAGAATGACAGATTGACAAAACGATAAAGAACTAAGACTCGGTTATGCCTTGAGGAAAATAATCAGAGATCCCGAGGGAGTCGGACCGAAGAATTCTTGTCCCAAAAGAGGGAGCTCTCGGCCAGAAGACATCAGCGCAGTTCTGGGACGCCAGCGCGGCGCGCTGTTGTCTGAAAGACGCGCTGGCGTCCTGGGCAACAGAGAACTAAGGAACTCAATGGACAGAAACAAGTCCTACTCACGAACTTCAAGAATAGTCTATACAGGATTGTTTAGCTAACCAGAAAACCAAATGTTGAAGTAAATACTAAGATGCTTGGAGAAAGCTTACCATTTATCTGGATGCTCAAGCCTTCACTCCAAGCTCCTTTTCGTGACCTGCACACAAAAGATCAAGGAGAAAGTTGTTGGGTGGCTGTATAGGGGCCTACCTCAGTCAACCCTGTTTTGGTGTTTCCACCTCCACGGACAGCCAAGTTGGAAAGGAATGCTAAAGGAGTAAACAAAGCGTGTGGTGAAATCAATACTCGCTCAAGAGTAGAACCCGCACCATGATAGAGTAAACAATGCGTGTAAAAGGAAAGTGAGAAAGGAAGAGAGAGTGTTACCCACGGGCCAACGCCCTCTCCAGAGCACACGGACGCACCGCTGAGTGCTTGCTTGAGAGTTGCTGCTGTTGTTGGGGGTACCTCAATCCAACATCGCTTCGCCTATGAGTGCACTACTATCAAAGAAGGAGTCTCAAAGTTGACGCATAATGGAGAGAGAGCTATTGTGATGTCTTCCAACCTTCAAATGAGAGGCAGAAGGAGGTTTTTATGCTTGCAAGGGCGGCAAAGAGCCGTTACTTTCAGGGTATAACTGCCAAGACACGTGTCTCCAAGGTTAACCTTCGAGATTCCGCATTTTTAACTTGGAAAACGGACAGGACGCTAGCGCGTCGCGCAAATGTCCCGCATTCGTCCAAGGCCTATATTCTCGGAGAACGCGTTGTTAGGCTTTGTTGCTCAGCCACTTGCCCACATGGAGTCAGAATCGTGAAATTCCAACCTATGAGATTTTGTCATTAATATTTCAAGGTGCCAAAAATGCGAGGCATTAATGCTAAAATATGGAATTGCCCCTAGGTGCAATTCTGCGATATTACACTCGGAAAGAGCACCTTGCCTCCTTGGGAATCTTAAGATTTAGCTTACCGTTTGATCATTACTTGCATAAACTTTATTTCTACGTAAATTTGGAAGTTCAGAGCCTTTGGATGAATTTTGAGAGACAATTTGTCTAAGTGATCAAACCATTCCCAATCGCTCCTAGATCCTCTCGCTTTGAAATACTTGAGGAGATAGGAGAGTTTTAGTTTTAGCTTAGTTGTAGTTAAGATCTGCAGAAACCAGAGAAAACCTTAGCTGCAACACATTGCATTTTATAACCTTGTGCTCTGTCTCTGAGTAAAAAAGATAGGAATTTAGTTCACTTTACTTTTTACGCAACCATCAGCAAAAGAGGGAGCTTCCCCTCCTAATTTGAAGAGTAGTTAATACTGTGCATAGCTGTTTGTTTCCAATAAGCACTCCAAAGGTGCTAATTGAAATGCCAACACAACATTTTCATTATTTCCAAATGTTCACTTGGGAACATCAAATAACACACATTTTGCTACCTGCTAATGAATGAGCTTTAGTTCTACCAAAAACCAAGAGATGGAAATCAATAACACAAAGATCTAGTAGTGTCAATGTAAGATATTTCAAGTTGTCCACCAACTACCCATAAAGTGATCATCAACTGGTGATGAATCATTATAGGTGGGCAACTTCAAGCTAAGTTCCTTAAGTGTAGTGAAAAGATATCTATCATGTGAAATGTTTCTAGAAAGTTTGTATCATACCTAACCTGAGCCATGAAAATGAGATGGCCATGTTGCCAAAATTCTACACATAAGCAATATTGTAGGAGGCTTGGATATCTCATGTCAAAAGCAATACATAGATCAAATTTCACTCATTGCAAAGTAGTGGTACTGCTCCCCAAGATGGCAAGATCATCAACATAGACGAACACAAGCCACAATGTCATCACCATCACCTTTAACAAGATTCATGTCAAAAAGACTTCTTCTAAACCTTCAATCTTGAGAATGCTAATCATTTTTTGTGTGCCAAGCTCGCGAGACTTACTTAAACCTGTACAAAAACATAAGGAGCCTACATACCAAATAATCACTACCAAGTACATGAAATCCTTCAAGTCATGCCATCTAAACCTCCTTGTTCAAATCCTCACTCAAGACGGAGCTCATCACATCCATCTACTATACCTACAAACCAAATCAAGTTATTATAAAAAGAACCAATCAAAACATGACCATCTTCATTGTAGGAGGAAAGTCTTCTCATAGTCTATTCCCTCCAATTGGAAATAGTTTTTAACATAGTTCGAAAGTCATCGAGTTGCCATAGGATTCTCAAGAACTCATGAATTTCTTTGGCTAACAAATTACAAGCTAGGACTCATGGGTCAAGTCCCTTTAAATAACTCGACAAGTTTCAAACTCATGCTCAGCTATTTAAGGAAAATAGCAGCAAGGGTTTCAAAACCCTTTTTTCTTCATTCCCTTCCTCAACAAGTGCAAACTCAACAGAGTACTAGAGGTCCAAATTGAAGATTGAATTGATAATTTGAGATCTTTCAATGCATTATTTCTAATTTTTTGTCTAATTGTGTCTTTTTTCTGAGTTTTGTCGATCTTTTCTCAAGTCACAAGTTCAAATCAAACTTTTGGGTTGTCAAGTCCAAGATAACCTACTATATGGTCTTTTACAACAAAACAGTTTTCTATTTTCAGCCAATGAGTGTATACTTGGAGCAGAAGCATTGTATTAATCAGTCATATTCGAGTAAAGAATATCATAGAGCTCGTTACCAGATTTGTCCTTGCTTTGTACCATGAAACTCAATCAATATATTTATGCCATTGTGCTTGAGTTTGATAAAACGATGCATCTATCAAACTAAACATATCGCAAAACGTTATACATCTGGAAGAGGATCTTACAGTGGTATCAGAGTTGTGCATCCTGCCAGCCTGAGGGTGAACAATAAAAGGTTTCAGTTAATCCACTTCAAATCAGAATTCCAGTTTGGGCTTCATGGCTACTGTTAGAGATCCAATGAATTCTTTGCTTGAATCACTGAAGCAAAGTCTGATTTCTATTGAAAAATGTTTGAATACAGGGTGTAAAGAACATGAGGCTACCAAGGTTTTCCAAGAGAAGTTGAAATTTATAGGTAAGAAGTTAGAACACTTACCTCAATCAAAAGTAGCTCTTCTCAGCATATTAGAAGAAGAGGAAAGTTATGTATCCATGGTTGGGCAATCACCTTCCCAGCTGATGTGCAGAGCTATGTCTACATTGGTGCACTTTTTGGTCAAGCCAGTACTGATGAGATATCAGGATGAAGAGGTAAGACTTGCAATTGTCACTTGTATTAGTGAAGTTGCAAGAATCGCAGCTCCTAATGCACTCTATGATGATGACATCATGAGGGAAATATTTCAGCTGATTGTGGAGTGTTTTTAGGGGTTGCATGATGTCAAAAGCCCTACCTTTGGTCAAAGAGTTAAAATACTAGAAATTATGGCGAAGGTTAGGTTATGCCTCTTTATGATGGACCTTGGGTGTGATGAATTGATTCTTCAAATGTTCCACTGTTTCTTAACCAGAATCAAGAAACATCATTCAGACAATGTCAAATCGAGTATGTTAACTATCTTGTCCCTAATTCTCGATGAAGGTGATAATATTTGCAAGCAGTTGCAATCAGAATTGTTGTTCATCTATTGAAAAGAGCAACATGTCTCAACTGCAACATACGATATCACAAGAAGATTGGTTGAGCCAAAAGTTGAGAAGTTCAAGGAACAGTTATCTGTAAAAGAACTGACCTCATTTGGTATATAGGTTCCACTTCCTCTACAGGAAGGAAACGGGCCATCATCCAGTAAATCAGCTGAGTTGGATGATGAATACAAAGGCCAATCTGAGCCCTCTTGTGTTGTAACACCAAATGAGGATATTGATGATGATTCTACAGGTGGAATTAGCGTTGTCCTAATTCCAAATCAGAATATATGTATGGATGATATCGCAGAAGAAAACAGTTGTGTGACTCAAGCACTTCAGGGACAATCTGATGCTTCTTCATGTGAAGCACAAGTTGTTAATAAACCCAATAGTCTGCACAATTTGGAAAACCAGTTGAACGTGAGTGAAGATGAGATTGTGGCAGCATTGTCTCATCATCATAAAATGCACAAGCTGATTAAAATCACGTTGGGAAGGTCCGACTAGAAAGAAGACCGAAAGGAATTGAAGAAGAATCTTCTCAAGATAGTCTACAAGTAATCAAAGAAGGTATGGGAGTAATGAAATCAAACTATCTACATCTTCTTTCAGATCGTGACCATCTCCTCAACCTCGCTGAAATATATTCAGATGCATTGAGAGGGAAGGAAGAGGAAGTCGAGAAGCTCTCTCATGAGCTTAAGGTTACCATGGATTCATTGAAGAACACTCATATGGCCCATCAAGAATCTGAGATCCATGTTGATGAGCTTTGCTTGGAGTTAAGTTTGGCTCAATGTTCGTCACTTACAGCAAAGACTCAATTGTCCATGGCAGCCCTAGTACTTGAGGAAAAGAGTAGTGTGAAGTCTTCTATCATTCACACTCAAATTGCAAGTGAAGTGCCTCTTGCTGCCCCAGTGGTTTCAGGATGGGTGACTCATGTCATGGAGTCATTTGGTGGAGTTATGCATGAGGGCAGAAGTATTTCTACCCAAACCCCTTGGTTTCTACCTCCTACTTTGTTGATTGATGGTTGTCCTTCCTTGCTGGTTAGACAGTTTTCAGGGTACATTTTGAGGACAGCGGCTATTTGGATGGGTAGGAGGGACTAGGGTCACCACCTTGGTGTCAGAGATTGGTTTGATGGCGAGTCATTGTCATCATATGACCTTTGAGATGCCTTTTGCTCCATCATAGACATGATTTACAGGTTGCATGGTGCTGTTTTGATTTATACCAGCAGCTTGGTAGGGGTTGGTATGTGTTTCTATGCACCAATGTTGGGCATCTTTCACATCCACAAGAGACCACTCAGTGTGGGATGGATTGTTGATGACGCAGACGCATCAATCTTGGCTTCAAGTTCAGGCGTCATGGGTAAATTGGGCACAAAGCTCTACATTGGTAATATAGAGAGTGCTATTGGACAGCCTTGTTAAGAGAAGATTTCCAGTTGCTTTCAAATAGAGACCTTGCCATTAGGGCTGCAGAGGGAAATAATGGTGTTGTTGCAAGGTTTCCCCAGCATGTTTTATGTCCTGAGCCATCTTCTGATGATGGTAGTGAAGTTGGGGATCCACATGACTACTCAGGGATTCCATTGGTGCAAACTGGTGAATTTCACCTTGACTACCTGGTCAGGTGTGTTCATTATTTTTCTTTCAGCCTGTATACTCGAAATTTGACTATGTCTTTGATGACACGGAGAGGTGGGTTGAATAAAGGAGTTTCCAATTCACTCTAGTACAATATGTTTCCAACCACAGGAGATGGATCCAAAGTTGGAAAGTCCCCTACTTTGCTCACCTCAAATGGTTACTTCCAAAAACAGACATTTGAGGCTTGGTACAATTGGATTCCAAAGGTTATCAGAGTGGCACAACGGAGGTCAACAGGCGATGGGAATGTTGGACTTCCAATTTGTCTGTGGGACCCAAGTGGAGTCCACCTATGGATAGTTATGATACATGAGGTTATGAGCTTTTTGACCAAGTAACTAGACGAGAGTCCACCTATTGTTGCACTCAAAAATATTTTGTGTTCTTGGATGACTGAATTCATGAAACAGTAGGTGGGACAGATCCCTTTATGCAATTTATATGAGGATGATTTTCAGATGTGGGATCCAGGAATCGTAATGCAAGGTTGATGGATTCACCAACTGCCAAAGCATGACAAGTTTGGAGCTTCAGCTGCATACAGAAGTTATGGGTTGGAGCATTCTGTGGGATCATTTGGGATCCGGGTAGTTGGTGGATAGCAGTGTTCCACGGAGACGCGTCTCCCCCCTTTTTTGTGCTGTCTCCCCGTCCGGGACATTTCAGAGACTTGGGGACGCCATGGAGACGTCCCTTGGCCGTCCCGCCACCGCCGCCGGGACGTGAGAGACGTCTCTGAGACGGGGGAGACGTCTGGGCGTCTCCGAGACGTCTCAGAGACGTCCAAGCGTCCCTCGAGCGTCTCGGAGACGCCCAGGAGTCTCCCGCGCTGGGACGCATTTTAAAGTGCTTTTTTTTTTAAAATCTTTTATTTTTCTTGAAGTTTGTGCATGGGGCCGAACCCTAAAGGCCTATGGGACCCATCTCAAAGCCTCTAAATGAAATAAAACTCTCAAATTGCTTTCTTTTTTACTCATATATGCATTTGATGTTTTGGAGCAGCTAGGTGAAGAAGAGGAAAACCAGTGAGAAGAGTGAGTGAAAGAGTGAGTTTGAGGTGCTGCAAGTGCAAGAGGGGTGAGAAGGAGAAAGAAGAAGAAGAGGAGGAGCATTCTACACCAATTTTGAAGGATTTTTCAAGCACAAGGTAGGATTTTATGACTGTTTATCTTAGTTTTTTCAATTTTTTTTTGTTTTGTTTTCCAAGTTTTTAGATTCATTTTGAAAATGTAGTTTGATGTTTTTAATGGGCATTGAAATGAAAATCAAAACATGAATATGCATTTGCAGCCACATGTCTATGAAATTATGATTAAAAATTTAATCATAATTTCATATACATGGCTGCAAATGCATATTCATATTCTTCATTTTCATTTCAAGGCTCATTTTTTTTTCTTTCATCTTTCCATCAAGATTCATCATGAAATTTTAAAATTTTATTTTCAAATTTGTTAAACAGAAACTAGGCTGAAACTAGGCACTTATAGAATTTATTTGTTTATTGCAGTGTCACAATGAGCTCTCATGACAATGATGACATCAACATGAGTGAGGATGAAGCTCATTCACATAGTGATGTTGATCCTGAATATGAACCTGGGGTTGAGGGGGATGACCATGGGGATGAGCATGAAGTCCAAACTAGTTCCATGGCAAGTGAAGCAAGTAATGTAAATTGCCCTTCTGCAATATTGGCAAAGTATGCTAGGGGTCCTTTTGATCCCACTTCCCCTCTCAAACAATTTGCAACAAAAGATCTAAGCAGGCAACCGCAAGCGGCAACAACTGGTGGCACAAGGAGGTGGAAGTGCAACTTTTGTGGTGGTGGGTGGTATGGCAGCATCACTAGAGTTAATGCACACCTCCTTTTCATTAAAGGAAAAGGTGTGGGGATATGTCGTTTTTTATTAAAACCGGAAAACCTGAAATTCAAAATTGAAATAAATAAGTTATGGGGTGTTCATGATGATACTCCAGTTGCACCTGTGCCTACTACTTTGTCTCATAGGACACAGCTTCAGCATAGCCAACAACAGAGATCTAGCCATACTTTGCAGACGAGAGTAGGAGGGACACCAGGTTCTTCTTCTAGTGCCTATGCAGGAGAGGGGAGGGGGAAACGGAAAGTGCAAAGTCAAACTCAAAGTAACCCCATTGCAGATTTGTTTAATGTGCAGCTCAAGGATGAGATAGATGATGCCATTGGCAAGTTCTTCTTTGCCAATGGCATCCCGTTTCATGTTGCCCGATCTCCTTATTTTAAGGATATGATATCGATGGTGGCAAAGGGAGGACCATCATATGTGCCACCAGGTGAGACGAAATTGAGGACAGCGATCTTGGATAAGAACTATTCCAAGATCAATTTGTTGATGGAGAAGATGAAGGAGTGTTGGATTGAGACAGGATGTAGCATAGTCATGGATGGGTGGACGAACATTAGCCATCGTCCACTCATTAACATCATGGTTACATGTACTGAGGGCCCATATTTTCTTAAGGCAGTTGATTGTTCAGGGCATCGCAAAGATGCTGATTTTCAGTTTGAGGTTCTCAGAGGTGCTATTGAGGAGGTTGGGCCACAAAATGTGGTCCAAGTTGTGACAGATGCTGCGCATGTGTGCAAAGCTGCAGGGAGACTTATTGAGGCTACTTATAGGCATATCTGGTGGACCCCATGTTGTGTGCATGCCATGAACAATGCACTCAAGGACATGGGAAAGATTGAATGGATTAGAGCAGTGGTTCATGATGCGAGAGATGTGCAGATGTTTATCTGCAACCACCACACATCACATGCACTTTTCAGGACCTTCGCTAAGAAGGAGTTCCTGAAACCTACTGATACGAGATATGGTTCTTATTTCATTCTCTTAGACAGAATGATTGAGTTGCAAGAGGCACTGCAACTCATGGTCATGACAGCAGATTGGAGTAGGTGGGCCGAGTCTAGGACAGAGCATGGGAGGAAGGTGAAGGATACAGTGAAGAGCGATGTGTTTTGGGCTGATGCAAAATATATTGTTGCCATCATTAAACCAGTTTTCCAGGTTATCAGGTATGGGGATGCGGATGCACCTAGCCTTGGAGAGGTGTATGAGTGCATTGATTCTATGCTTGATCAGATGAGGGCTGTTGTGCGAGAGAGGGACCCTACATTAGCATTCTACCACGAGCACATTCAGCCAATCATTCACAGGAGATGGGAGAAGCTCAACACTCCCTTGCACATGGCAGCCTATGCACTTAATCCTAAGTGGTACTTGACTAGGCCTGGTAGAGTAACACCGATACAGGATGCAGAGGTGAAGGCAGGGTTCTTTAGGTGCATTGAGAGGATGTATGATGATGTAGATGCCAGTGTGATTCGCATTGAGTGGACCAAATTTGCCACTCTTAGAGGTTATTCAGATGCAACCAAGATGGATATGCGAACTATGGCGCAGGAGGACCCAATTTTGTGGTGGACTTGCCATGGATCAGGATCTTTGACTACCACTCTAGCCATTCGATTGTTATCTCAGGTTTCTAGTTCTTCAGCTGCTGAGAGGAACTGGTCTACATATAGCTTCATCCACTCTCTTAAGAGGAACAGACTTACCTCTAGGAGAGCAGAGAAGCTTGTGGCTGTACATAGTGCTTTGCGTCTCATTGACCGCAAATCACTTTTGTACAAAGAGAGTCCAGCAGCACGGTGGGATGTAGACCCAGAGGAGCCAGCACAGATTGATGAGGATGCTGCAGTTTCGGCTTCAGATGCAGGGCTGGTTGGTATTAGTTTGGCAGTGCTTGATCGCGAGGATTCTAGTAGTTCGAGTGATGAGGAGTTTGGGGATGATTAGAGGCCTCCCTTAACTACATTTTTGCATTTTGTACTTATTTTGATTATGATATCAAACTATCAATGTACTCATGCTACTTATTTTTATCATTATGATATGATATTATGATGTGACATGTCATATTTTCGATATTCATATAATAGAAATCTCAAATTCGACAATTTCATTTGTCAAATTTTAATATTTTATTTGATTAGTGATTACTAATAGTTTTCAAGTATTCAAAATGTTAGTATTTGCAATTTTACTAATTTGCCAAAGTTTAATTTGAATTGTTATTCTAAAACATCTTTTTATAACTAGTTATTCAAGTACCCTATGTATATCAGCGCCGCCCCCCCGCCGCCGTCCCCCCGCCGTCCCCAAACTTAGACCCCTTGTCCCCCCGTCTCCGAGACCCGTCCCCCACATGGAGACGCGTCCCCTTCAGGAGACTCCGTGGAACATTGGTGGATAGATGCAGTTGGTTTTTCGCTTCGGCTTCAGGTGTTGTGTCAAATGGGCTAGTTTGCAATTGCAGATTGTTTGAGGACAAGCAATCTCTGGGAAGGGAGGACTCTAATGTCCCCATATTCCAGCTCGCCTAAATAATATTAATGTATTTAATTATTTAATGTTGCCTGGCAAAAGTACAAATATAAAGGTAATATTAAATGATTAAATATTAAAGGGCTTATAAAGTGACAATGAGAAATATTAAAAGGTTTAATTAATAAAGTCACTTTATTATAATGTGTTAAGTGATTTAGGTGGGAAAACCCAAAAAAGGCAACAAAGCATTATAAAAGGATTTGAGAGCTCATTCTCTCATATTCTGGATTATTATTCTATTTGGGGTTTGTATTTTGGAGGAGCTCTTCGAGGTTTGTTGTACCCCAAATTAAAAATTTTGCTACACATAGGCATTTTGAAAGAGTCCGTAAAAGTCTTGTAAAAATTGTCAAAAAAAGGTTGAAAAATGAAAACTTACATGTCATGCATGGTGCTCAAAAGCTCAATTTTTTTTAAATCTGACGATCTGGTTTTGCTCAAAGCGAAATTATCTACAAAACCCAGATCTCAATTTTTCGGCCCTAAATTTTAGGAAATTTTTTAAAAATAGAAAGTTTCTAAAAATAAACTCTTTCTGGGTTTTCTTGGGTTTCTTCTCAAATGGATGCGGGCAAAATTTTCTTAAAATAGAAAATTTCTAAAAATAGATTTTTTGGCTTCCAGGGTTCAAACTAATTTTGATTGGCTTAAAATACTTCCTCATCAGGGTGGTCCAGTTAGAATCATCAAAAGATCAGTTTTTCTCTGGTGGGTCACTTTTTCAGAAGCTAAAATATGAGCTTTGAAATCATCAACAAAGTATGCTCAACTGCTAGGTGTCAGATTCGAGGTCTCAAGAACTGCACAGATCAATCAATGGCAGAAGATGCTCGCGAAACGAACAATGAAGGAAGAAAGCTGAAAAACCTTTAAAACTGAGGAAAAATGGTTGAATCTAGAGATGCTAGGCACCCCTGCCCAATCAAGGCGCCTAGCCATTCATGCCTTAGTATATTTTCCAACCCTGACAATCGAAGCATGGCACAAAAAGTGAAGAATGAACGAAAAATGAAAAAGTTCAAATAAATTCTAACTCCTGCCAGTAAAGGTGCCCCTGCTAGCCAGGGGCGCCCATCTTTACAAGGCTTCAAAGGTCAGAATTAGGGTTTGTGCCTCCAACAGTTTGTTTACAAAATTCGTCTGGCTCCGCAATGAATCCAACAGCAGGTCCATCAAATCAATCAGTCAACCGGAATTGTGGATTGCACAGAGAAGTTTTATCAAAGTAGCAAACTGGAAATTGTGAATATCATAAAGATATTCTAAGTCTGGAAACTTTGGGCGCCCCAGGTAACCAGAGGCACCTAGGCTTTCGAAACCCCTAATCTAGCTGCTAGGGTCTGTCAGATCAGTCATTGTCTTCAAAATTCTACAGGCTATCTAGTGAATCTCTAAGTCAGATTGTCAGATTCATCAGTCATCCGCAATTGCAGATCAAATCGAGGATGAAGCACGGGGTAAAAATTTGAAGGCTGAAAAACATCCAAAAATGACCAAGTCTGGTGATCATGGGCGGCTTTTTGGGCACTCAAAAGGTGAAATTAGGGTTTTAAGCCTCCAGCAACTTTTCTTCAAATTTGGACCAGCTCTTCAACGAAGTCATCAGTGAGCTCATCAGATTCATCAAGCACCAGATATTGCAAACTAAACGGAGGGACAAACATGTGCAAAATGAGAAGTAAAAAGAAAAATAAAAATCTCAGAAAACATTCTAACTCTAGAAGAGTTGGGCGCTTCAGCTAGCCAGGGGCGCCCAAGCTTTTGACCCCAAAACTACTTTTTCGGGCTCGTCACCTCCAGAAGATCTTTCACAGAATACTTCAGGCTATCCAACGCATCTGATAGCTAGTTCATTGGGCCATTCAAACTGCTGAAATTGCAAGATTCATTAGGAGATCAGAAGACCTTAACAAATTGAAGAACATCAAAAAATTCTATCTCTGCTGAGTAAAGGCGCCCCAAGGAGCTAGGGGCGCCCAAGACTTTGAGGCCTCAGATTCAGCTTTTTGAGGTTGCAATCTCCAAAACAATCTTTCCAGATTCAATCAAGCTTCGCAACGAGATCATCAACCAAGTCATAGGATTCACCGAGTGCCCGGAAATCAAGATCAAACTGAGGTCAGAATCAAGCAAAAAGTTGAAAATTTCCAAAAAATGGCTAAGTCTGCCAAGAGAGGCGCCTAAGAATTCATGCCTTAGTGAAATTTTCCATTTTCATCCTTCAACATTCGAAGCAATGTCCACATTCAACGAACTCGGCTAGGGTTTGGCTTCAAAGATTTAAAGCTGGAGAATAAAGCGTTTTATTTAATCCTCAAAACCTATTAAAGAAGGCCTTTGCATTCATTATTCACATATTTTTGCAGGTGGCGTCCAAGGCAAGAGAGGAGGAAACAAAGAATTTTATTCATATCAAGATTTGAAGGCTTAAACGTGGTGCTTTTTCGAAGTTCTTCATATTTTCCAGATCAGCTCACACAGAGGCTCGCTTTTTCATGCTTCAAATTTTCAGGGCATCAATTCTCAGAACAAGGGGGTCATCTTTTTCAATTTTCAACAATCTGAGTCAGCTTGATTTTTGATTCTCAACAACTTTGGAAAACTTTATATTTTTCAAGAACTTCCTTTTTTCACGCATGTCCAAGAAATCTTCAATATTTTCAAAATCTGATCAACTCGGTCTCTCTGAAACGTGTTTCTAAACAATACCCAGCTCTCAACATTTTGGGGGAAAATCCTAAAATTTTAGGGTTTCTACTTTTTCAATCAGCCATAAACATTTTTCAAAATCGGACGATCGGGTCTCTTCACAACGAGATTGTACACAAAACCCATATCTCAAGTTATTTTTGAAAAAATCTGCCCTTTGAAAAAGAAAAATCAGCAAGCTATTTTTAGCTTTTGTGCAGAACTTGTCCAAGCATAGCCAAGTTTATAGTTAAAATTCAAGTTTTTCAGCATACAGTAGTCTCCCATGGAATTCAGAACCAAGTCGGTGTTGTATCACGATTTCATAAGAACTTTTGAAACTGATTTGCATTATATAAAACCAGTGTTCAATTTGCATGCTTTGGAAGACGCGGGAAATGTTGCAATCAAACATCTTGGTCATTTTGGATTACTTGCAGCAGCTTCAATTCCCGTCTCAGTGCAAAGCCTAGAGTTTGTAATTGCTTGTGTCAAGCATTACAATCCAGCAACACAAGAAGTTCAAGCAGCAGATGGGCAGGTTGTTTGCATCCTCGGGCCGGACAATGTTGGGAAGTGTTTTTCAATACCACCATGGACAAAAAACATCATCATCTCAGTCGAAGAACGTGAAAAGGTGTGGTATGAGCAAAAGGACAAGTATTGGAAGAGTTGTACAATACTCTTCCATTGAAAAATCAGGAGAAGTGTCAAAAGTATAAAACCTGCAAAAGAAGTGGAGGGATATCGGAAGATGGTCAAACACAGGGTAAAACGAGATATGTTGAAGCAAGATAATATATTTATAAAAGATCATCACTCCAATTGTAGAGCCGCCGAAATTAGCATAATTTGATAAAGCAGCGGAAGATGTCAAAGATTTTCGAAGTTTGATTGCAGAAGGCGAGGAAATCTTGGAAAAGCAGAATTTTGCTCTAGATGGTATCGATGCTCCCAACAATGAGGCAGTTACTAGCTTTATGACGGATGTAGTTGAGATTTAAAGCACCAATTAACTTGAAGCTTTCTCCGAGCTTTCTTGCTATTCTCGTCTCATTCTTATTCATTCTTTGTGAAAGAGAAAGAATCAAGTTGTAATAGTTGGCACTTTCCCTATTTTCTTTCCTTTCATAGGTTGTTAGATAGTTATCTTGTATTAGATTTAGAAATAAAGTTTGCATGTTGATAAGTCTTGTTGTAAGAGCAAAGAGATTTTAGGGTTCCCTACTCCTCTGCTTGTGTATAAATAAGGGCAGCCTTGCCCATTTTTCTTTAACCGTTATTGTGATAGCAAATTGTTGAGCCTACTTTTCCTACAAGTTGTTATTCAGTGTCTATTCACTTAGTGTAAAAGTAAGTTTGCATGCCTACCTTTAGCTGCAAGATATTGTTCAGTTCATGCATTACTTGTGTTAAGTGTATTCTGGTTTGATCGCAAAACTGTAAGCCTGTTATTGCTACAATCCTGCTATCCCAGAAGTGATCTTTGTTATTTGAAATTTGAGAAAGGAAATCTTATGCCTGCTTTGCTGCTTTGGTCTACTATCTCAAGTTTTGTTTTATATGTTATGCTTATATAATCTTTTTTTCAGCTTGCATCGAATAGTACAATGAGTCTTCAGGTGTGCGTTGAGAGAAAGTTTGTTTATGTATCGACGTCAAAGAGCATTCTATGTTCACTTTTAACTCTCAAACTCTGAGTTTACTTGAGTTGTTAAAAGCGTCATTAGAGTAGGCTTAGTCCTAGTTGAAATTCAAAAAGAGAAAATCTCAGCTACGGCATTAGAGTTTTATAACCTTGTGCTCTTAGCTGAGAACAACAAGATCGGCAAATAGTTTAGTTTACTTTCTTTAAGCATAATCAGCAAAGAGGGAGGTTCCCCTCCTAATTCGAAAAGCAGTTTATCAGTGCATACTGCATAGCTGTCCGTTTCTAATCCGCATTCCAAAGGTGCGAATTGAAACACCAATAGGATTCGAAACCCTAGGTGGGTTTTCCTACAGGGTCCAATTTTGGTGGTGAAAGATCCCTCCCTAGCTGGCGTTAGCGGATTCATACAGGATTCGCACTTGCACAATAAGGCAAACTTATGAATCTCCTTTGGACATAAATTTGAAGATTCACGATTGAAATCAGCTTGTCTAAGAAGCAAAGATTTTGAAAATTCAGTTTGAGGGTTACTGAATAATATTCATATTTATACCTGAGATTATTATTGCAAAATCAGAAGTTATTATTCTGCTGTGTGGAGATAAAAATTGACGAAAGAGTTTATATTCAGTTTGTGATTTCCTGCAAGGGTTTGTGCTTGATCGATTAACTTCTCTCCTGGCATTCTGGGCGAAATATCTCTGAGTTCTCAGTGGCTGCAATAAATACTCCATTCTCTGTTGAGGCTCAGCATACTGGAGGTCAAGCTGCATATCAAACCCTAGGCGTGAGTCTACACCTGTGTCTCAGCAAGTCATGGTTATTTTGGAGGAAGTTGTGAGTTCTGGTGAAGGGCGTGATCAATCCGGGAGAGAAGCAATTCAGTTATCAGCATCTGAGACTCCTTTTTCTGAGCTGGAAACACTTGTGTTTGGCATATCAACTCCCCAGACCTGTGTGTGGCTTCCTGAGCATCTCAAAGTGAGACGCGGGCTTATACACAATGGCTGTGTGGGAGATATGAGGCGGTATCAGTTTGCAAATGAAGAGTGAGACAGAGTTGAAGTGAAACGTTGCTGCTGTTATAACGTCTGGACAGTATTCAGCAACAAACAACCTTCTGTGAGGCAGGCGTCAACACTTCCAGAATATAGGTAGCATTGTATTGATGCAAATAACCTCAACAAGCAAGATTGTGTTCAATAACCTGAGAATTGTATTGATGCAAATAACCTGGATTCATATTACAAATGAATGTGCATCCTTATATAAGCAATGCACAAGCAAACCCTACATGCGGATTAACAAGTCGGCAAGAGATGGACCTCCCTCAAAACCTGAGCACCCAACATCACTTTTGGCGGGGCAGCTAGGATTAGGAAATATTCTGACCTAAATTTGGAACATTTTTGGTATGAAATCTGCATGTTTACTTTATGGAAAAGTCTGATATGTAATTCTGAAAATTTCTAGGCAGTTTGAGGGTTTGAAATGTCATTTTTCTGAGCATAGTAATATTCAGAATTTTCTATTAAATCTGATCAGAATTTTTGAGTTTGTTTGGAGCTACTTTAATGCAAATAAAATTCAGATTTATGCCCTAGTTTGTGAAGAAATTTGCTATTAGTTTTGAGCCCTAGTTTGCAGAAAATTATTGTTTCTTTTTAGTATCCTATTTGGGGATATTATAGTGGTATCAGAGCTGCAAGAACTTGGCAGCCTGTTTGGGTTGATTGCATGTGTGGAAAGGGTCATCATAACCTAGAAAAACAAAAGGAAATAATGGCAGGCAGTGATCAATAACCATCATCAAGAAAACATATGTTGCAGAAATGCTAAGACAGCTGCAAAATGCCAATCTTTATTTGAGTCAGATGGCTCATAATAGAGCGAATGGAAGAAATTTGGTGCATACAAAGAGAGAAGATAGTAGCGAAGCTGCACAAAATAAGGAACATTCTACCAGCAAATCCACGGGTTCATCACAATCCAGATTGTTCATGCCTACATTTATACAAGAGGATGAGCTTATGCAAGAGAAAACTATGGAGGACAATGAGGACGATAGAATTTTGGCTAAGTATCAAGCTTTTGGGGCAGATTTTCAATCAGCCATCTCATTTGGAGATTACTTGGAGGTCACCAAACGTACCAAGCCAAAGCAAAAACAGTGGAATCAAGGGAAACAGAATTACGGGTTGCAAGAAAGATTAGAACATCCTGAAACATTAAAACCTCTTTTTGCAAAGAAAAAAGGAAAGCAGGAAGGAAATAAAGAAGAATTTCTCCTTCATGATTTGAAACTTACAGTTGAACCTAGGAAGAGCAAAAATCAATTGAGAGAACAGCGTTGTTTCACATGTCAAGGTGTTTGGACACCTAGTCATACATGTGGAGGCCCTAAAGAAGAATCACTCCATGCATTTACAAGTCAAGAGCACATGACACTTCAAGATGACTACAAGATTGAAGAAGAGTCACCTATTGAAGCTACAAATGAAGAGCACATGAAGATTGAAGAAGATACTGCCATGGAGATTGTCAAACCAGCCATGTTAGATCAGCTACAAGAAGGTATGAGTTTGTTTGATATTCCTCTAATTGAGCCTAGCTTTGCTTCATCACCCTTACCTCATCTTGGCAAGGAATCAAATTGTGGTTTGGGTGTCTTTGAGATGGATGTTGTTCATACAAATGATGGCAATTCAGAAATTTCAATATGTGGTGAACAAAGAGATTTGGATAAGACTGATTTGACATTGCAAGATGTGGAGGAAACCTTGGTGGTTAAGGAGGTCATAGTTGTACATACACTTTCTAGATCAACCATTAAGGAATATCATGATTACTTTGGTTGTGACCCTTTGATAGAGCATGATGATACCCTAGTTTTTACACATGGATGTAATGGAGAAGAGGCCAAGAAGGAAGCTGCTTTGGAGGTGCATGATTATGAAGATCAATCCAAAGTTTTACATGGAGGTATTGGGTCTCATACGTCACACCCTTTGGAAGGTCAACTAACAGTAAATGAAGGTATGGTTGTGGCAGCTCTAAACCATTTTGATCATATTCAAAAGATGATGGCAGGTTTGTGTTGGAAGGCTGTAGGGAATCATTACGGTTTTGAGGGAGGTCCATCTCTTGCCGACTTGCACGAACTCAAGGAGGCCTTGGTGGTAGTGAAATCAAACTACCTACACTTACTTGCAGATAGAGATCATCTCTTCACGCTTGGTAAGATATACTTTGATGCCTTGAAAAGAAAAGAAGATGAGGTGGATAAGCTTTGTGAGGAGTTGAGCATGGTACACTCTTTATCATACATAGCAGCATTTCAGACTTCTATGTCAGCCACATCCGATGAAAAACAATGCAACATGAATATGGCAAAAAGTGGAGACATGGAGGATGGACTTGAAAGGTCCTATGATGAAGTCATGACGGTAGAAGAGACATACACATGAAGATTCAACTTGCAACCATGGGACAAAGTTTGTGACACATGGTACACTTGATTTTCACTTGGAGACGTCTTGTGGACCAGCACTTGTTGACATCCATCCACTCATAGAAAGTGAGATGATTGAAATTGAGGAAGAAATCACACCTGGGCATGAAGTAAGGACTAATTTTCTGATGTATGACAGCAGTCCCTTATCTTCATATCATCATGATATAACAGCCAAGAGGATCAGTCTTGAGGCTTGTGATTTCCCTTGGGAGACTCATGTTAGATTGGTACTTGATGCAACAAGGAGGAAGATGTTTGAGATGAATGAAGAAACTATGGAAAGGTATGACAATTGTTCTGATTTTCTGATTTGGAACAGCAGTCTTTGGTTTTTGCATAATCTTGAGTTGGTAGCTCCTACTCATGAGGAAGATAGTAAGAATTCTTCTTCTATTGTTAGCATTCAATTGGGAGACAAACATGAGGTCTTATTTGTGTGTCCAAGACCCAAGAAGACCAAGTTAGTACAACATAACATGGCAGAGGCAAAGAAGATTCAAAGCATGTGGCATATAAGGAATGAGCCATGCACGGTGGCTACGCAAGTGGAGCAATCAGGTTTGAGGTATGACTCAGAACTCCTTGAGTGTTTACATAGCTTGCTTCAGGAGGTTTTGGTGTCACCTCTTTCGGAGAATCATTTGAAGGCTCACATCATAGACTTGGATGTGCATGATATTTATGGAGCAACCATTGACAAGTATGATGCAAATGTTGATTTCATGATTACACATCACAATATAATATCTTCACATGATTTTGGTAGTCAAATGGTGATTGAAATGTTTCAAGGGGATAACGATGGTAAGAGGCTTCATTTTGTTGATCTCCAATCTTTCATGGCTAATTATGAAACAAGGATGATAGATCCAAGGTACACAAGAGTTACGGCATTGAATAATGGTTTTATTATTTCTAGCTCAATGAGATCATCATTACTAGAAGGACACATGGAATGTAATGTTGTTTCAACTAAGGCTTATTGTCATGATGGAGATTGTGCTACATTGAGTTATCCTTGCATAATGCTTACATTTCCAAACATGAGTACTTCTTCTTATATGGAGTTGGAGTTCACAATGGCTAGGAAAAGATTGTATTGAGAGTTTTAGCAGATGGTGCTCCAAGGGTAGCTTCAACGAAAAGGATGGAGGTTTGTTTTGTGCATGATAAGGTAGATGGTTTTACATGTTACATGATGTCTTCACTTCCAATCATGATTCATCATCCTTATGAAGATTTGGAGAACATAATAATCAAAGTAGTGCAACGGTCTTCTGTGAAGATTAAGGTATGTGATGGTGAGTTTGCTGCTTACATGTTTAGAATAATTGCATTTCTATCCAGGAGAGATAAGAAGAATATACAGATTGCACGGGAACAGCAAAAGAAATATGTTGATTGCCATCAAGTTGAGAGCTCTTTTGAGGTGGGAGACTTGGTATTTGTTCGTCTCCAACCTTATAGACAATCTTCCTTGAAGGTGAGTGGGGCGGAAGAGCTTAAACCCAGATTTTATGGGCCTTGTAAGGTAACTAAGAGAATTGGTGAAGTAGCATATGAGTTGCAACTACTATCTACAAGCAAGATCCACAATGTATTCCATGTATCATGTCTCAAAAGGGCACTTGGACAAAATGTGACACCTTCCATGAAATTCCCTCCCATGGATGAAGAGGGTAAATTGATACTTATTCCAAAAACAATTTTGCAAGTAAGGGAGAAAAGGTTGAGGAATAAGGTAATTTTTGCATATCTTATCAAATGGCAAAACTTGCCTTTGGAGGATGCAACATGGGAAGGAGAGGAGATTCTTAAGCATCCAAGCAATCAAATGCTTGAGGACAAGCATTCTTTGGGAGGAGAGGATTGTAAAGCCCCAACTCAAATCAAGATGATTAGCAGCAGATTGGATGTTCTTTCCTTGGTTTACCCAAGAGGAAGAGGACGTAGACATTATTGGGTAGGAAATAAAATCCTTGGCTTGTTCTTAATTCTAATTTTAAGTTGAGTGCACATCTTTTGATGGAACTTAAGTGAACTTACTTAAGTTATTTTAAGGGAACTTAAGTTATTTTATGTTGGGCACATCTTTTTAGGCAATTTAAAGTGATGGCTAGCCAAGGGACTTATGTTGTCCCATTTTCATAACTTGACAAATAAAACAATAATAAAATATTATAAGTCACTTTATTAAATGTTATAATATCACTTTATTTAATAAAGTGCCCTTCTAGAAGCTGGAGGTGGTTACATTTGGATTCTTCGAGAAGATTCAACTAAGCCTTTAAAAGGAGATGAAGGCAAGATATTTGGGCATTGTGTGATGAAGTTTTCTGCTTATTGCTGCTACAACTTGGCTTGAGGATTTAAACCCTTGAGTATCCCTGGTTTCGGTGAGACATACAGGCTCTCCCTAGTTTGTAAAACCCTAGCACATTGTTTACTGAAGGCTGCAAGGTTTTATCAGGTTTGAAAGCCAGAAGTACAAAATTATCAGCACTGGTTACTCAAATCTGAAGGTGTTCACTGCTGCAAATCATTCATTTCTGGTTTTTCTGAAAACGGCAGTTGAAGGGCATCAAGTTCAGACCTAAAGATATTCATTTTGAGCACCCAACATCACTTTTGGAGGGGCAGCTAGGATTAGGAAATATTCTGACCTAAATTTGGAACATTTTTGGTATGAAATCTGCATGTTTACTTTATGGAAAAGTCTGATATGTAATTTTGAAAATTTCTAGGCAGTTCGAGGGTTTGAAATGTCATTTTTCTGAGCATAGTAATATTCAGAATTTTCTATTAAATCTTATTAGAATTTTTGAGTTTGTTTGGAGCTACTTTAATGCAAATAAAATTCAGATTTATGCCCTAGTTTGTGAAGAAATTTGCTATTAGTTTTGTGCCCTAGTTTACAGAAATTTATTTTTCTTTTTAGTAACCTATTTGGGGATATTACATAGAGCCAACGAGGTCATCCAAAACTAGGGTACTTCCTGGACCTCAAGTTTATCTTTTTTGATACTTTCATAGATCTTAATAGGGAGGCTATGAAGGGTCTCTCAACATGTATTAAGGGAATGACACCAAAGATTGAAGTAAGAAACTTCATTATTTATGAGTTGTTGAATTACAAGCAAAATAGGGGGAGGCTCTTTTCTTTGACAATAACTATCCAAGTGAGATCCACCCACACATCAAGTAACAACAATTGGAGTCATTTGAATATCTTACAACCTACAAATTACAATTACTAATTGTAGCCTTGTAAATTGTCACCCTTGACAATTTCACACTAGATTTTGCTCTCTCCTAAGTGCATGGACCTAATTGTACATCTAATGTCCTCAATTATGCATTCCATGGTCCATCAGACATTTACCAAGAAAACCCAAATACAAAACCAAGGCACACATTTAATATTTTGCTCCAACACTTTACATCCAACAAAATAGGGGGGACCAAATCGCCTATTTTGCTCTCTCCTAAATGCATGGACCTAATTGTACATCTAATGTCCTCAATTATGCATTCCATGGTCCATCTCGACATTTACCAAGAAAACTCAAATACAAAACCAAGGCACACATTTAATATTTTGCTCCAACACTTTACATCCCGCAAAATAGGGGGGCCAAATCGGGCGATTTGGTCCCCCTATTTTGCCTCCAATTTTTAATATGTCGAGGACAGCAATTTGTTATTTGAATTTCAAATGTCAAATGTCGGTATCGGGATTTAATTTTCAGGAAATTAGATTGATTGCATATAAATACCTAGTCATTTCATCATTCGAAACTAAGTGGCAATTATTGGAAACATTGGTGATCAAGCAATTATTATCGATTCAAGAGCAATCAAGAGCAGATTTATTGCAACATTTCAACATTGAAGCATCATGTCAAGTTTACGTGAGTTTGTTCATGTTTATGTGATCATTTTGTTTGTGAGAACTAACCCTTGTAGGTCTTCCAAGCAATCAAGCTAATTTGCAATCAAGCCTTGAGGTGATATGCATGACTTCAGTCCTTCAAGGAAATCAGATTCGGGTGGTGAATTGCAATCCATTGTTGATTCATCATTCATTTGTCATTTAGCCTTTATACCTCAAAAGGATAAGCTCTCTTTTATCAATTTTCCATTGTGGAGGTGGAAACACCAACACAAGGTTTGACTGAGGCAAGCCCCTATATGGCACAACCCTTCCTCTCTCTTTGAATGTGCAAGTTCCATATCAAGATTGGAGGAAGATTGGAGAGCATTTGTTCATTGTTGCATTCAAACCCTACAACTTGACAACATGTGGAAACTCAGTTATGTCATCATCCGTCGAAGATCCAACAGTGTGACTTGGAAGAAAGAAAGCTTTGATCAAACACCTAAGGACTGTGAAGACCAACTTCAAATTCAATCGCTAGGATATTGATGCCCTAGGCGACTTAGTCCTCCAAATTCAGCTCCAAATTTATATGACAGGTGCACAGAACTTTGCTCAGTCTATTTCCGAACATCAAATTTCTCTGTGACTTTCCAAATTTGTTCTTTTTGCATTAGAATAGGTTATTTACATCATTTGTTAGTCATATCATTGCATTTCATACAAAATCCATTTCCAAGTCCCTAAATTCAGATTCTAGGATTGGTTGAATCACCTTTCAGCTTGCAAGTCAATCTCATATTCTATTCAATCTTAAATTTAATGATAAGAACCCCCATTTGTGGAAAAGAGATCCCTTGTGAAATCCTAAAGTCAAGTCCTAGGGTTTCACTTTTCCACTTTATCATTTTGGTGAACCTGACGCATTAACATTATAGACCTTCTGAAATCTGAAGCATATCATCCTAGATCAAGGATTAGTATTCCATTGTTTTGCATTGCTCATTTAGCCATTCATTTTTGCATCATAAAAGGCATATAATTCAAAAAATTGCATATGACATAGCATCATAGGTTGCAATAGGGTTAATTGCACTCATCATAGGTCAAATCTACATTCTAATTGGATTTACAAATCTGCATTAGGTCTAAAGTCAAATCTGAAAGTGTTCATTGCATCCATTTAGGCACTCTGCATATAGTTCAAAAGGTGAAAATTTGCATTGTTTTGTATCAAAAAAATAATTAAAATCATCATTTTCAGATTTTGCAGCATCACTCAATTGTTGCATTTTACATCTGATAATTGCATTTGAAATTGCCTTTTATTGCTTAAAACATTTTCAAAATTGTTGCACACTTGCATTTTGCATTGCATAATCTTAAATCAGTCAAATTCTAATAAAATATTTACTATCACACCTGCACAAACATAGAACAAGAACCTTAAACAGTATTAAAGACACAAAAACTTAGAAATTTACAGAAAACTATGCTGGACATAGTTGCCTTGGGCGCCCTTGTCCAGCTAATTTTGGTTCAAATTTTTATCAGACCTCTGTCTCTGTGTTTTTTGTCTATTTCTGCTTTCTGATTTTTCCTTTTGTTTGTTTTACTGTGACTGTTTTGCAATCTAGTGTTCATAGTGCGCACACCTAGTGTTTTGAAACTCATATGAGCTTTACGACTTCGTGTCCTATTGCCAATACTCCAGTTAGACATAGTTGCAGACTTATGGCATCCCACAATGTTGTTACATCCATTGTGGATCCAAAGTCCTCCAACTCTTTCATGCAAAGTATTGTCAATACCCAACCCATTTTGGACTCCATTCCCAATCCCACCATACCCAAGACAACATCACAATCAAGCACCTTTATGGATGTTGAGACTATTGTTGTCCATGTGCCTCATCACAAACTGAAACAATTGGACAAAAACTTAGAGGGATTACAAGACTACTTAAGCATTGAATCCTTAGTGAGACAAACGGTGCCTATAGTGGACAACCTTAGGAAATTGATCAATGATGCACAAAGAATAGAGGTTTTGCGTATTCACATAGTAGACGCTAACATACCTACGGCGGCTAGTTGTGCTCAAGCATTAGGATACACTTAAAACCAAGTTGGAAAACAATTTTCCCTCCCCACAATTATACCTTCTATTCCTACATTTACATTGCCAACCATAGCTTTAACGATACAACACACTAATGGCGTAACTCCAAGCTTAGGGCTTCCTAGTAGGAATCCTTATAGTTTATGACATCACATGTAACACCTTAATATTCATCATCTCTCATAAACTTGCAACATAGCAGTCCACCAAGCACTTACACAATCCCACTATATTCACCAAATTCTCAAAACATGTCAAACAATGATTCAGTTATAAGCCAACTTCTGCAAAACATGACATCACTCCAACAAATCTCCACATTGAATCACAATCAACATGGAAAACCACCACAATATCTTAAGAGGAACAAATTATCAATTGAAATCTTGAAAACACCCATGCCTCAAAACATAGAGATACTAAGATTTGAGAAATATAATGGTAAGGGAGACCCTAATAGTCATGTATCAGCTTATACGGCATTGTGTAGTGACTTCATTTTTGAAGACAAGCTCCTAGCTAAACTCTTTCCTAGGTCATTGAAAGACGTGGCCTTGGAATGGTTTTGCTCATTGCTGAACAACTCCATAAATTCATTCAATGAATTGGTTGATGCATTTCTTCAACACTTTCAAGTAAACATTAAACCTCAAATCACATTAATTGATTTAGTGCATTGCAAACAAGGAAAAAACAAAAAAGCAACAGACTTAATAGGGCGATATCAATTACTTTACTCACAAATTAACTATACTCTTCCTGATGTTGATGTTCAAAGACTGTTCATTGGAAATTTGCAACCTAGCATTAGGATAAGATATTGTTAATGAAATACCCGTCCTTTACACACTTGTGTACAGCTCTTCATGATTACCAGTTATCGATTAGTCAGTATGAAGGAACATCTTCATCGACTCCTACTGAGCAATCCAAATCCGTGCCTCAAAACAACTAGCAAGTATCAACCATTCAAGAAGCAAAACAAGAACTTTAGCAAAATAAACACACCTCAAATAGCTAACAACATTGAGCCACAAGTCGTAGCCATAAGTTCAACTCCTTATCAATATAGGCCAAAAGATAGACAATTTAGCCAATTGCCTGATTCTCTGCATTCGATCATGTTGAAATTGTTAAGCAAGAACCTAATCAATTACCTACAATTAGACCCATGGACACAACCAAACCTTTTCCTTCAAACTTTAACTCAAAAGCATTTTGTCAATATCATCGTACACCTGGACATGATACAGAACAATGTATGCGTCTTAAACATCAAGGGTGTGACCTCATCGATTCTAATCACATCCAATTGGCTGATGTTTATGACAAAGGAAATAAATTTGTGGCTCCACCGAATCAAAATTTACAAATTCTCACAAACCCAATGCCAAATCATACATCCAACTTTGTACAAGCTTGTGATGGTAAGAATGACAATGAGGATGGTCTAAATAATATGATTAACGCAATAGATGTTCAACCTCGTAAGGGTCGAACCACTTTGTTACCTGACATTGCTTTCACACACATTGATGCATCTATACATGCACCAGATGGTCCTCTCTATATCACCGAACATAACAATGACAAACCTACACCAGGGATACTCAATGATCTTGGGTGCCTAGAGAACGTGATCACTAAGGAATTCTTCTTTGTGCATGAGCTTTATCAAGATTCTTATGAACAATCGAAAGCATGGTTAACAACTCATGATGGTTTCGCTCACCTTACAATAGGTTCAACAACTCTTCCACTTAAAGTTGGACCGAAACAACTAGATGTATCCTTCTCCATCATCCTAACGTCAGACCAATTCCGTGTGAAGCTAGGTTATCCATGGCTATGCTCCATGAATGTCGTCCCATCGGTAATGCACAAGTGCAAAAAGTTCCCATTTGAAAATCAAATATATACAGTTCATCATAGTGGGTTTAATCCTTTGGCTTCCCCTAGAAACTTTTCACTAGACTATTTTTGGCCTCAACCTATGGAACCTGTTAAGCCTTGTGAGGATTTCCTTTTCAAGTCATATCAAAAATTTAAGGCAAAGCACATAACAAAGTTATCCCTTAGCAATATTCTTGAGAATGATAGGGCTATGGTTGTTACTTCCACCCCACAAGTTGTGGATGAACCCATGTCCAAAGCAAATACCCTTCCAAGTAACAAGCCATTTATGTTGTAGTTCCTCCACAAATATCATACAAAAGACCAAGAGACAATCACATGATTACATTTGTGACACCAAAAGATAAACAAATTTATAGACCTAAAGAGAAAGTGGATTCCCAACCCTTGGTGGTGTAATGTCCCCATTTTTCAACATCCTCTTTGGATCAATTTGGGTTTGACACACTTACTATTTTTAGTAAATGCTATATTTAGTAACTGGTTCGACAGGCAGAGCAGTGTAGGGTTTCCGATTCGGGCAACGTGTGGAGGTTGTCCGCTAAGCTTTAATGTCTTGTGCCAATGCTTTCTATTGGGTTTTTCGGTGTTTCGGGTGTGGCTTTCTATTTTTAGCAGGGCCAGTATGTTGCTCACTAGCGACAATGAGTCTTGGTCCAACATCAAAATTTCTCCAGCTCAAGCCTTTGGGATGTCACTTGATATTTTTAGTACTTACCTAAAATAGTAAGTCAATTTTGAGTAATTGGACTTGGTCAGGCTAATCAACAACACAAATTCAGTTGATATAAAGTTACTTAGGCAAAATCATTTTAATATTTGATTTTGGCTTTGAAAAAAGATCTATTATAAAGTAACTTTATAATTAAATGTTGAGGGGTCAAAAGGGGACAAAAAAGGACCATAGCGCCTAGTGCGATAACTTGAAGTTGTTTTTAAACAATTATAACATTTAAAAATGCTTATTTACCCTTGGGCGCCCAAGCATGGAGGTGATTTAAAAGTTAAAAGGGAAAAAAAGCTAATGTTTGGAGGAGATTTATTTTAAATCAAAAATTATAATCTTTCAATAAGTGGCGTTGGATTTCTAGGGTGAGCTGGGTTGCCCTAATTTGAAAGAAAGCTTTTAAAAGCTTCTTTTTGCAAGTGCATTTTCATGGATGAGTTTGTCGACAAAGGGAGATGCTGCTGGTACTGTACCAGAAGGTCTGAAGAACAGGTTTGAGGATGAAAACCCTCAAATTTGAAGACCGGTTTCGATAGTGAAAGACCTGCTCAGGCTGGTGTATTGGTGGTTTCATGTCAGGAATCACATATGGGCGAAAAAGAAGTATTTCCAGTATTTTTGAAGGATTTCAGTTGGATTTGGTGTGGTTTGTTGATCTATTCAGTTTGGTGTGTTCCTTTGTAGTTTTTGGTGAGTTTCTAATCAGTTTCTAGGCATTGCTAAGCTGGACCTGAACCTATGTTTTTGCTCATAGCTCCAAATTGAACACTACTATCAAAATGGGTATTGCATCATTTCAAGAGCTTCTTCATGGCGATTCCAAAGAGCTATAATTTGCATTTTTTGAAGCTATTTCTGAATTATTAAGTCAGGTCGACCTCTTGAGGGTGGCACCATTATCAGGGAATCCCTTAAACTGCAGGTCACCTTCATTTGGTGGAGTTTGAGGCACTTCAAGCAGCCGTTGGGGTTAGTCTTTCACATGTTTATGCTAGGGTTTGCAAGCCCTTTCTTTAGTAATGAAAAAATCATTTGTAGAAGGCATCTATCTGCTGTTTCTAGGCATCATTTCCAGGTCTGAACTATTTTCTGTGAATGAACATTTTAATTTGTGACTGTAATATTTTCTGCTATAAAAATCAGATTGGTGGTACTTCTGAAAGTGTTCATTTTAAGCTTATTTCTCTTAACTTTAATGCTCCTGGTTGTATACTTCATGAAACAAATAAAGCATATGCAAAACCCTATGAAAAAAACATTGCCAAACATCTCATAAACTCACATAAAGCAAGCAGCAAACTCAGGAAAAAATCAGAAAAAAAAATCAGGGTTGTTTATTACAGCTGGTCCCTTCAGTTCCTCCTCTAAGGGAAGAAAAGAGACCAATGGTTGAGAAACCCACTCTTACCCCTTCACAAATTGAAAACCACACAAGAAGAAACAAAAATGCTAAAAAAGCCTAAGCGTAGATGTCGTGCTATTGCTCGTCAATTGGGTGAAAACAATACAACATTACTTGATGATCAAACACCTATGCAAACAAATCAAGATGAATTATAACTTTCACCAAAACATAAAATTGAACCTTACATGTCCCAACCAAAACAAAGAATAAAACAAGAACATACAACTGACATTGTAATTAAACCACCTATTGTGATAAATCTGGATGATAAGAATGAAGATGCTAAGATTGATGAACAAGTACATAATGAACTATCTTTGTTCTTCTGAAAGTCTATGGATTTAGATGGGGGTAATCGTGATGATCCTCCTGATGAGAGTGATTCACAACATGTTGAACCTGGTGATGCTCCTATTACGGCACTTTTTGTAGTCCCTTTGGCTAGATGTTCGCCTTCCATATATGATGAACAAGATTGGGATGTGCATGATTTGCTTTAGAACAGCTCGCATGTGCAGTACGCTTAGTGTTTGCTTTTTGTGGCACATGACGTGATCCACCATGTTGTGCTGCTTGGTATGTCTTTATGTTTGTGAGTTTTCTGGAGAACCCTTGTTGCTCCGTTGGCACAAGGATACAAAGGAAACAAATCTGTTGTGCCATTCATCTATTTGTATCTCCATTCTTTATGTCGTAAACATTGTTTTGTTGTCTTGTGTTTTCCTTCTGGGGAAGATGCAAGGCGTTGCGACATTTAGGTCTCTTCCATGTTGATCTAAAATCTTGTTTGTTTTCTCTATGTGTCATTCTTCTGTTGTGTTTGTAGTTCCACAAGTATTTGGGGGAATGATGTCAATTCCGAGCTCACTTATGTTGTAGCAAAGATGTATACTGACCCCGGATCCCTTATGTGGTCATCTTTGTGTTGTTTGTTGCATTGCATTGGGGGCAACCCCTTATCATGAGTTAGCTTCATTTGGAAACATATCATTGGCATAGGGCTTTCCAAATAAGCTCTCATGACCTTATCACATGTCATTTACCATTTTTCTACCTTAAAGCAATTGCTCAAAGCATGGTGTTTGGCAATTACTTTAAGGTGGGGGCATACATTCCATTATGTGCTTCACTTTGTTCACATGCGCTAAACTTAGTGATGAGTTGGCTTAGCATTTTGACCATTTGTGTAGCACCTTATCAAAGATATTGGGACTATAACTCTTGGTATGGTTGATATGGTACACGCTGAAAACCTGTCCTCACTAGTCCTTGTGTGTTTCTCATTTTGCTACGATTTTTTTCAAAAGGCTCACCTAGTGAATATCAGACTTCACTAGCCTATCGTGCCTTACGTTCATGATTCACTAGAAAATATCGGACTTTGCTAGCTCGTGAATCATGAACGTCTTGGTTATGGATCCTAGCATAATGCAACTTGCTAGTCTATAATTGTCATACCCTCTTTTTGTGTTTTGTGTTGTCATGTTGCATTACATACATGTGTGTTCCTTTGTCTTTATGTTGTTTTGCCATAGGATCTTGAATCCTGGGGGCTTGTGCACTCCCCCTAGATTCATTGATATCCTATCTCTTCAACATTTGGATAATCGGACCCCTCTTGATATATTTTCTACTTTAGTGTGAGCCTGAGCGTAAATTCCTACTCTCACAAAAGTGGGGGCTAAATGCAACGTCGTAAATTGTCGCCCTTGACAATTTCACACTAGATTTTGCTCCCTTCTAAGTGCATGGACCTAATTGTACATCTCATGTCCTCAATTATGCATTCCATGGCCCATTTGGACATTTACCAAGAAAACCCATATACAAAACCAAGGAAAACATTTAATATTTTGCTCCCGACACTTTACACCCCGCAAAATAGGGTTGGGACATAGTCGCCCTAGGCGACTTGGTCCCCCTATTTTGCCTCCAATTTTTAATATGTCGAGGACAGCAATTTGTTATTTGAATTTCAAATGTCAAATGTCGACTATCAGGGTTTAATTTTCTGGAAGTTAGATTAATTGCATATAAATACTGTTGTTGTTCTTACAGCGTCAGGCTGTATCTTCCAGACCAGCGAATGGCGATAATTCAAATGGAGCCTTAATGGCTATTTGAATTATATACACTCCTTCTTTTGAGACGACATGAAGCAATGAAGGAACACGTCTTTCATTTGTGATAAGGCCGACCTCTTTCCTCTTGGCGCGATTATCTATGAAGACGACTTACCTTTTATTGGATGCGTCTCTTTGAAAGATTTATATTCTTATTGTTAGCCGACTTGTATTAAATAAGGTGGCGTCCCTTCATAATGTATATATATGAGTTCGTCTTCTCATTATTATAATCAAGCAAGTTCGATATTCTTTCTCTCATTAAAAGTGCGAATTCCTTAAAGAGCAGTTGGCGAATTTTTTAAGTGTAGATTGTAATCTGTATGATTGCATCTAGAGTTGATGCTATTATTGGCCTTTGAGTTCGGCCTCATTGTACAAGAGAGTGTTGTTCTTGAATAATATATAAGAGCGATTTTGTTGCTGGGTTTTTCTCCCTCAAGAGGAGGGTTTTCCTAGGGTATCTGTTGTGTCTTTGTGTCTGATTTTGAATTAATTTTCTGTGCATTTATCTGATCATTAAAATTTACAAATACCTAGTCATTTCATCATTTGAAACTAAGTGGCAATTATTGGAAACATTGGCAATCAAGCAATTATTATCAAATCAAGAGCAGTCGAGCAAATTTATTGCAGCATTTCAACATTGAAGCATCATGTCAAATTTTATGTGAGTTTATTCATGTTTATGTTATCATTTTGTTTGTGAGGACTAACCCTTGTAGGTCTTCTAAGCAATCAAGCCAATTCGCAATCAAGCCTTGAGGTGATGTGCATGACTTCAATCCTTCAAGGAAATCAGATTTGGGTGGTAAGTTGAGTCCATTGTTGATTCATCATTCATTTGTCATTTAGCGTCTATCCCTCAAAAGGATAAGCTCTCTTTTATCAATTTGCATTGTGGAGGTGGAAACACCAACACGAGGTTTGATTGAGGCAAACCCCTATATGGCACAACCCTACCTCTCTCTTTGACTATGCAGGTTTCAAGTCTAAAGAAGATTGGAGGAAGATTGGAGAGCATTTATTCATTGTTGCATTCAAACCCTACAACTTGACAACATATGAAAACTCAGTTATCTTAGCATCCAACAAAGATCCAATAGTGAGACTTGGAAGAAAGAAAGCTTTGATCAAACACCTGAGGACTGTGAAGATTGATTTCAAATTCGGTCACTGACACTAACACCTTGGGCGACTTAGTCCTCCAAGTTCAGCTCCAGATTTATATGACATGAGGCAAAGGAGGAGTCGCTACCACCTAGTACCAAGGTGAAGTCACAAGCATAGCCTTCTAGGCTAAGCAAGGAGCCATAGCCAACTGCAAGGACTTGACCCTCTCCAAAAAATTTCACTAGATTAGGGAAGAGGAAATTGTAAAATCTGTTAAATTGTAACTTGCCAAGAGATGCAATTTATGATGATTTTTCAAAGATGGTCATCATAAATTCATAATAGTTATCAACTAGCTATTGTATTTGCATGATGATGCAATTTTGTACTATATTTGTATTCAAATCTAATAGAAAACACTTTCCCAACATTTTAGGAACTCATTTGATACATTTTGTAACTGTATTTTGCATATAGTTTGTGTTTTTTAAGAAATTTAAGTATTTCTTTGAAGTTGTGAAATTTTGCCAAGTCAAAAATTTTGGTCTTCCAAGTTTGAGTCAAGTCCCAGTTTGCAAGCTATGCATGAATCAATAGTATCCAAAAGGAGCTTAAGGCCCCCAACATCTATGACAAGTTAAAATAAGGATGTTACCAATCTAGTAGCTCTTGGGCCTAAATGGAGGGATCTATATAGTAAAGTGATGACCTTGGGAAGAGAAAGGAACAAGCATCTCCAATCAAGGTAGCAAAACAAAGGGATAAAGAGCCACCAAAATTTTCATAGTAGGTAGGACACAAGAAAATAAAATGCTCCTTGATCTCCGCCTCTTCAAGAGAACAAAGGCAATAGACCCTTCCACTTTGTAAAATAAGGTGGTTATTCTAAACTCAAGTGGGAGTACACTCTCCACTAGCCAAAAGGAATCCACAAACAATGAGACCAATGATGTCGAAGATGGTTGGGTTGCACAATGGTCCCATTTGCAACCTATAAGAAGTGTTCAACATAGAAACCCAACTTGGGGCTAAGAGAATGCGAAAGGGAGGTCCAAGTAATCTAGGTGTACCGATAATAAATACCCTCTTTGACAAATCAACTAAGCACCTCCTTCCCAAGAAGGAAATAAGGGGCACCTAAGGAGAATCTAAAAGGAGGATGACAATCTAAAGAAATATCAATAGAATGGAAAAGCAAACTGACATTAGAAAACCAGCCCTACTGATGCCCAATAGACTCAAAGAGGTGATCTCCTCCCAAGAACAAGTTGCCAAAAAAGGATATACCCTGAAGGTCGAAGTAGAATCACCCATATATTTGAGCTTGTGCTTAACAAAGAGAGTATGAAGACATTCTCAAGGCCAGGTGGTTAAGCAAAAAATACGACTTGGACAATACATTGAAGGATAATCAATTTGCACCAATCATACACTAGAACAAAAGCATCTAAACCTTCTCAACCCAAGCCCAATCACTAGACCCCAAGCAAGGGCCCCAAACCTTCGAACTATAAATAAAGCACTAGGGGATTAATAATTGCACCAAAGAGGCACATATTCAAGACTAAGACATATCCAATGCAAAGTGGAGAGTAAGAGGCAAGCCACAACAAAATAAAAGGGCCAATGAACTAAACTCCCAAATGAGTAAAAGTAGTGATCTTCATCGAGCTCCCTTTGTGGAAGACACAAAAATTTGAAAGAGCATCCTTGATGGTGTTGAAAACCATAACCTTAGTTTTACTAAGATTAACCACAAGCTTACCAAAGTCTCAAAACTCAAAAAGGTCATCAAGTTGTCTCTACAAGTTGTTGATAGACTGAGAGAGGAGAAACACAACATCAACGAAGATAAATATAGCAATCAAAACATGGTAAAGTTTCCAATCAACATCAATATGAATATGTTGTCTAAGAAAATCCGCACACTCATCATTCGTCAATATAGATATTGAAGAGGTTACAAAAGTCACAAAACTAAAAAAGGGCATCAAGTCATATTTGTAATCCATCGATAGAGTGAGAGGAGAAACAAATCATCTACAAAGATTGATATAGAAATCAAAACATGGTGAAGAAGCCAACCATCATCAGTATGAGAATATTGTCTAAGAAAATTATTAAGCTCATCAATATGGATATTGAAGAGGTTGGTGAAAGAGAACAACCCTACTTGCCTCTGATAGTACTCCTAACAAAGTCAAGGAGGCCATGAGGAGTTTGAAATTGTCCCACAATTGTCTTGTACAGCCTCAAAATGGAAATGATGAGGGACTCAAAAACACTGATGTCACACAACCTTTGGAAAATCACTTCCACAAAACAAATTCAAACATTGATGATCGATGATGAGCCTCCTTGATGATAGCACAAAGTGGAAATGTGGTCAAAAATCTACATAAGTCCTTGAATTGTAGCAGCTCCCAAATACTATAAGCATAACGGCATTTGATGAAAGGTGATTAAATTGTTTCTTTATTCTTTCTGCAGTTGGCACACAGAAAGAGGAAATGACCCATCACCTTTATCTCATTTGATCCTTCACCATTATCTTTCCATGGAGGATTAGGCATAAGAAGTGTTGAATTTTTAGTACAAGGAGTTGTGCCTAGAGGATATTCCATTTTTCTAATCCTAAAATTCCACGCTTACCACCCTATTAGTAAAAGCAACACATTCTCCAAAGTTTGTTGCTTCGCAAAGTACCATTTCTTTTTTCTTTAAGAATTGGATTCTTTTGCTAACCAATTTTTACTTACATTTTTGACAGTGATATCAATATTTCTGCAAGTGATATGGAAGAGCTGGTAATTCCAATTCCTTCAACTGATATCCATACCAATGGTGTAGTGTAAGACAGTGATTAGCCCTTATCACCCTATAAGCAAATGCAGCACATTCTCCAGAATTTGTTGCTTCCCAAAGTATCGTTTTTTTTTTCTTAAAGAACTGGATCCCTTTCTTAACCAATTTTTATTTACATTTTTGACATTTATACCAATATTTCTGCAAGCAAGGTTGGAAGAGCTAGTAGATTTCAATTACTTAGATTGATCTCCATTACAATGGTGTAGAGTAAGACAGTGATTAACCCTTGTTGTTGAAGGGCTATCTACTGGGGTTGGAGAGTTGGTTTGACCATCAAAGTTTGAATGTTTCAAATCTTAACCCAAAATCTCACTATAGTCCATAGTTCAATTTTTCAAATAGTCCCTAGAGACAAGTAGAGCATGCCTAATTTCGTGTGCCTTACAATGGCAGACAGATGGGGCCACCAGCTGCAGCTGAGATATTTCATTCCAACTCTAGCAAATTAATTAACTCTCAAAGTTTGCTCCTGTCGACAACTTAACAAATGGTACATGAAAAGATTTAGTACGAAGACTAGCTAAGTAATTACTTGTGATAGCGATATATTCTACACCTCCGATTCTGCTTTATTTGGCAAACATCAAATTGCACCTAAGGAGCACTCGCTATAATATGGCTTTAAGATGTGTGAGAGGCTGCCAACAAACAAAAGAAAATTCAAGGTTATATGCAAATACAATTCCAACGGAAGCAGATAAATTTCCATACCAAACATGAAGGATGTATGAACAGTATAAATGATATACTTTTTGTAGCAACATCTTCCAAGAGAAACAAAACATGTGTGTAACCCATTATAAAACTTGAGGAAGAATCAAAGCTATGAATAGGTATCCAATATCTCTACTAGCATAGCTTCTCACTTACAAAATTTTCCATGATGATTTTCCATCAAATACAACTGAATTCTCAAAGTGTACCCCATGTCCACAACTTATCAAACGCCATGAAAAGATTCAAAGCCAACATTTACTAACTAATGACTCAGAATAACAATATATTCTATATTTTCAACTCTACTTAGGTGAACGTCAAATTGTATTGAAAAAAATAATAGAACACAATATTTTAATATTCTATTAATTAACACGATAATAATTACAAAGAGGTTATTCTCCTTATATAGAGATTGGAGAAGAAACCATTCAAACGGATAAACATTAAATCTCGTCTCCAAATCAGGAGGCAATAATAAAAATGGAAGATGAGCACTAGAAGAAAGAAGATATTCTGAAGTACACAAATCCAATGAGGAAAAAGAGGCGGGGCAAGTTAGAGACAACACAAGGCACAAGAGAATTCCTAAAAGACATGGACGGGGTATTAAAGAAGATGTTGCTAGCACAATGAATTATGACTATTTCACAGCTTTATTTGATGGGAAATAAGATAAATGGAGGGCAAAGTTCAATACCCTAGAAAGTTTCATGAAGAGAATATATACCTTGGAAGAGGATGGTGTTGAAGTTTTATGTCAACAGTTTTCCCTATCTCAATTCTTGTGCAACCAAAGATTAATTACTATCCAACTTTTACCCATATGTACCCAGGGTTAAGTGGATTACCAGATTGGGTTTACTCGTGAGCTTGGAAATGAGGTCAAAACCCAGGGGTAAAAAATTTGAAGAATACAAGATAAAATGGAAAAAAAATGCCTGTGTGTTCTTCAATGTGGGGGTGTATCAGATGCTAAATTGGCACCTGGTGTGATCATGACCTAAGAAGCTCTTTTACTTATAAATCGTGCAAAAGAGTTCAAAAATGGCTAATATTGTGATATTTTTTTCCATTTATGCATTGGTTGATCTTGTGCGCATAAGGTAGTCAAAACTATTCACCAACTACAATTTACAAGACATCAACCCATTAGTTACCAATTTCAGGTTATTACCCTGAATTAGCTTGTCTCCCACATTGAAATGATATGTCAAGAATGTGACAGGGTCCAAGCGTGAGAAACAAAATCAGAATAGTACCACTTTCAGCTGCTTCTTGAAATAAGTTTCCATTTTATAGACAATGATTCATCACAACTTTGAGAAATATCATGATGTTACAACATAAGTCTAAGGCTTCAATCAGAACTCTATACTAACACAGATGTACCTCTTTTGGGAGGAGTATCCCGAGATGGAGGTACACAATGTCTTTGAGTACGTCGAGGAGGGAATTCTTCTTGATCAGAAACTTTTCGAGGTCTGCAAAGGAAATATAACATGATTAACACAAAATTCAAAGTTTTTTTTCACCTAACAGTGACATTTCAAAAAATGTACAGCTATTGTCTAAAATATTAGTCCATATTTTTATTGGGGATATGCCCACACTCTATCACATCTATTTAGAAATGTTGAAAATTAATCATAACTATAAGTTAAAATAAACCAGTATTGAAAAATATCATATGCATAAGTTTTAATTCTTTTAACATCCCAATTAGAATTTAGATGAATTGCAGGAGCTGAAAATTAAATTGAAGTGGCGCATAAGATAAACTCGCTGAAAAAATTATTATTAAGACCTAGCTACCTTAACTAGCCATGGAAGTGAACTATCTATTAGAAAGCTGAGTTAAACCAATACACCCATGTCCCTTGATCTCATCTTGTAGGATTAGGTTGGATTTCTGCAATTCCAATGCTTAATTTTTATCCATAAGGATCAAGATAATTTAAACCCCTTCATCAGACAATCAGAAACAGTCAGCAGCAGGGCTCTAAATGGAGTATTTCTTGTATGTTAATAAAACTATCCTTTACATGGACAGCGATTACAAAACCACCAATTTCCACAGGTATCAGTTGCAAAACAGCCAGTTCAAGCAATGCCGAAAACATTGAAGATGAAACCTCCCATCAACACTGGCAGCAGTTTCAAACAGACAAATACTTAACCGCCAGCCTGAATAAAGAGATCATTTCACCCCAAGAAGCTGTGCAAGCAAAGTAACAGCAGAACATCGATAGCTCTTCATTACTGGAATTTTTGGGAGTCCTTTAGTGCATAAAAGGACTCTAGCTGGGCATTAGAAGAAGACGAAAAGTTGATATAAGATCCCCCTTATTGAACAAACTTATTTTATTTTATTATAACCAGACTATAATTAGCTATTATACTATTCTTGATAAATCAAGGCAATTCCAAAAACATTATTATTGGCATTTTGCCAGGTTAAATAATTGATGGATTGAAATTTATTAATATTCGAAAACTTGACGGCTAATTTAAATGGTATTTTTAATTTCATTTTTAGTTTAGTTTAATTTATTATTTTCCAACAGATGCTAAAGAGGTTTTGATTTGTATGGATGGAAGAAGGGATGGAGGACTTGCAAGGTCGATAGCTCAACATTGGAACAGTTCTCAAAAGATTGCCCTAGACATAAGTTCTAATGGCTTTAACCAATTGTATGTTTTCACCCAAAAATTAGTTTAAAATTAGAACAGCCATGTGTTGCACATTTTAAAATAGGAAAAGTATTTATAAATTATTTTCATTTTACGAGCTTGAATAAAATTAAATAAGCGCTTTTCTTAAATATCCAATTACATTATATAAGAAATAAAAATTATTTTTGTTTTGGATGGTACAAAATAAAAAAATGGGAAAAAAATAATGGAAGGCACATGCATGAGTTCAAGTCCAATTAGAGGAACGATTGGGAGTTGTCAGTGCATGAGTTGATTGCTCGTACAAAATTATAATTGAATTGAAGCGAATGAGAGTTCAATCCATGAGTTAAATGTTCATGCAAATTAGAGCAAACCAATGATATGAATGCCTATGCAAAGTTATTATTGGAGAAAACAAATGAGTTGATTCCTTGTACAAGTTTATTATTTAAGTGAAACAACTGAATTAACAGAGAAGTTGGAAGGAGGATTTCTATAAAGGAAATGAGCATATTCAACAAAAGGAAGAGGACATTTTTTAGCAACCAGTTAATCCTATGAGTAGATGTATTCATTGCATTGATAACAAAATAAGTTTCCATTGGAAGTAATTTATATTATGTTATTTTGTATGAACATGTGAGTGATTTGAGGATACAATAGATAAAACACTTGCTGAAATTAATGTATCATCACAATTAAAGGCTATTTTTAATACCAACAACTTTGTTTACTCTAGAAACACAATTATCAATTGAAAATGGTTTGAACCCTGTAGAAGTAAAGCATGTGGGGCACAAACAAGCATAACGTCGCCACTTTGTTTCGCCTAATCCATGGGTGAGCTGAAATTACTCCCATGGCTCTTGAGCCTCAATCTGTCATTAGTATTGTGCCTACCACCTATGGAAGATGTAGAGAGAATTATGTAAGCCTCTCATCTGTGGAAGATATATAGAGAATTTTTGGTACTTTCATATGTGGAAGATGCAGAGAAGATTTTTGTGAATTTCAACTGTGAAAGGAGAAGAGAAGATAGTTTCTGTGAGTCTCATCTGTGGGAGATGGAGAGAAGATCATTGTTATCCATGTTTAAGGGAATCAGACGAAATGTCCAATATCCATGTACAAGGTAGAACCAGAGAAAATGACATATTAGAAAAAGTAAATGATGTTAAGATAAATCATGGTCAGCCGCTGTGCACAGGACTTGGGGTTGTGTAATTCATCATGTCAGATTGTGCAATGCATCCTGCAGTGTTATGTAAATCTGCCCCATCAGGTTATTAATGAATCCCTTACCTGCTCCTAACCTGTTCTAGCATTTTCATTTGTCATTTAGCTTGTTTAAATGGTTAATGTGAGTCACAGAACACTTTCCATAGTGATTTGAATTGTGGCTGCAAATTGAATTTCCATAGCAACTGTGATGATACAAATTAACACTTTTGTAGTGATTTGGATTGTGGTTGCGAATTGGCTTTCCATAGCAACTAAGTTGTGGATACAAATCGACTTTCAATAGTGATCTGGGTTGTTGCTGCAAATTGACTTTCTGCACAAAATATGTCAATATAAATTGACTTTCTGCATGCCTTGAGGTTGTTGCCATGAATTGACTTTTTGTTGATAAAAATATTGTGTCAAACTCTTGTTCATGTTTGCAAATACTATACATGTTTCCTATACAGCACAGCACTAATTTTAGTCTTCTAAAACTTCAACTGAACATTCTTCCTTGCCAATCAGTGAAGGTCCCAAAGTGGTTGGATTGCTATTCCTACGCTTATGTAAGAGGCCATTTGCTGCCAAGAAAATTGTTGAGAAAGATTTTTGGAAAAGGGGTGGAACCTTTCTGGTGATCGTGCTTCTGGACAAATGGATCCAGAGGAGTTTCATTTAAAGAGAGTTTCTACAGATACACTGCTGTCACGGCATATAAGAGACGTCTTCTTTGATTAGCGGAGTCTTTGGGCCTCCACATTCTCAATGGACTCCCTTGCTTCCCTGATTCTAATAGATTCACTCACTTTCCTCATAATGGTGGTGCAAGTGTTGCCGACTATGTTTTTACCAGCAAATCCCTCATCCCCCACATCCACGGTTTCCTTATTTCCCCTTGGTTTCCACTTGTTGAGCATGTTACAATGACCTTCACCCTTCTTGCTAAATCTCACTCATTACAACCACCCTCTCCAATCATGTCTCCTATGATTAGACATACCACTATCCACTTTGTTGGTGATTGTACCTTTCACTATTCTACCCGTCTCTCCCTTTGACCAAATTCTGCACTACCCTTGACTATTCTGCCCATCTCTCCCTTCTTTTGACCAATTTCTACTCCCTCCCTCTTCCAACCATCGATTCTATTTATGAATTCCTTCATCAATCCCTTTGGGATGCTGCCCTTGAATCTTGTCCCCACACTTTACATTATCCTCAACCTCCTCCTCTGTGGATCATACCCTATGAACCAGTGATTTGAAGATGAATGCAAATCTCTCCATCAAAGGCTCTAGTTTTCACTAACACGTGACCCTTCCTCTATGCCCTCCATCTATAGGGAATGTCGTCATCTTCTCCATCGCAAGAAGTAGGAGTTTCTTGCTTCTCAGCAATTTGCCCTCCTTGCTGATCTTCACCATTCCCCAAACACTTTTCATGCACTCTTCTCCCAGGAATCCTACAAATATAACCTTTGAAATCAACCCCAATGCATGGATTCCTATGGTAGATCTCTTTATGATGTGCCCAAACCAACGTAATTTCATGGTCCCCACTTCACCACCAACTTCTGTCATGTTGTCTTCTACACAAGTAATGTCAAGAGAGCTATTCTGAAATTATGTACCAACAAGGCAGCAGACTCCTAAGGCCTTCAAGCTGAATTTATCAAATATGGTGTGGATTTGTTGGCCTCCCCTTTGGCAAGGGTTTTCAATGAGGTTGTTTGCTTAGGCTTTCCTTAGTCTTGATTAATTCATCCTATTCATAAGTCTGGGGATCTCTCCAATCTTGGCAACTACAAGACTATCATGATTGGTCATACATTTGCCAAACTTTATGCCACAATGTTAAACATGTAGTTTCTAAGTACCCTGAGAAAGGTCATCTTCAAGCTTGTGAGCAGGCCAACTTCAAGGAAGATTATCAAACCATTGACCACATCCTTACAGTCCAAATTGTTGAGGAGGCTCACCACCAATCTTCCACAATTTTCTATTGTTTCATAGACTACTTTTCTAACAAATGCGTGATATCAATATTTCTGATTCTCTAATTACCCCTGCTTTGAGGCTTTAAGAGAAAATTATTGGGTAGTTTTGTAACTCTCATAGTCTCTCCAACTTTGTGAGAAGTACCATTAAGGGCAAACAAGGGCCTTCTCTCTCCAACCCTGTAACATCTACATTGATGAGTTGAAAGACTTTCTTCAACAACATATTAATCAGATGATGGCTGCATTTTACATGAGGTGTTTATTGCCATTCTACTTTTTGTTGATGATGTTGTTCTGCTCTCTCATTTTGCCAAAGGGTTACAATGGAAACTGTATGCCCTTGCTCACTTTTATGAACTTCGCCAGCTTATGGTCAACCTTAGTAAAACTATGGTCATGATTTTAAACATCTCCAAATGTCTTTTTTCCAAATTCCAATACTTTTACATAAGGGAAGCCTTGGAGATTGCATCTACTTACTTCGGGGTCCAATTTTCTAGTCCCTCCTTCAGCATAAATCCTACCTCACATTCATGTATTTGCAAGTAATATGCCTCTCTCTCTATCTCAGTACGTCAACATTTCTAGACCCACTTCCAAGATATCCCTTCAAAGATACCTTTTTGATTCCATATTTTGTATGGCTCTAAGTTTTGGGGGCCTAGCCTAGGATCCATTAATTAGGCCTATATTGAGAGAACCCAGACTATCATTCTGTGACATATTATCAAATGCAAGCGAACTATTCCTCAAAGCATTGTCTAGGATAAGTTTGTTGTCCACCCACTATGTCTCTAGACTATATTCCAATTTACTTTCTACATACACAAACTAAAATCCATGTGAGATTCCGCTTCTGGTCATGGAAGATATCCATACTTTGTCTTCATTCTTTTGAGAGGATTGCTTCATTAGGCCTAATCCAGCACCATCCCTCTTGGTACTATGGGACTCCTTCATTCTATTGGCATCTCTATTCATAGACTACCTCCTTTCATGTATTCCTTGGATGCTCTTACTCAACTCCTTGCTTCAAAGGGACATCTACAAGTAATACATACAAATCACCTAGCCCTCCCCTATTATGCCACTCAGCTCGAAGCTTGTTTTTCATGTTGAGCATCTCTTACAAGCCAAGGATGGTATCTTACGTCCTCACTATCTCCAACATCATTGGTCACATGGCTTGATGTTATCCCTTAGCCAAATGAGGGTGTGCTAACACCAACTACAAGTCAAGATGGACAATCATATTCCTTTCCCTAACCAGATTTATTATCCTTGCTCCCTCCAAGAGATTGAGATAAAGGAGCATTTCCTCTTCAAATGCCCATTTACTATGAGATCTGCAAGAGATATTACTGCCACTATAGGGACTCATGAAACAATCTCTTTACTTTTCTTTAGTTATTCATGCACTAGTAGTGTTTAGCTCTTTATCTTCAGGATGCCATCACCCTTCAACGCAAATCCTCGCATAAGGTCTCTAGGGATTCTAGAGCCCTAAGGTTGATCACCTCCTTCCAACACATCCAAGAGCCCAACAGCTCTAAAAACTTTTGGATATAACTACTTCTCTTATAGAGGTGGATAGACCTATGAGACGATGTCTCTCACAACTTCTACCTCAACATGTTCCCCCTTAGCATCATAGTACTATTTCTTCCCGACAACACGATTCGGCTTCTTCTCAATGGCATAGATCTACTCCTCTCCAGCCACCAACCCAACCATAGGGGCAGATGCATATTACAAGTTTTTTTACTAATACAAGGGTCGCTTCAACCTTGGATTATAAATGCCATCTTGGGGGGAGTATCTTGTTTAACACTCTTGGCCCTTGGCACTCCTTGATGAGCATTATCAGATCTTGTATCAGTCCCTTCACAATGATCGTTGATTGCACCAATGACTTCACCATTTCCAGTCCATACAGTGATACTTGATGACCTCCAATTTTCCTCAGCATTTGCTCTTTGGGGTTCTTGTTCCCACTTCTTGGCTATAGGTACTAGTTTCTTGACCACTTGTGTTGTTTGTATTTCTTTTCTTTCTTCCCTTTTGTGGGTTCATTCTAGGTTTCTCTTCCTAGAACTTTCTATTGTAAACTGCCGTACTCTTGAATCCTGTTGCGATTGAGAGTTTATAGATCAAATTCCAAAGTAATTTTTCTCATTCATTATCCAAATTTCCCACTGGATGAAGAAAATTATAAGTCCAATGACTAGATATGTCAAACCATCTCAATAATAGTGCATACCATATGAAATATGCAAAAACTAAAACTTGTCTTCCAACAAGTGAAACATCAGTTCTGTAAACATTCTAAAACATGAGTCTTATCATCAGCATATGATATTTGATTGATATGTTGTAGTTATCTTCATAGGTTGAAAAGAATGCTCAAACTGACTAAGCAGAACTAGATATGGCATAAAGCATGTAGATGACTAAGCTACTAGAATATTGATATTTACATTTCTTGGGGGATGAGATGTAGAAATGAAATGGAGGTGCAAAAAGAGTGTGCAGAGAGAAGCGATGCAGAAGAAGAGAAGGTGCCATAGGAGTCTCATGACTGAATCGCTATAGGTGTCAAACACTTCCCTTTGGATGCATGGCACCCTAGAAATAGGACACAAGCTAATAGGATGGATTTGAACAGGATTCCTCGTAATCACAAAGTTTTTCAATGCAGGCATAGATGCAACAATGAATTCAGCAAAGGGACAGATCAATGTCAGCATCCTTCTGAGCAATAAATGAGATTCCTAATCTAAAAATAGAAGAAAGCATGTATAGGAGGTCAAGGCCCTACAAAAAACTTGACTTACAAGGAAAATTCAAAGGTTTTTGGCCAGAGGTGACAGATCTCTCCTAATGAATCTACAAGGAAAGGACTTAATCACGCCTAATCCAGCCTCCAATCAGATGAAACAAGAACCAGAATTCTCCAAGAACCATGGAATTTCCAAAAGTAACTTTTTTTCTTTCTCCCCAAAAGGTATTCCATTGCCAACCTCCTATCAGATGAAACAAGAGAAAGAATTCTCCAAGAAGAACAATGGCATTTCCAGAAGGCAGAAATTTTTTGAAACACTACTGTCACCTAGACAAATCCCCATATCATATATGCTTTACCCATCGAGTAAACTATGCACCATGAGTCATAGTTTCAGGGAAATTTGGCAATTTACCAGACAACACTGCAAATAAAATTTACTACCAGTGCCAGGATCAAAGTTAAATGGATATTGGAGGGCTAAAACTAGGAGGGCCCCTAAACCCTCTTATACTGATCTAAGCCCTTGCCAAAAGATGTAAGTATCCTGATCTTTGTTTAAAAAAATTGTTCAAATTTTGGATTATGAAGATTTACCATTTAGATGCTTTGCCTATCATAAGATTCCAGACTTTGCTAAGCAATGCCTAAGAAAGTATACAGTCCTCATGTTCTCTGTGTCCTTCAAAAAGAAATGAGAAAAAAAAAAGTAATTGGATCTACAGGAAGAAAGATATTTCAAAGGAAAAATAGGATTTCATGTCGGAAAGAACCCACCAACGGTTCTTCTGAAAAAATGAATTCCCCCAAAATGGAAATTTAATCACCAATCACCTGACATTGAGGGTTGTTCACTTACTGCAAGTCAGATGACCTCAGGCAAGCTAACCTCAAAAAGTAAAAAAAAAGGTTTTGGGTTTGCATCTAAGTCACTGGAACAATCCATAGGGGCTGAATCACTGGAGGCAAACCAACCACCAATACCACATCTAGCGTAAAATGAAGAATACAAACCACGAGTCTATATAACCTTCCAAAATCTCCTGAGCTAAAAACAGAAAATTAGATTCGAGATGAAAAGTGGAGAAGGGGCAAGCAATCTGAATGGGAAAATTTGCTATAAGAGGCACTCAAAGCAATTAGAGTAGGAACCCAACAAACAGTAGCAGATGCATTCTCAAGGCTAAGGGTGAAGTGCCCTCCACTACCATTAATGAAGTGTCTATCTAGAAATGCTAAAGGTTTAAATTCCCAAAACAGGTTGCTTAGATGCCAACTTAAATTACGAAGACCAGATACTATGTTGCTTCAAGAAACATTGAAACAATTGTAATGGAAGCCAAGATCAAAAATCTACTTAACACTCAACAAAAACTATGAAATGGAGCACAAATCTACTAAACACTCAGAAGCAGGGGTGGCTCAAGAGGTTTTTGCTTGTTATGAAACCCCAATACATTGAACTGCTCCTTGTGAACAAATGGGAAAATTGGTCAACCTGCAAATTCCAATGCTACAAGGAAGGCATTTCAGGTTGTGCCATTAATGCTTATAAACCCAAATTTAAAAAAGTAGCACATGCGATGAGCTTTCAATAGTATTGAAGGGAATTAAAGGTACTGCTTTCCAAAGACCTAAATACTACTCTTCCTGTTTCAACCAAAAAAGTGGAGGCATATCTAGATAGACATATTCACATATGGATTTTAAGAACTTCATCAATACGAGAGCCTTGATGGACATGGTCCCTAAAGAAGGCTGTTTCACCTGGACCAAAAAGGGAAGGCTTTCGCAGTATTATTGAACAACTGGAATGTTTTTTGTTCACCCCATGCTGAAGAAACTCAAGCTCTATTTTTTAGTTAACTATCATCAATGTTAGTAAACGCTTCTGGATTTAACTGTGTATGCTATTTTGAATTGACGTTTCAAACCACACTTAGTGGTTCATCATCAAGAAGAGGATAATAAAAGATAGGATTGCAGAAATGGCCTTAAGAAGAGTTAAGGGGTGGAAGAGGGTAGGGAAGGAGGAGACTGGAAAACGATACAAGAGTAAGAGGAGGTGGAGAAAAAACAATTTAATAAATAAACGATATTAATTACAAATATAAATGATTTTTTAATTAATAAGATTAAAATTTAAAAACCTTTACTTATAATAATACGTGAATATAAGCTAAAAAATATGATGAGAACATAATATAACTAATGTAAGTGAATCAAAAAAGGTTAAAAGGTCAGTTGTTTCAAACAATGATTAAATAAATCTATAACAGTTATATATTGCTAATTGTTATTCAATCATTAACGATTACCAGATAATGCTCATAATCCTCATAACTTTCTATTGTCAAATGTTGTACTCTTTAACTCCCATTGACCTACTTTTGGTCATCCGTGGATATTAATATAAATTCTTTCTTTCTTTCTTTCTTTCTCTCTTTCTATTAAGAGGAACAAGCTTACCTCTTAAGAGGGTGGAGAAGCTTGTAGTGTACATAGCACCTTGCATCTTATTGACTGCAACACACTCACATACAACAAGAGTTTACCAGCTAGACAAGATGTAGATCCATAGGAGCCAGCACAGGTTGATCATGATGAAAAGTTGGTTGGTATTGGTTTGGAGAAGCTTAACCTCGAGGAGTCTAGCAATTTTAGTGATAAGGAGTTTGGCATAAACTTTGGGGATGATTAGAGGCACTAGGCCCTTGGTCCCCCCATTCATGAAACGCATCCCCTCATTCCAAGATTATATGGAACTATGGTTTTGACATTATTTTCATTTGGTAGGATTTTGTCAATCTCTAGTAACATTGTTTTGCTTGTTAGTTCCTTGAATTCATGATTCTATTAATATTTAGCATGGATGAGATTTAAAGGTATCTTCCTATGTCATGAGTATAGCATTGAAAGTGAGGATGGTGATGAGACTCTTTTAGCATGTTCGTTCTTGTCTTTTAAATAAAGCAAAATTGTATGGTATAATTATAGAGAAATTTCAACCTAATTGATAGGTCGCATCCGAAGTCAACCACTTAAGAAAAAAATAGTTGTGAAATCTTTTAGCCCCAATCAATAGCATGTGCATGAGTTGTTATGGATTTTATATTTTTACCTTTTTATGAGTTAAGGGTGCTAGGCATGTAAAAGCCCTATGTGTAGTGACCTTGAGGTTTAAAGAAGAAATTTCAACCACATTTTGACCTCTCTATGCTTAACTCTTATGATTTAGTTCAGAAATCCTGCAATAGAGGCTCAAGAAAGAGATTTTGTAACAGCAAAAAGGCATCATAGAAATTTTTAATTCTACCAAGTTTGGAGAGTTACCATTTTTTCACAGTTTTCATGAGAGATTTGCGGAATTCTCTAAAACATTAGACTCCAAAAGATTAGACAATGGAAGAGAAAAAAAAATTCATTTAATTGAGAAATGAGAAGGTTGGTGGACGAGTTCAATGTGTCATCATTGATCAAGAATACTTCATTAAAAAGGCATATCTTAGATCTTCCTTCCATATGTCTCAAATGTTTTGATTGGAAACCGATTTGTGAGTTTCAAATCTTGGTGTCCTCCTTCCAAACTTTGGAAGCCTTGTGTGATAATGATATCATATGTAGGGTTTTATCCTTTGCATTTTATACATCTTAACAAAGACTTGACTTTAGAAAACAGTTCCTTATTCTAGTTCCTCTAATCTGAATCAATGCAGTTATTGTGGAATCATTTCAATTTTAAAAGCCTTTGGTCTCAATAGGATAAATGTTGAAGCCCTTTTGGGGTTCAACGGAAAGCATTATCGTAACCCTATGGTTTGCCTTGTTCTATTAAGATTCTATGTCTAAATATTCCTTGAATGGATACAACCAACACAAACAGGAAAACAGCAAGGCAAAATGTTTAATTCATATCCTCGAAAAGCTACACCTCCACCCACTTTAGCTGAAAATATTGATGAGCAAACTAGAAAAGAACTATGAGAAAAAGCATTGCGCTGTACTTGCAAGGAGCATTAGAATCCAAGTCACGAATGCTTTGGCAAGAGCCAAGTCCATTACATTGAGCTGATGAGGAAGAGGTTGGTTAAGACTAGTGAATCGAACAAGCAACAAGCCACAAAAGAGCAGATGGTTGAGCATGACCCTAACCAATTCATTGAGTATAATAGCAGCACTAACAAAGGTATGCTTGCAGCTCTTTCAAGAGCACCATGATATTATCACCCATTCAAGGTTCATGGACTGTTATCGGGGAAGCAAATGATTGCACTCATTGATAGTAGGGCTACCCACAATTTTATTGATGAGGGACTTGTGGTTAAGAGGAGATTGAATAGGAAGGACTTTTCGGGGTTCAATGTGATGGTTGCTAATGGTTTCACTCTCCCATGCATCAAGGTAATTTAGTAGCTCAAGTTATCCTTGGCTAATTGTATTATATGTGATGACTTCTATGTTGTTGGATTGGGTGAAGCACACATGGTTCTAAGTATACAATTCCTTAGGGAATTTTTCCAGAATTATTAGTTCATGGAGCTTTGTTGAATACAGTGTCGTCATTGATGTCAAAGTGGTGTAATTGTCATTCAAATCAAAATATGTGAAAATGCAATATCAGTTGTGTCTGTTACAGATGTTGCAGAATGTTAATGATATCATTATTGAAAAAGGACAACATGGGAGGTCAGAGTACATATGGAATTGGTGGTTCTTGTTTGTCTTCTACTTTTGCAAAAGTCTGAAAGCGTTTGCAGTAGTGTTTTGAGGTTTGCTGCTCAAAAGCAGAATATGCATTATACTGAATTGCCATTGTTTTTGGTACCACATTCTACCACTGTTAATTGTTATGGCTTGCGGTTTGGAAGTTAACTAAGACTACACATGAAGTATCTTAATGTACAGTTTCAACGGATTTGAATCAAAGAGCTGCAAGATAGAAGTAACAGAGAGAAATTTGTGTTTGTTGATTGACTGTGAATAATGTCTGAGTGTTTGAGTCAAAGAAGGGAAGCGTGCACTAGTTGCAGGAAGCGTGTGGAAGTAAAATAGGACCAATTAAGATCATTGTAGGAAGTGTATGCTATCATCTTACACCTACGGTAATGCATTTGATTTGGGGCCAAGCCAACTAGATGTTTCATATCATTTTGAATCAAGATTTATCCTTGGCTGACATGGCTAATTGTGGATGTTGTTAAATGGTTCTAGGCCAACATGAAATGTTATAAACATGATGGAATAGATATATATTGTGGATCATTTTCATGAAAACAAACCATAAGTGAGAGGTGTATGCATGGAAGTGGCAGGAGTGTATAGTGTGCGAACTGAGATATCATCATAGGATGTGGTCGCCCATTGATGCAGAGTAGATTGAGTGAAAGCAGATCTATATTTCTTTCTGTAATATGAGGTTGAAGCCTCTTAATCTGAGTTGGTGCTCAATGACTGTGTTGTAGCTCAGTCATAGGGGATTGGTGTCTCCTGTAGGTTGGTGCCTACAAATCAGAATTCAAGGGGATTGGTCTCCCTTTAGGGTTGCAATTCCTATGGGTTGGTGCCTGCAAAATTATTGTAAGTTCTATATTATTTTTGTGAGACTGGATTTGGGCAGTAGTTCCAAGTAGCTCTTCTCACCGTGGTTTTTCCCTTAGGGTTTCCACATAAATTTGAGTGTTCTCTTATGTGAATGTGCTCATTACTTGCATTGCCATTGATTATGTTTTCATAATATTATGGATGCGGTGGTTTAAAGTGGAAAGTATTAAATACTGATTCACCACCTCCCCCCCCTCGCCCCCCTTCTCGGGATTTGTGTGTCTAACAATTGGTATCAAAGCTAATTTCCTTGGTGAAGCTTAACAGCTTGAAGTAGATCTGGGATGGCACACACGACAGGACAAGGTCTTTCTTCAAACAAGTCACCATTATTTAATGGATCCAATTATGCCTTTTGGTGTGTAATGATGGAAGCCTACTTGATGGCATTAGGGTTTGATGTTTGGCAATCTATTGCAGATAGTAATGAAATTCTTGAAAATCTTCCGAGAGATCAAGCAGGAAAGAAAGCCTATGAGAATAATGCTATTTTATGTGGGTTATGCAAATCTGAGTTTGTCAAGATAGTGCACTGCAAAACCACAAAGGAGATTTGGGACAAGGTTCACAATATTTATGAAGGTGATGACAAAGTCAAGCCAGCAAAGCTTCAGACCTACCGAGGAAAATTTGAAAGTATGAAGATGAAGGAAGAAGAGAATATTGCTACATATCTTCTTCGGGTAGACGAAGTTGTCAATACCATCAAAGGACTTGGAGAAGAAATAAAAGAGTCAATGATTGTAAAAAAGATAGTTAGATCTCTTCCCACAAGATTTTATTCCAAAATTTCTGCTATTGAAGAAGCTAAAGATCTGAACACTCTAACAATGGTCAAACTACAAGGGATACTCGCTGCATATGAGATGAGGATTGTGAATGATAAATCTTCAAACAAAGAGGCAGCATTTAAGGCATCAAAGATAAATGAAGATTCTGACTCCAATGATGAATTAGATCCTGAAGAAGCAAACTTTCTAAGGAAGTTAACGAAACACTCTGACAAGTACAAAGATATGTTACCCTTCAAATGTTTCAATTGTGGTAAAATAAGTCACTTTGCTGCTAACAAGAATTATTATAAGCATAAGAAAAGTCTCTACTCTAAGGAAGATAGCTATTCATCTTATGAATGTGATCATTATACCTCTAGAAGTGAAATTGAAAGAGAAGATGCTCTATTCGTGGCAATGGAGACTTTAAATGGTAATACAACAATAGCAAATTTTGAAGATGATGAAGAAGATGTGGAAGTGGATCTAGAAGGAGAACTTACAGCTGCCCTAGATGAACTGATGAAAGCGAGAAAGGAAAATCAGAAACAAAATCTGAAGTTAAAGGAATCAAAAAAGGTGATTATAGATCTGAAAATTTAGATAGAAGAAGCAACGAGGATAGAAGATGTCTTGACAAAAAAATTAAAAGCAAAGGAAATGGACTATGAAAGGCTTGAAGCAGAAGTGGTATCTTAAGGAAAGGATCTAGAGAAAGCAAATGATCAAAGGAAAAAAAATATGAAGTTTGGAAAGCGCACAAAAATTCTAGATGAGATTATCATCAGTCAGAGGTCACCCCACATCAAAACCAGCATTGGATTTGATGAAAGTAAGAGCATAACTACTGAGGACCCCATGAAGACATTTGTAAAGGACCCTGATGAAAAGGCCTCCAGAAGTTCAAATGCAGAATAGAGTCTAAGGAGACTAAGGAACCCAAAAAGGAGGAAGATGCTTTCACTCCAGTCCAACAGAAGAAGAGATTCAGAAAAACAAATCCAGAAAGGCAAGCATAAAATACCAGGTTCAATTATTCCTTTTTTGGTTACTGTTATACCTGCAATCAATTTGGTCATAAGGCAATAGACTGTAGAAGGTTTCCTACAAGAAAGAATATTTTTGCAATCAAAAATGCATTTGCACCTCTATTTGATTTCAATGTCATATGTTACAAATGCAACAATTTTGGACATATTGCAAAACACTATAGAAGTACTTTTGAGAATCATCCTAAGCAAGATAAGAAAGCAAATATCTCTATTGATCAAAAGAAAGGGTCTAAGAAGGTGTGGAAAAAGAAGAATGAAGATCAGAAGTTTGAAAAATCAATGATTGCATAGGCTGCATTTCATGCACAGAATGAAAAAAAATTCATGGATCATTAACAATGAATGTTCTAACCACATGACCGGAGGCAAAAGCAAGTTTATAAGTCTAAAAAAATGGAACGGCGGATCAACAAGGCTTGGTGACAATTTTGTTGCTAAGATATCCAGAAAAGGTACATTGAGTCTTGATGGTGGAGAAACTAAGAAATATGATGTCTTATATGTTGAAGCTCTAAAGCATAACTTATTGGGTGTAAGTCAGATGTGTGACAAAGGCTATAATCTTTCATTCAATGCACAAGGATGTGAAATTAGACAAGCAAGCATTGGCAAACTTGTTGCGAAAAGAAGTGGGACAGAAAGTAATGTGTACAACCTCAGTGAGATCAAAAGGAAGAAATGTCTCATGGGACCGAAAGATGAAAGCTGGCTATGGCACAGAAGGATGGGTCACATAAATTTGATCATCTTGTGAAGATCAGTTCTAGACAAGCAGTAAGAGATATGCCTAAAATTGCAAAGCCTCCCTGCACTTTGTGCAAGAAATGTCAAGAAGAAAAATTGACAAGACCAAGATTTTCGACAAAGGAATATTCCACTACAAAGCCATTGGAGCTAGTTCATCCAAATCTGTGCGGACCAATGAGGACAAAGAGCATGCAAGGTGATAGAAACTTTATGATGTTCATTGATGATTTTTCTAGGATGTCATGGGTTACTTTCTTAAAAGAGAAATCAAAAGCCTTTGAGAAGTTCAAAATATACAAAGCTTTGGTAGAAAATGAGATTGGTTGTACAATCAAGAGTTTAAGCTCTGATAGAGGTGGTGAATTCACTTCTGATGAATTTGAAGAATTCTATGAGAAACATGGAATTAGGAGACAGTACTCTGTCGCAAGGACTCCTCAGCAAAATGGAATTGTTGAAAGAAAGAATAGAAACAATTCAAGAAATGGCAAGGACTACATTGAATCAAGCTAAGTTGTCTAATATATATTGGAGAGAAGTTGTTCATACCGCAGTATGCACTCTTAATAGAGGACAAATAAGAGTGAATAACACTAAGACACCTTATGAACTATTGAAAGGCAAACCGGCATCAGTCAAGCATTTCAGAATATTTGGAAGCAAATGCTACACCAGAAGAGATGAAGTTAATCTAGGTAAGTTTGACTCAAGATTTGATGAAGGTATATTTCTTGGTTATTCAACTAGAAGCAAGGCATATAGTTGCTACAACAAAAGATTGAAGAAGATTGTTGAAAGTGTAAAAGTAAAAGTTGATCAAACACTACACTATAAATCGACATCAAATGATGATAACAGTGAGTCTAATGGATCATACCACATCAGTAGAGAAGATAAAGAGAGTAAGCCTAAGAGATAAAATAACAAAACTCCAACAAGGTATTTCAAAGAGATCATTCTGAGAGCCAAATTCTTGGAGATAAAGACAATGGAGTTCTAACCAAAAGAAGGTTAGGAAGGAAAAACGAACAAATACATTTTGCTCTGCTATCCAAAATTGAGCCAAAAGACTTTGCGAAAGCTAGCAAGGATGAGAATTGGATAAAAGCAATGGAAGAACTAAATCAGATTGAAAAGAATGAGACTTGGGAACTTGTTCCAAGGCCTAAAGACAAAAATGTTATTAGCACAAAATGGGTATTCAAAAATAAATTGAATGAAGATGGAAAAGTGATCAGAAATAACGCAAGGTTAGTCTACAAGGGTTATGCTCAAGTGGAAGGTATTGACTTTGAAGAAACATTTTCTCCAGTAGCTAGACTTGAAGCAATTAGAGAGTTTTTGGCATTATTTGTTTTCAAGAATTTTGAAGTATATCAGATGGATGTCAAGTCAGTGTTTCTAAATGGAGATTTGGAAGAAGTTTACATTGAGCAACCAGAAGGATTTCAGTTGTCTAAGGATCAGAATTTTGTCTACAAATTGAAGAAAGCACTATATGGACTCAAACAGGCCCCCAAGGCTTGGTATTCAAAACTGGATAAGTATCTGCAGCAACAAGGATTCAAGAAAGGTATTGCGAATAGTAATCTCTATATCAAAATTGAAGGAGATCATCATTTGATTGTTGTTGTCTATGTTGATATCATTTTTGGTGGTAGTAAAGACAAAATGTGTAAGGAGTTTGCTAATAAAATGCAAAAAGAATTTGAAATGTCCATGCTTGGTGAATTGTCATGTTTTCTTGGTTTATCAATCTCTCAATCAAACATATATTCATATCACAAAACAAAGTATGTCAAGGACATGTTAAAGAAGTTCAACATGGAAGATTGCAAACCAGTTAGCACACCTATGGTTACTGGATGTAAACTCAATAAGGATGATGAGTCCTCTGCAACGAATCAAACTTTGTATAGATCAATGATTGAAGTCTATTATATGTAATTGCATCTAGACCAGACATTATGCAAGATGTGTGTATGGTTGCAAGATTTCAAGTTGCACCTAAGGAGACACATGTGAAGGCAGTAAAAAGAATCTTCAGATATTTGAAAGCTACTATGGACTATGGTCTATGGTATCCAAGAAGCACAAAATTCAAATTGACAACATATACAGATGCAGATAGAGCTAGAAGTGTTGATGACAGGAAGAGCACTAGTGGTGGTGCATTCTTTCTTAGAGATAGTCTTGTATCTTGGTTGAGCAAAAAGCAGGATCCAGTGTTCTTATCTACTGCAGAAAAGGAATACATTGCAGCAGTATCATGTTGCACTCAAATACTTTGGATGAAACAAACCTTGAAGGATATGAAAATTGAATATGATGAACCCATTTCAATTCTTTGTGACAATACAAGTGCCATCAATATTTCAAAGAACCCGGTAATGCACTCTAGGACAAAGCATTTATCAATCAAGTATCATTTTTTGAGAAAAAAAGTTGCAGATGAAGAGGTTAAATTGGATTACGTTGAGACGAAAGAACAAATTGTGGATATCTTTACTAAACCTCTCTCAAAGGAAACATTTGAGTATCTTAGGCAGATGTTGGGAGTGATATCTCCCTCCTCTTAATTCATAAGAGTAAGTACAAGTTCAGAGGGAGTTAGTCAACGACTCAATCATGAACCCTCGAGGTGTCTACAGGTGAAGGATTTGATCAAAACTCTGAAATTGATTTAAAGGAGTCTAAGTTGAGTTATGACTCCCTGCCGCATTTAGGACAGATGGTTTGCGGTGAAATGCAGTAAGATACAGTAAATGGAGTGTATAACATAGGGGGAGAAGAAAGCCTAGAACGAAGAATCTAAGAGTCCCTTTGCCATTGATGTCAAAGGGAGAGAAAGAAATGAAATGACATGAAATAACATGTAAAGTGCAACTGTGATTCAAGCTATGGAGAGAGAAACAAAATGACAAAATAAGGGGGAGAGAGAAAGTTGAAAAGAGCTAAGGAAAGAAAGATGGAACAATAATGCAAATTAGGATTGGTCATTTCCTTGTTTGCCATCAATGGCAAAGGGGGAGATTCTTGAATACAGTGTTGTCATTGATGTCAAAGTGGTGTGATTGTCATTCAAGTCAAAATATGTGAAAATGGAATATTAGTTGTGTCTGTTGCAAATGTTGCAGAATGTTAATGATATCATTATTGAAAAAGGACAACATGGGAAGTCATAGTACATATGGAATAGGTGGTTCCTATTTGTCTACTACTTTTGCGGAAGCTTGGAAGTGTTTGCAGTAGTGTTCTGAGGTTTGTTGCTCAAAAGCAGAATATGCATTGTACTGAATTGTCATTGTTTTTGGTACCACATTCTACCATTGTTAATTATTATGCCTTGCGGTTTGGAAGTTAAGTAAGACTACACATGAAGTATCTTAATCTATAGTTTCAGTGGATTTGAATCACAGAGCTGCAAAATAGAAGTGAGAAAGTGAAGTCTATGTTTGTTGGTTAACTGTGAACAATTTCTGAGTGTTCGCATTAGAGAGGGGAAGTGTGCACTAGCTGGAGGAAGCTTCTGAAGGTAAAATAGGACCAGTTAAGATCATGGTAGGAAGCACATGATATCATCTTACACATACAATAATGCATTTGATTTGGGGCCGAGTCGACTACACGTTGCATATCATTTTGAATTAAAGTTTATCCTTGGCCGACGTGGCTAATTGCGGATGGTGTTAAAGGCTTCTAGGCCGACATGAAATGTTATAAACATGATGGAATCGATATATATTGTGGATCATTTTCATGAAAACAAAGCATGAGTGAAAGGTGTATGCATGGGAGTGGCAAGAGTGTATAGTGTGCGAATTGAGATGAGAATTCAAGTGTGTTGAGCAAAATTGAGATATCATCATAGGATGTGTTGGTCCGTTGATGCAAAGCAGATTGAGTGAAAGCAGATCTATATTTTTTTTTGTAATATGAGGTTGAAGTCTCTTAATCTGAGTTGGTGCTCAATGACTGTGTTGTAGCTCAGTCATAGGGGATTGGTGTCTCCCTTTAGAGTTGCAATTCTTGTGGGTTGGTGCCTACAAAATATTGTAAGTTCTATATTATTTTTGTGAGGCTGGATTAGGGCAATAGTTCCAAGTAGCTCTTCTCAGTGTAGTTTTATCCTGCAAGGTTTCCACATAAATCTAGTGTTCTCTTATGTGAATGTGCTCATTACTTGCATTGCCATTGATTATGTTTTCATAATATTACGGATGCGGTGCTTTAAAGTAGAAAGTATTAAATATTGATTCAACCCCCCCCCTCTCAATATTTGTGTCTAGCAAGCTTATTTTCAAGTCAAGGCAGAGAGATGGGAATACATGACATGCCGCAAGTAGTCACAACCAAGAGGATATAAGAGACAAGCTTTGTGGGAAACCAATTGCTTTGTGATAAAAGGAATACCCACCATACCTTCAAATGGGCATCGCACTTATCATGTTGACATTCAAACTACCTTGGACTTTGTCACCAAATAGGGATTTCCAACACATCATAGAGTTGGAGTTAGGCACTTAGCCCATCATGATCACTCCCTACCACCATCCATCTATTCATAGAGACAAAGTAGAGAAGGCCATAAAAGAGCTTTTGGAAATGGATCACATCAAACCCAATTTGAGTCCCTTTGTCTCATCGATAGTTCTTGGACAGAAAAAGGATGGTACAATGAGAATGAGCATAGATGATTGGGCCTTGAACAAGAAAAAATCAAGAACAATTATCTTATTCTGAAGATCAATAATTTGCATGGTGTTGTCTACTTATCCAGAATTGAATTGAGGTTCAACTATCACTAGATTTGTGTGCATGAGAAGGACATGGACATGACAACCTTCAAGTGTCATTGTGCACATTATAAGTTCAAGGTCATGCCATTTGAGCTAACAAATGCAACAGCCACTTTCCCATCATCCATGAACCAAGTATTTAGTCCCTAATTAAAGAAATATGTTTTGGTAATCTTTGGTGACATCTTGACCTATAGTAAAACCTAGGAGGGCCACTTGAGACATTATAGTCCTCGAGATATTTAAACAGCAGGTTTTTCTTTGCAAAAGAATCTAATTGTAAATTTAGAATTACAAAGATCCTATATTTGGGCCACATCATTAGTGCTCAAAGCATTCAAGTTGATCAACAAAAGATCCAAGTTATTCAAGATTGGCAATTCCCCACTACATTGACCCATTGGAAAGGCTTCTTAGGCCTATGCAATTACTATTGAATATTCATTTAGGGTTTTCACAATTGGCAGCACCCTAGACAGAAATGATGAAGATAGGAGCCTTCATATGGAATATTGTAGCACAAAGATCTTTTGAGAAACTCAAACAAGTGATGTGCTCCTACATTGTACTTGCCATTACTAATTTCTCACTACCCTTTGTTGTAGAGTGTGATGCTTTAGATGAGGGGATCAAAGCTATGTTGATGCAAAAGGAGCAGCTCATAACATTTGAGAACAGAAAACTAAAAGCTATTGAGAGGACAATTTCTATTTGTGACAAGGAATGCTTGCCATTATGCATGATTTGGCTGAGTTTCAGCAATACTTAGTTTGTTGCAGATTTGTCATGAAGATAGACCACAATAGATTGAAATTTTTCCTTGGCCAATGTGATTTAAATCATAGTTGAAAAACTCACCAAATTGAAAAAATCGCCAAGCCCAAAAAACTTGACAACTTAAAAAATTGCTTAAATTTCATTAAAAACGCATTTTTTTACAAAATTCAATGATAAGATGCATCCAATAAGTCAATAAATGAGTACATAAAAGAAACAAGTTGAGTCTAGTTGTATTTGATTGATTTGAAAGCAAATTGGGTACAAAATGGCATCCTCATGTGGAATGCACTGATACTAATAGTCTAAAACAAAATGAAAATAGCAAATTGTTTTTGTAAAACTGAAAGTAAATACTACATTAATATATTTAACAAATTTACATCTTCCTCTTCCCATGTCTTGTGAAAACTAGGGGGAGGTAGAACTAGACGATATTATAGATGAAGACTTGTAGGAAAACTTGGAAACTTGGATTTGGAGAGTACCTAGAAAATCAAATGAATTGAAAATGCCTTTTTAGCAGCTGTGGGAGACCATTTTTGGACAGGTGATTTTTTTTTGCAAGTTTTTGGCAAAAACTCACCAAAAACTCAATGAGTTTTTCTCCTTTATTCGGCGAGCAATTTTGAAGAGTAAATGCAAGAAAAACTCGCCATCAAAAAAAAACCTGGGAGTTTTTTAAAACTCACCGATTACTCGAAGAGTTTTTCAACTATGAATTTTAAATGATCTTTGTCATGTCCTCGCCCATGGTTAGTCCTATTTCAATTTGGCAGGCAAAAAACAGTGTTCTTTAACACCACTTACTATTAATATAATAATAATAATATTAAATTATTAATTAATAATATTTAAATTTATTTTGGGACTGTGGCCGACCTCCTTGACAAAGGTGATTTTCTATGGTGGCTGACCTCATTTGAGGAAGGTGATTATTATCATATTACTTGTTCTTTGGCTGGGTTAAATCATAACGAATCTAGAGATTATTCTCGAGCAAATTTGCAGGGACATAGCCCTCTATGGAATCCACACCCAGGTGAGATGATCACCTCTACCTGCTGGATTTGTGATTTTTCTACATTCTCAACGCCATCTCTTATAATGTTGTCTCTGCCTACCAAGTCGTGATTGGAGCAGTGATAGAGCTTTAGCAATTTGGCCCAGCCTCTAGCTCTGGCCGACACTCCATTGAGACGTCATTGAATTCGATTCAGTGCAAGAAAGAGTTCGCGTGGCAGAAGGGAGAATCATCTGGGAAGCAACAACAATATCACTCAAGCACCAAGGAGTCTGAGTCATCTCACGAGAGTTACCTGAAGTCCATGCGACCTCTCCCGCCTGTGAACACGACTCCTCTCTTGAACAATTCCGGCACAATCCCTTGCCCAAGCTATCTTCATCTTCGATCATACATACCTAGAGGTATCTGCATCAACATTCAAGCATTCTACAGGTCGATTTGAGTATGTAAATCTATGTTATGTAACCAGTGCCCAATCCGATAATCTGCCTCAAGCCACGCATTCAATCTCCTTATTGGGACTAAAGTGTAATCGCATTGTAGTTATGAGTTTGCTTATGTAATCGCATTATAGCTCTGAATTTGCTTATCAATCTAGCAAATGCATACATTTCAGAAATCCTGTGGGTTATTCATTAATTGAATGTGGATGTGAACCAATCATTGGTCACTGTTATATTCTAATTTTGAGTTTCCAGTTTAATTTCATGTTCAATGCTTGTGATTCTAATCACTATTGTCACCAAATTTTGAGTTTCGGTTGTTTATTTTTTGCTCATTAAGTTCAGGCTTTTTACAATGGTTTTAGAGCCAAGGTCTCGAGGTCGAGCCCTACGAAGCGTGGTGGGCTGTGATGTCCCATGTGTGACGGGCTAAACCCTGATAGAAGTAACCCGTCGTGCTAGCAGGCGTGGCTCTAATAACCTAAGGCCCAACCACTGCACCAAAAAACCAACCTAGTAGTGAGGGCGGCTACCCAGGGTGTTGAGGGCGAGGTTTGTGTCCCACCAACCTCAGAGGTGAAGGCATAGAAGCCACGAGCACAGTGGACACGTGGTCGTGGAGCCCCACCATTTGGTTATCAGTACACACCTACTAGCACGACGGGCTACATCTGCCAAGGTTTAGCCCTTCACACACAAGACATTACAGCCCACCACACTCTATGAGGCTCAACCTCAAGACCTTGGCTCTGATACCACTAAGGCCCAACCACTACACCAAAAGACCGACCTAGTAGTGAGGGTGGCTACCCAGGGTGTTAAGGGTGAGGTTTGCGTCCCACCAACCTCGAAGGTGAAAGCATAGAAGCCACGAGCATAGTGGACACATGGTCGTGGAGCCCCACCATCTAGTTATCAGGTACACGCCTGCTAGCACAATGGGTTGTTGTACCCAAACCAAATTTTTTGCTTCACTAAGGCATTTTGCTTGAAAGAATATAAACCTAGTTAAATGATGTGAGAAGTTTGTTTTTGGGCAATTCAAGTATGGACTTTGAGTCAGTCTAATGTTGTGAAGATACTGGAGAATTTTGGAAAAATTCAAAATCAAGATGAAAATCATCAAATTTTTCTAAATCTGAAGCAAAGAGCACTTTTTGAAAAAGGCGCCCTAGCTTTTGGAGGCTCAGATTTTGTTTTTGAGGTTTATCACTTCCAAGAACATTTGTCTGGGATCCTGTCAACTTCGCAATGAGCTATCCAACTAGTCAACATGACGTGTTTAGCACCTGTTATGGGGGATACAGCGAGTAACAAGAAGAACGAAAAAATGGCTAACACTAGAAGGAAAAGCGTGCCTCTAAGCCAAGGGCGCCCATCTTTTTAAGGGACTAGATCAAGGCTTTTGATCAAATGACATCTTTGAGGGTTGTTTCACGCCTAGTCTAGCTTCGCGTTGCATCCGTCAGCACGTCAATCAGAGTTGTTGAGAAGCTGGAAACATGAGACGAACTCGAGGTTAAATCTTGGTTGGAAGGTCTGAGGAAAAAGCAAAAGAGCACATTTTTCAAAAGGCGCCCAAGCTTTTGGAGCCTCAAATGCCTCTTTTCTAGTGATCTCAGATGTTTATCCTGTCTGTGTTATGTCCATCTCTTCGTTGCCTGTCTCCGTCAGATCAGAAGATGACTCAGTAGCTTGCAACTGGAGGTTTAGTAATATTTTAGCTAGTTGAGAAAATGGCTATCTCAAGAGTAAAAGGAGCACATTTTGAAAAAGGCGCCCTTGATTTTGACTCATCAGATGTTGGAATTTGATGAAGTGTTGTCTTGAAGCTATTGTATGGAATGGAGCCAGCTCCACAATGAGCCAATTATCCAGTCCTGAAACTTTGTTGAGTAGAAGTTACGAGGGAGTCAAGTTTACCTTAGTAAGGAATGAAATTTATGAAAATATGGTTGTCTGAGAAAAAGCGCAGCCTTTACAAAGGGTGCTTGGATTTTTGAAGCCTCAGATCTTAGTTTTATGGATTGCAGTCTCAAGGAGTGATTTTGTTAGTTTTCGTCCTGCTCTGCAACGCAACTGTCAGCCAATTGATTGGTGATGGCAGTCAATCAAAGTCAGTGATTGAACAGAGACTCCGGTGAGAGTTGAAAATCCAAATTTTCATTAAAAATGACAATCTAGAAAATCGCCTAAAGTCAAAGGTTAACTTTTTGAACTCAAGTTGAAGAGGCGCCCATGAAAGGTGGGATTACAAATATTATTTTAATATTTAAAAATTCGACTTTGAGGGGATTATTTTAGTTGCTTAAAATAGACTATTTTTAGCATGCATGTTCAGTTAACTGAATTGCATGGTGAGTTAACTGGATTAATTAAAGGTGGCGCCCTTTTTAGGGATTATTCAACATTCAATTACCTTTTTCAAAGCCCCAATCAGATGAGTCGGATTAATTTGTGGTCCAATCATGGTTAAATTTAATTTTTTTTGAGGTGGCGCCTATTTGCATGAGGATGGACGATTTTTAGCTTGAATTTATTTATTTAAGTCTTGAATTCGCCATTATTCTCATATCAGAGTTCAGAGCAAAAGTGAATTTCTTGAGCAGTTGAAGATTCAAAGGTGCTTTGAGTTCAATTTTTTAGTGCCGAGTCCAGATTGTTCAGAAGATTAATTTTTCCAGAGTTAGATTTTTCAATGCATGCAGGTTTCATCAAATCTCAGTCAAGCATAGGCGATTTTCTACAGAAGCAGAAACGAAAAAAACAAACTTCTATCTTTTGTCTAATTTCTTCTATTCTCATCTTAAGTATTCTTCACATGTCAAAGAAAACAACAAAATATTCAGAATCTGATCATCTGGGTTTACATACTTCAGCAACAGCAGCAAAACCCATGTCTTAGATTTTTTCGAGAAAATTGCCCCGCAACTTTATTCTAAAGCTTTGTGCTTTTTTCCGAGAATTCCTTTGCATGTGGGTCAAAGACACTTCTTTTTCAAAATCGAGTTATCTGGGTTGCCTTAGACTTTTGTTCTGCACAAAACCCATGTTCCAGATTTTCTCGGGAAAAATTGCCCTGAGCAAGCTCTAGAACCCTGCTTTTCTAAACTAAAAACCTCTGCACGCCTAGCTAAGACTCATTTTTTCGATTTTTTATTGATCTGAGTTTGCTTAGAATTTAGTTCTACACAAAACCTACGTTTCAGAAAAATTTCGAAAAATTTTCCCGCCATAAGCTATCTTTAGCCTTGTCCAAAGTTTTTCAACCTTTTCGGAAAGTTGTCCAAACATACCCAACTTCACAGTCAAAAGTTCTCATTTTCAAAATGCAGTTTAATCTCATGGATTATAAGACCAAATCGGTCCTGATGCATGACTTTGTGAAAACTTCAGACACAGACTTAGGTCATGTCTATCCAGTGGTTAACCTGAGCAGTTTGGAGGGCGTTAGAAGCAATACATTGAAGAATCTTGAACGTTCTGGGTTGCTGGCAGCAGCGTCTATTCCTGTCACAACTTTCGATCTCAAGTTTGTTCTTGCTTGCATCAAGCATTACGACTCGTCCACACGACAAATCAGATCAGCTAATGGGAGAGTCATCTGCAGCCTTAAGCCAAGGGACGTGGAAAAATGCTTCGCTATTCCTCCTCATTCAGACAATTTCATTGTAGTCATTGAGGCTTGTGAGAAGATATGGTATGAAGATCAAGAGCGTTCACAAAGGAAAGTTGCTCAGAGCTGGTTGAAAATCCAAAAGACTAACATGCCTAAAAAGGTTGGTCGTGGCGAGTTCAAGGATGAAGTTGTTGTTTTGATAACTCTACTCAATTGGGTTACAAGTCAAGAGGAGGCTAGTACTTTCTGACCATGGATGTTTTACCTCATTTCTAGGATCCTTGATGGTACAGAGCACTATGACTGGGCCATGTTGATCAGCGAGTGCCTTCAACAGCAGATTACTGGATTCCTCAAAATCCACGAGTTTCATATGGTGTCTTACTTGGTCTACTTGGTTGCCTCTCAAGGCAATTTCAGACACCTGAAGACTAACGGGACTCTTGGTGTTCAGCATATTCACAAGTATTACTCTCAGTTGGAGTTTTCTAAGGCTGAACAGGATTTCAAGGCGGTGAATGATCACTTTTTCATGAGGACAGTCAGGGATCTCAACAATGAAATGCACATCCGAATTTCACCAAAGGCCAGATCAGCTATGGAGAGTTGGGCGGATTGGTTTATTCAATTCCCCACTTTCACATATATCTGAGTTTATGGTTATGTCAGAGAGCCTCTAATGTTACCTAGGTACCTGTCAGACAAAGTTCTTTTCATGGAATTTCTCAGAGAAGCTCAACATGTTCATTCTTTTCTTCGTAGTCGCCATAAGTCAACAGTTTCCTTTCCTTTCGGATGGGATATTTACACATGCAGGAGTGCGGCTAATTGCAAGTTTATGACGACCGAGCTTGAGAAATTCAACCTCAAGTACCACATCGAGTGGCGTTCTTATGATCCTTTGGGTCATTATGCAGCCAGGTTAGAGCGAGGGATTGCACATAAGCCAACACTTGAGGATTTTTGGGCAAATTGCGAGGATGAATTTGAAGTCTGTCGACGTCATTACTGCAGACTTACTATTGCTGAGATTGTTGATTATTTATCAGAGGATGTTGAGGGTTTGTCAGATGATGACAGAGAGGTTCTACTTAGCTTGTATGTCAAGGATCAAGTTGCTTGCCAGCCACTTCACTCACCAGATTGGTACGCCAGGGAGACTACTTCCATTGAGGATGTGTCTAAATCAGTTATCAAGACCAGCAAGCAGTTCTTAGAGAGTAAAAGAAAGCGCAAGGCAGTGCCAGTAGCAGAGCCGCCAGTAGGATTTTCATCATTACCTTCTACCTCGAGGTCAAGGCCTCGGGTTAAGGTTATCTTGAAGCCGCCTGAAGGAGTTAGACTCAGCGGAAACACAAAGGGGAAGAACACTGGCAAATGGAAGCAGAAACAGGTAGAAAAGGCACCTGAGATTCCAGCAGAGACAGTCATACATGCTGAACCACATCTTTCACCTCCTAGTTCGCCATGTGCACCACATGTGCATTCTATTGATATAGACTCAGAGTCGGAACCACCAGTTCGAGTAGCACCAGAGACGGTTCACCCTACACAGGTTGATACATCAAGGACAATGTCTCCTTGAGCTGATAATATTGATCATTCGTGTTGGCTCAAGAGATCTTTGGGAAGACAGAGGCGAGAGCCTTCATATCATCTTGATTTGTCTGAGTTTGGCAAACCTTATTATGGGAGGTCAAACAAGAAAATCAAGAAGCAGGTGTATGTTGAGAAGACTCCAGAATCAGAGATCGTCATAGAAGCTGCTACGCCACCAATGGGTAAGAGCTTGGATAAGGTTGAGGTTGGTGACTTTACCTTCGTCAAAGCGAATCTTGGCAAAACCACTCGAGAGACAGAAGTGAGCCTTCTCAAAATTGTAACAAATAATCTTGAAGAATGTGTCATGAAGGATAGAGAAGATAAAGCACTTCTTAAGGCTGAAAATAGTCAACTTAGACAGTATATCTCTGATCTTGTTCATGGAAATCTGAGTAAAGCACATGTTCTTCCACAAAGTACACCTGCAGAACAACAGAAGTTGGATCAGTTAGTCAATCATGGCAGACTTCTAGACAACTGGGTTGAAAACTTCGTTGTTACAAGTCGGCATCTTCTTGCGGAGTTATATCAGTTGAGGAGTGATGCGCATGGACTTCGGCAGGGAATCCAGTTGCTCAAGATTGTAGTAGCGGAAGGCATGGCGAAGGATCACGTTCTCATATCTCAGTTACCAGTCTTAGTAGTTGCGTATGATGCCATGGAAGAAGATGAAGAGAAAAATAAAATCTTCACTTGGAGAGAGCAGCATCTTTTCAGGATGGAGACATACGAGAGGATCTCTACCATGTTGAATACACTCAGAGATAATGTTATCGCAGCTCTCGCACTCATCAGCGGCTTTGTCACTCGGATCCTATGTCATTATCTTCTTGAGGATGGCACATATGTTGAACTTGATACAGTACAAGCCGAGTTTGAGAAGTTGATTCATGATAATCTCGAAGGAGATCCTGTGGCGTCTAAGTTGGATCACATCTCAGTGATTACAGCTAGTTTCAAAAGGGAACCTGCGGATGTAAAAGAATGCATGCAAACGATCAAGGATGGTGACAAAGAGTTAAAAAGGTAGGTTATCATCGTGGACAGCATCAAAGTACCAGAGGATGGGGCAATCGACCAATTCCTAGACGAGGTGATAGACCGTGATGAATGGGAGTGATCAGTCAGTTGTGACCTGCAGTTAGTTTTAAGGATAGAGTCAAGAGCAGCAGTTAACTCGACTTTCAATCTTGAGTTCTTCTTGTTGATTTCATGCATGCACATCTCTTCCTTGGGATTATCTTCGCAGGAGTTAGACTTTCACTTAGGGTTTTCGTTAACTGATGGTAGTGTTCCAATTAACTTGCTTTCAATAAGGACGTGCATGCTTGCACATTGTCCATTTAGATTAGATGTTTCGGTTAACTAATGGTAGCTTTCCAGTTAACTGTATAGTTTGCTTTATTAGGGTTTAACAATAAATCTTGCATACATTGCAAGACTATAGTTGACTCAAGGTGATTTTAGGGTTCCCTACACCTTTTCATGTCTATAAATAAGAGCTTTCAGCTCATTTGTAAATAACTTTTGCACGCGATAGTAATATATGTTGAGCCAGATTTGCCTATAATATTGCTATTCTATATCTATTCACTTTGGTTGGATGATCATTGTTTCATGTTCTTGTGTTTATAAGCTTTCTTTCATATCTACACCTCGGAAAGGTGTCGTCACCTCCTTGGGAATTTCGAATTAAGGCTTATCGTTTATTGTTACTGTGTTAATAAGCTCTGTTTCATGTCTACACCTCGGATAGGTGTCATCACCTCCTTGGGAATTCAAAAGTAGAATTCATCGTTTGATGTCGTTGCCAATAACCTTTCTCTCAGCCTACGCCTCGGATAGGTGTCATCACCTCCTTGGAAATCATGTCTTAAAGGTTATCGTATAAATCATTCCTGCTTCGTTTCCTCATGCTCTGATTTCTTGAGGGGATTGTATAGTATAAGTTAGTTAGTTTTGAGTTGTAGTTAAGACCTACGAAACTAGAAAATCCTTGGTTGCAACGTTCGAAGTTTCTCGCAAACCTTGTGCCTCTTTCAGCTGAGACAAAAAGATAGGAATTAGTTTAGTTTACTTTTCAAGCATTTTGTCTGCACGAGGGAGCTTCCCCTCCTAATTTGAAGAGCACTCATCACGTAGTGTGCATAGTTGTCCATACCAAATTGCACTCCAGAGGTGTTAGTTGTTACGCCAACGCGGGTTACATCCGTCAGGGTTTAGCCCTTCACACACGAGACATTACAATAGCCAACAAAATTGAATATGCGAAGGGTAAAAAGGATGTGATTGCTAATATTATTTCCTGTATGCCTGCTTTCTATGCCATTTCTTCCATTGTTGTTGATTGGAAAGTTCTATCACAGCCGAATATGCCAAGAATGCCTTTGCTACTAGTATTTTGAATGGGAGTGTGAAGGATGACAAGTATGTTGTAGCGGATGGCCTTATACTGTGTAAGAACAAAATACTCCTTGTAATTGAGTCCAAAATGAGGAAGAAAATATAAGGAACTTTTCATGATGTGCTCTTACCAGCTACCCCAACTTCTACAAAACTTATAGGCACCTGAGAGAGAAATTTTCAAGGTAAGCATGTTAGAGACTGCACTACTTGCCAACAGAATAAAGTAAAGCACACTTCCCCGACAAGTTTACCACAACCCTTGCCCATTCCCGGCCAGAAATTGGAAAGTATATCCATGGATCTTATTATAAGTCTTCTAAAGTGAATATTAAGTACTGCTTTTTAGTTGTAGTAGATAGGTAACTAAGTATGCTCATTTCTTTGCCATCCCTACTAAGTTTAGAGCACCACAAGTGGCCGACTTGCTTTTCAGAGATGTATTTAACACATTGCTTGCCCAAAACCATTGTTAGTGATAGGGACAACAGATTCATCAGCCCCTTTTAGCAAGAGTTATTTCCTATGCTCCATGGGGTTTCGGGGACAGGGAGTGTTGGGTACGGCGGGACAAGTTTTCGGTACGGGGGTACTTTTGGGTCATTTTTTAGGGGACGGCTGATAAAAAAATAGGTAAATTTTAAAAAATATAGGGAAATTTCAAATGTTCATAGCATAACATCGATAAAGCATTCATTCTAGACACTATATAAGCTTAATACATACCATTAGACTTGAATTGAGATTTCACATGAGAATCGACAAACAAATTAAAAAAATTCAAATGCTTTTCATTATCAATGTGCATACATATATAAGAATTATAAAAAATACCCAAAGGCTCCAAGTTTCAAATATAAAATGACAAAAAATAGAAAATATGACTCCAAGTTAAATGGGCCTTTTGCATAGGTTTTGAGGACTTCAGAAGGACATTCAAATGGGTTTGAAGTTGTTGGCCCTACTACACTCCCACTGCCTAAAGAACCCCCAATGGCTGCCATACTTCTAGGTCTACTTCTTTCATGCATTTGAACCTCAACCTCCTCACTATCATTACTAGTAATCTCACTACTGCTCATCATTTTTTTGGGTTAAGAATTGACAAGAGAGCTGCAACTTCAAATAAAGGAAAAAATAAACTCACAATGCCCTTCCTACGTGGTAAAAAAAATTGAAAAAAAGTTAAAAACTTGAAAAAATGGAAAACAAATTGAAAAATCAAAAAACAAATGTAAAATGAAGAACTTACCTCTACTAAAGTAGATTTAATGCCCTAGTCTCCCCTTTCAACTATTGTTCTCTCCTCTTTCACTTGCTGCTCTTCACCTCAAGTTTGCAAATGTCAAAATGAGAATGTTTTTTTATTTTAGTTGTTTTGATAAGTCAAGTAGGTTTGGGTTTTGTTTAAACGGGTGGGGGTTCCTTGTGGGCCCATCCATCCCCTTTTTTTTAATTTTAAAATGTGTTTTTAACAAAAAAAATAAAGTAAGATGTTGTTGGGCCATAGGGAACAGCTAGCAGTCCCCGAGACTGTTAGGGGACATCCTGGCAGTACCGGGTACTGCTAGCCATCCCCTAAGTCCCCTAAATCTGCAAAAAATGTCCCCTAGAAATGAAAAAGGGACAGCTAGGGGACGTTTCCTGGCCATCCCTGTTTCGTCCCCGGTACGGGTACGAGCCAAAAAAGGCAGGGGACGCGTCCCTGTGGAGCATAGGTTATTTCATTTGATTGGCACCAAGCTTGCTCCTAGTACTAGCTATCACCTTCAAACAAATGGACAAATAAAGATGTTAAAAGTGGACTAAAAGGCACCTAAGAAACTATATCACAAATTAGTACACAATAAGAGCTAAGCGGTTGCACCTTGGAGAGCATTGTTCTAATACCACTCACCATATGCCCATTGACATGACACCATTTATGACACTATGTGTATATGATGAACCTACCTTCACTAACTTGATCTTTACTGACATCCATGTTCCAGCAGCTAGTGACATTGTGAAGCATATGAAAGACATCTTGAGGCACTAAATTGGCAAAAAAATTATGCAAACAAGCATTACATTGAGAGATCATTTGAGGTTGGGATATGGTTTTTCTATGCCTACAGCCTTATAGGCAAACTTACATGAAACAATGAAAGGCTGAAAAGCTCAACCTCGCTTGTATGGTTATTCAAGAAAGTTGGCAGGGTGGCCTATGAGTTGGAGTTGCTAGCAAGCGATCGGATTCACAATGTTTTCCATGTGTCTTGCCTTAAAAAGAAACTTAGACAACATGTTGCTCCATCAGTTAATCTGCCACCCCTGGATGATGAGGGGAAACTTGTACTGGTTCCAGATACCGTTACTAACACACTAGAAAGGAGATTGAGAAACAAGACCATCACAAAGTACTTGGTCTATTAGAGGAGCCTACCCACAAAGGATGCTACTTGGGAGGGACTAGATATAAATGAACATTTGGTGTTGCATTGCTTGTGGGCAAGCATTTCTAGGACAGACTTTTAATTTCACCTTTTCACTGAGTCAACACATGTGGGACCAATGAGCCTATTTCTATGCTTCTCAATGGATGAGGGGTAATTGCTAAAGAGGTATACAGGTGAGGATTGGTTCCATTCATTTGTTCCTAGTAGTTTTAAGTGTTTTGAGCCATTTCCTAGAATTTACGAACTCAATTGGAGATGAGACCCTCATCATTAGTGTCCTCATGTGGGATTTAACCTAAGGGGACCTCTTTACTATTGACATTGTTCATGCCCTTGGATATTTTTAAGTGTACATATCCATTCTAAGTACCTGAGGCAAAACTTATTCCTATTTCTTAAGGGCTTTTGGACAACTATGGTGATCGTTACATATCATGCAGCCTATTGTTGGATTCAAATGTGAATCAGCTGTGCATAATGCTCTATCTCAAGTTTTTCTAGTGAGTGGTTCTCAAGTTTTCAAGTTATGGTTGATTTACTGACAAGAGGACAAGGTATATTTGCTACTTGGGCAATTTAATGTTATTACACTAGTGCGATGTTATGTCATATTGATTATTAAGTAATATTAGTGTCATATCAGACCTATTAATGTTATATTAGTGATAATAATGCTATCTCAGACTTAGAGAGGATGGCTACATCAGACAACATGCATCCACCAATTCCAAGGAAGAAAAAAAACTTGGATCCCGAGATCAGAGAATGAAACCCTTTTGGTTTCTTATGGGCAATCTCATCCAGGGATTGTATTGAACAGAAACAAATCTTTTTTCTATAGGCAGACTGATTTGTGTGACAGCTGGAGTGGTATTCTACAGCAGCATCAGTTCTGATTGAGGAAAGACCTTCTGTAAGGTGCTTGATGTAATGCTTCCACCTACTAAAAATATAAATAAATAAATTAGAACTTAAAATTAAGGAGGAAGGTACCTGCAATTTCATTAAAGAGTGATTAAGTTAAAACAAACTAGAATTAAATTAAACTTTAATTATATCAAAAGTCAAGGGGCGTTATGAACAGCTATGTCTATGAGGAAAAGAAGGTATACAAGTGAAATCAAAAGGGAGAAAGAAGCATCATTTTGGGTACATTTTAAAAATCTAATGATTATCCTTGTGGACTGTGGACTGTGCTTCAGCAATCTAAGGACGAAATCCCTAAAGGTCTGAAATTAAAGGAAGAAAATCCCCTAATTTCCATTGCTCAGTTAGTGTACGGAAAACCCTGATTCAAGCAGATTTTTAGTGAAGATAGATCACTATAGATTTGCGATAATTACCAGCAGATACAAAGGATAAGTTCCCTCTTTTGCAAAATATATTCTAAATATTATATCTAAAATAAAATAAACTGTTACAACTACAGATTCTAGAGTTGAAATCATATTTATATTTTATAATTAATTGTGCTGCTATAATTGTGAGTTAGATTTTATTATTTAAAGAAAACAAAAATTTAAACGGGACATTACAAATGGTATTAGAGCTGGATCTTGCCAGCCTGTGGGTCTTCCTTCATATGTAATTTAGTAATAAAGCTAGCAGATATGATCAAAGAGAACATAGAAAAACTCAAAATCAATTTTCTAAAGACGAAGAGATAGAAACTCCCTCGGAAATTGAGGCAGCAAAAACAAACGTGGTTAGTGAGAATGTGTAATGTCCCCTTTTCGGATTTCCCTAAATCTTGCCCTAGCATCACAAGTTTAATGTAGTTAGGGTTATAACTTACCAAATTAAATGCTTTAAGAAGATAAATGCTTAATAAATGCTTTAATGTAGTCAAGGGGCATTATGAACAGCTATGTCTATGAGGAAAAGAAGGTATACAAGTGAAATCAAAAGGGAGAAAGAAGCATCATTTTGAGTACATTTTAAAAATCTAATGATTAATCCTCGTGGACTGTGGCCTGTGCTTCAGCAATCTAAGGACGAAATCCCTAAAGGTCTGAAATTAAAGGAAGAAAATCCCCTAATTTCCATTGCTCAGTTAGTGTACGGAAAACCCTGATTCAAGCAGATTTTTAGTGAAGATAGATCACTATAAATTTGCGATAATTACCAGCAGATACAAAGGATAAGTTCCCTCTTTTGCAAAATATATTCTAAATATTATATCTAAAATAAAATAAACTGTTACAACTACAGATTCTAGAGTTGATATCATATTTATATTTTATAATTAATTGTGCTGCTATAATTGTGAGTTAGATTTTATAATTTAAAGGAAACAAAAATTTAAACGGGACATTACAAATGGTATTAGAGCTGGATCTTGCCAGCCTGTGGGTCTTCCTTCATATGTAATTTAGTAATAAAGCTAGCAGATATGATCAAAGAGAACATAGAAAAACTCAAAATCAATTTTCTAAAGACGAAGAGATAGAAACTCCCTCAGAAATTGAGGCAGCAAAAACAAACGTGGTTAGTGAGAATGTGTAATGTCCCCTTTTCAGATTTCCCTAAATCTTGCCCTAGCATCACAAGTTTAATGTAGTTAGGGTTATAACTTACCAAATTAAATGCTTTAAGAAGATAAATCTTGGTTTAGGTCCTGTAATCATGTTAGCTAATATTGGAATATAACTCATATGATCAACATAAATATCTGATCTATTTGAACCATGTAAATTCTCAACTATTTCAAATGCATAATGGGAGTCTAATCATCAAAGGAATTGGATGGGAAACATGATAAGTCCGCCTAAAGCTATCCCCACTAAGCCCAAGAGCGGACACTCACCCTCTTGGCCCCAAGTGGCAGGCACATTGGACATCCAGCATGGGGTGGTCTACTTAGTGGGTAAACTTGTATCTGCATTCGCTATCCATGTTATCCATCCTTCTTATGATTTGTGATTTCTCCAACAATCAACCATTGTAAAGGTTGGAAAGGAAATTGCAATAGGGTGCCCGGAAATCCTCCTATCTAAGCCCAAAAGCGGACACTCACCCTCTTGGCCACAAGTGGCAGGCACATTGGACATCCAACATGTGATGGTCTACTTAGATGGTGATCTTGTACCTGCTCCCCTTCCTTGCATTTCCTCTTGTCCTCCATATAATTGCTTAGTATAAATCAAACAAATCAGAATGTATTATCCATATTTATATTAAAGAATTGTAATTACTTATAAGACTCAATAATTGCTGCAAGCATCATTATTGCATAATCGTAAATAATTTATATATATAGTTGTTCCTAATTGATTTCAATCTTCCCATAATTATTTTATATGAACTTATATATACTTATATATATATATATTATTATATTATTATATTATTATATATACCATCTTCTGATTATATCTGCTGTTATTCTGAATGCAGATTTAATTATATTTGCTGATCTCTCCATATCAGACATTCATTTCATTTCCTAATTGCAGATATATTTCTCCTTCATTTTTCAGTCTTTATTTATGCCTTCCAAGAAATGTGATTCCTTTTGAAAGACACAATGTTTCATAACATATACACCTTCAAAAGAGGTGACTTTTACAAAAGGATCGTCCTTTATTAACTTTGTTAATAAAACACCAAACAAGTGCTAATACTATGTTTTATTGGTAATAAACACCAAGCGCTAATATTAAGAAATCACACCATTAGTGATCATTATGGAAAAGCATCAAATCTTCTCTTCTTGTTGTATGTATATGTTATTTAACAAAATAGCAGGATTATTAATATTGCATGATAATCATATCGCTGCTCTATAATCATTCATTTGTTATCTCATCTTGCCTTAACATGGAATCGCTGTGCTTTATCGTGTTGTTTATAATTAATATAAGCAATATTATTCACTGCATATGATTGCTGTTCCATGTATATTTATATATTTTATATAAATATTATGTTAATATATTTATTAGTTATGTATATATTTAACATTCATAGTATTATATTATAATGATTAATTATAATAAATATTTATATTTATATTTTTGATATTTATATTTGCTATTTATTTTATTTATTTATTTGTATTTCAATATTTTATACTTTGCCATTTCAAGGGCATGACAGAATGACAACTACAATTATGCAAATAAGATTGATAAAAAATTTGACTTTATGCTAAATATGATGGGGCAAATGTTACATATGATGCATAACAACCATGGGAACCAGGACACTATTGTTTGGAAAAAGGCCAAGTGCATTAAATAGAAGTATTGTCTGATGAGGAGGAAGAAGCAGAACCCAGAGTAGATGAATGTGAAACTAAATCAAAAATAAAAGAAGGTGAACATTCAAAGGGTGCACTTGTGTCCTTGTCAGGTGCTCCTAAATATCATCCTTTTCGAGTTCAGGGGGTCTTGTAGGAGCACGAACCTATAGTCCTAATTAACAATGGAGCAACACAAAATTTCATTGATGAAGGATTAGTTGCTAGAAAAGGGTTACAAACAGAAGATTTCAACAGATTCAATGTTATAGTGGCTAATAGTTTTACTATTCCGTGCACTAAGAAAGTTCAACAATTGGAGGTTACCCTTGGTAGACACAAGATGCAAGATGACTTCTATGAGGTGGGCATAGGAGATGCTGATGTGGTCTTAGGAGTGCAATGGCTACACTCTTTGGGAGAGTTTATTCAAAATTATCAAACTATGGAGTTAAGGTTCAAATCAGAGGGTAAAGACGTAGTGTTGCAAGGCATTGCTAGGTGGAGCTCCTAGAGTTATAACAACAAAAAGAATGGAAAGATGTTTTAGAAATGGACAAGTAGCAGGGGCAGCTCAATGTTTACTAACATCTACAGCCACTACAAGAAAGAGAGCTTTAGGAAGTCAAATTATTCCTTCATTAGAATTACTCCCATTGGATAATGAAAGAAAATTGATTTTAATTCCTGAGGCCGTTATAAATTTTAAAGAAAGAAAGCTAAGAAATAAAACAATGACAGAATATCTAATTCAATGGAAAAAACTTCCTAAGGAGAATGCTACATGGGAGAGTGAGGAAATTCTTCAGCATCCAAAATTACAATTGCTTGAGGACAATCAATCTCGGGAAGGTTGGACTATAATGTCCCCACCTACTAAAAATAAAAATAATTAAATGTAACAATTAATTTTAAAAGGGAAGATACCTACAATTTTATTAAGGAGTGATTAAGTTATAACAAACTAGAATTAAAATAAAGTTTAATCTTATCAAAAGAAGGTATATAAAAAAAATCAAAAGGGAGAAAGAAGCATCATTTTGAATACATTTTATACATCTAATTATGGCTCCTTGTGGAGGGTGGACTGTGCTTCAGCAACCTAAGGATGAAACCCCTCAAGGTCTGAAATTAGAGGACAAAAACACCCTAAATTCTAATTTCCATTGCTGAGTTAGTGGACAAAAAACCCTAATTCAAACAGATTTTGAGACAATTCAAAGACATTTCAGTGGAGATAGATCACTGTGGATTAGGGATAATTAACAGCAGATACAAAGAATAAGTTCCATCTTTTCCAAAATATATTCTAAATATTATATCTAAATTAAAATAAGCTGTTAAAACTGCAGTTTCTGAAGTTGATATTGTATATATAATCAATTGTGCTGCTATAATTGTGAGTTAGATTTTATTATTTAAAGAAAAATAAGGAAAACTTAAAGGGGACATTACAATTGAGTTCTAATTAGTTCAACATTAATATTATTCTATTAATGTATTTCAGCACATCTTATTATTATTACCCTATTGATATATTCCAGTAATTTTATCAACAAAATGCAGCTTCAGAGATTCTTGTTAGGGTTTACTTTGTTAATATTTTGCTGCTGTTCAATGTTCTTACTTTCCAGGCATCATTCTGTTTTTTTTTTTTTCTTTTAGAAAGAGACCATTACAGAATTCCTTTTCTTCTCTGACAAAAACACTGACATTGTTTGAAATGGTTTGAGGTCTGTTATAAAATAATTTTTTGACTAAAGATGATGAACTATATAATGTAGTGATTGTGAATCTTATTCTTGAGATTTGGTGGGTCACATGAGTTTTATGAGACAATCAAGGGTACCTAATCTAAAAGAAGTTAAAGGACCTCCTCTCTGCAATAATGACTGCAGATGGTTCTCAGGAGGAGACACTATGCAGATCCTAGGGCAACTTGCGGACTCGTTTATCCACTCTACCTCTAAATATATTTGAATTTGTTTCTATTGCTTATGTAATATCTATAGAAACTAAGAAAACTAGTTAAAAAAGCTAAGTTGCTTTTTTATCTTGTATAGAGTATCTTGTAAGATGGTTGTGCTGTGTGAACTGTACAGTATTTGGGACACTTGAGGAGAGCTAAAGCTTCCCTAAACTTAATATATGGGTTAAAACCTATGTTACTGCATTCTCCTATTCAGACCCCCATATTGCACAAATTCCGTTCTAGTATGGCTTCGGGTCCAAGACGGCCCAGGTTTGCACCAGGTCCAGCCCTGGCCCCCTGGGTTCCTTGTGGGTCTGTTCTAAGCCAGCCCAAGCTGTACCCATATAAAAACTCGAAAAAAGGCCGAAAATATTTATAAGAAATGCTGAAATCATTTTTGCTCAAGGAGTGTATTGTGAATGCATAACACGAAAGTAACCCTTCTTTAGATTTATTTGTCCCCACAGCTCATTGTAAATTGACACGATGAAATTAATAATGCCGTGTTGGTGGTGCCAATCCAACTAAGCTTTCACAGCGAAGAAAATCTACAAGATGTTTCTGCTTCCTCTTCACACAATTCTTTGAAATGACAGTAGAGTCAGTAGAGCTCAAAGAGTTTTCTTGTTTCTCGACATCAAACTACAACTTTGTCAATCATCCTACGTAGGGCTAAATTATCTTTTCAAGATTCAAATGTGAATTTAAAATTTCGTTTGAGCATGTTTAATCTCCTCAACTACATGGGCTTTTCATTGACAAAGACAAATCTCCTCATTATTTAACAATTGAGTGTGTATAATTGTGGCGTATTTTATGTGTAGCATCAACACATGGCAATATGAGCAGGAACTTGACTCAGATTATATATAATCTTATTATATTTATATAAATAATAATATATTTAATATAGATATATTATTATATTAGAAAAATGTAAATAATATATATATATATATGAACCGTATCCAAACCCAAACCCGATCTGGCAACTTAGGTTAAAACATTGGATATGTCATAAAATAAGTGTTTATTAAAAGCTTGCCAAGTACATGATATAAGGATTTATATTTAACCTTTCCATGGTGATATCCTATTCTTGTTTACATTTTGCATGTTTTTTGTAATGACATGCACATAGTTCTCTCTTACTTTGTCAGATCTCCTAAACTCCTGCCCTCGTTAAAGGCAGGGCCACTACCAAGTAGGGAGGCGTGGAAGAGTTTCGTAAGGCTCATTAGTTGGGCAGTAAAGTACTCCAATCATACTCTCCCTCTCTCTTCTACCTTTTGCAATATTCTTCAGTTTGAAGACATCCTAACCAAACTGTATATTCTTTGTGGCAGACTTGTACAATGAGATTCATTGAGATGTATCCATGTACTTTTTACTTTTGTGCTGTTATCAGAAAGATGACTTGACTTCTATAATAAATTCTCTGTATGCGATGTTCCATAAATGATATGAGTGGGCATCACACCTATATATGAGATATTTCAATTGTACACAGTTTGACAAAAGCAAGGATGTAATAATTATGGCATGATCTGTTGTAGATTGAAACCTGTTATATATTTGTGAAGTTTAATATGATCATTTGACTAAGCCATTGCACCATGAGGGATGATGTCATTATTTAAGATCCAATGCAATAGTGGGTTTACCGATTTCTAACAGTAAAGTCATAGTGCTTGCCCTATTTGATAAATGCTTCTCATGATTCTCTTGAGTTAATGATTAAACTAATAAGCTATCGGTGCTTATATGTTCTTATGCATTGGAATAAAGAAATGAAAATATTCACGAAGACACTCCAACAAGTTCGTTCAGCATTATTTTAGTAGGTTGTTGTCAGCAGGGCCCAGGGAACAAAAATGAAACTGTTCCCACTTCAGTTGGAAGATCGAAAATGGTATGTTTGCCAGTCTCTATCTAGAGGGGTACATTTTTGAAATTTTTACGAGTGGTCATAAAGATGAGTTTGGAAAAAGGAAATCCAAAGGCTCCAGCTTCCACGGAACTTGACTGTTGATCTGGAAAGGCCTGACCATCTGAACATTAAAACTTACAGTGGCATGGGCCGTTCTCCTAATTTTTGTGTTTCCTATATTTATTAAATTTTTCTATGGTGCTTTAATTATATCAACACCGACCTCATCTTGTTATCTATGTTGTTGCTGACTCCTGTACAGATGTTTTGGTTCTCTTCCGGCTGTCATTTGTATCTAGGTACCCTCCTTAGAAATATGTGGAATGTACCCCTGAGTGTTGATGATGCATATGTTTGATTATTGATCGTATGACAGATTTTCTAAAAGCTCGGATTCTCCAGTTTTTTCAATGGCTTCGAGATTATCATTCTCTGAGGAAAGTAAAGCATCACAGTTTAAAATAAAAAGATGTCTTGAGAAGATTGTTAATGGATTTTGGATGCAACACTTACTGGAGCCATGGGTGGCTTACATGTATCTAGTTCTTTCTGTTTGTACAACTTCAATTAGCAGCAACAATACCCTGAACTGTGAAAAAAATATTTTCTTCTGCTTGCTGTTTATGTGTGTTGGCTGAACTCTTTGTGGAATGAAAGTGATCCCAGTAGGCTGAGCTGAAATTTAATGGTGATACAAAGCTGAGATGATATTCGCGGGTTTGATTTGGTGCTTGTATAACTGTGGTATGACTCAAAGTTGTATGATCGGTAGGTTGGTCTCTAAAATAATATTGAGTTTCGCGTTGTGTCAATGGAAATGGGATGCTTTTGTAATCTGTGTTATGATTGATCTTTGTTCAAGCTCTCTGTCGCCTTAGAGTTGAGTTCTGTTGATTTTAATATTGTGGATCTGTTCTTCATGGTGAATCTGGCCTTCGGATCTTTGGTTTTTGTTTCTGTAGAAGATTACTTGGCCTGGACTTTCCTCTAGGGGCGGTGGTCCCATTCAAACCGATGTTTTATCTATCAACAAAATAATATTTAATCCTCTTAAGTGTGAATTATTTGAATTGTGACAGATTTCAACAGACATGGTTTCAGGGGACGGTTAGCTGTCTTTGACTGATAAAGGCCACACGTTAAGAGCTGGTGGCTTAGCACTCATAAAAAGAAGTTGAATAATGACTAATCAAAGAAAGCATGAAACATATCATGGATTTTGATGTGAATGCGATGATAATTAGTATGAAATTCCAAAATAAAAGGTGGGGCAAAGTGTTGGCTAAAGGCAGGGCTTTCCTGAGGTGTTCGTTGACAAGTGACAACCCTAAGAGAGCGAAAATAAAATGAGAGGAGTGGAGAGATACCGGGCAGATGTGAAGGGTTGCATTGCGCGGGTTTTGGCGGTGCGAGGACGAGAACGCGGCGGGGCATCCCAAGCTCCTCCTCCTACTCCTTCCTTCATCAGCAACATATTATTATTATTTGTGTTATTGTCGCCCTCCCTCTCCACCACAGTCGGCTTCATGCAGGATACGCACACCGCGGCCCTCTTTATCAACTCCTCCCTCTTTTTCAAGATTAAAACCTTCATCCTCAAACACTCTGATGGCATTGTCACTGGCACTCGCATTGCCATCCGCTTCCTTTGCCTCTGTGGCCGTACTAGCCGCCACTTGGCCCCCCCTCTCATCATAGCGCTCTCCATTACTTTTTCTACTTACTGTCTGCTATGCTGGATCTTCCTTCACCATTTCCGAGTGAGGCAAACTCCCTGGGCCGGGAGCGCATGCAATGTAAGGTAAGGGTCAAGGGCAGAAGGAGGGGTATAGGAGGTGACTAGGGCGAGGGCAAGTGCAAGTGTAAGTTCGCGTTGCGCGTCACGTTTGTCTTCCTCTTACTCTCGATACTAACACTCGCACTCATCTTTGTTAAAATATTCAAGATTGAAAGCGCGCTCTTGGGTTTTGGCTCTTGCTGTTGTTATTCCAAGAACAGTTTTTTGGTTGATGCTAGTCACAACGAGTGTAGGGAGCAAGACTTAACGAATGAGCGGAAGAAGGGAAGGCGAGGGAAGAGCCACCCATCCACGCCTACTCTGCCACTAGCTGAGCATTCCGTCCCTTTCCAATCCAAGCAAGCGACCAATCCGCGTAATCCTCTTCTTCCCACTACATGAGTGGCTAAATATGCGAGGAGGGGATGGTGTGTTCTTTTAGTATTTTTTTTTTTAAGATATTGAATGAGCATTAAAAAAATTAGATTATTTTTTCAATGAGGTAGGTAAGGTTAACTATCGATTTTGTTTGATGTAAAATAAATAAATCAGCTCAACTTTTATTTTGTCGGAGGTTTTTTTGAAAAAGTAATAGAATAATAAATATGATTAAAATTTTGTTTTTGTTGGATGTAAAAAAAATAAATGAGTTCAACTTTTATTTTGAAAAGAGGTTTTTTGAAAAGTAATAGAGTATAAATATTTTAGGATAGACTTCAATAACAAGTTTAATTAAGAAATTTGTAGAAGTGAGAGAATTTCAAGAGGTTGGAGAGTATTTTTTATATTGTAAAATAGGAGAGATGTCGAATTATGGGACTAGGTTATTAGTGATTTTAATGGTGTTTTATGGTTGTGAAGTGTGGGCTAGCAACACTTCAAAAATAAAATCAAGACAAGTAAAAATGATCCAAAAGCACTTAATTATAAGCAAATTCAAAATAAAAGTAGTGTTTCCTTAAGACATGCTTCTAGCAAAAACATGCACCTTTCTTATCAAGACAACAATTATAGTTCACTTCATAACATATCTAACAAAAGTTGAGTAGATGGAGACAAATAGATGGCCTAAAGTTGTCGCCAAGGAAGTTTTGAACAAAAGAAGAGGTCTTAAATGATACAAAACAATAAGTGGGTAAGCAAATGCATGTGCAAATGGAATATCAACTTGATTACATGCCTAAACAATAACAAAGCATAAAGACATTCGTTATGGATAAATTTTGTATGGTTATGTGGGAAAAGATGTTAAGGAGAAAGAAGAAATGTTATCTTGATGAATTTAACACTACATGTGATCACCACCAAAAGACCTATATACGAACAAATTTTACTTGGAGAGCAAAGATGTGCATAGCCTAATTGAGGACTAACTCACATCAGCTTTGATGTGAAATAGGGAGATGGAAGCAACCAAAAGAATTTGGGAAGAGAGGATGTGTATCTTTTGCTTGATTAGGTTAGTTAAGTTAGAGAAGCACTTTATATTGAAATGCAAGATATATAATGACATCCACGATAGATATGCAAATTCTATAGAAATGGTTTCTCTCTAAAAAATTTTAAAGAGGAGAATGTTGAGAAAATAGGAGAATTCATTATCATGCTTCATGGCAAAAGATTAACATTACAAAAAGATATGTTTCTTGTCGTCTAGTTTGTAATTTAGCCCCACGAATGATTTTCCAGATTCAAAAGATTCAAATTTTGAAATGTTAAATCTTTTTATTCTATTTCATTCCTATTAGTGTGGCCTATAAGGTTATGGTTAGGTTTACATCGTGTGTTTTAATGTAAGTGTCCAGCACTTGTCTCTTTTAGTGTTTTGCCAAATAGAAAGATGAGAGTAAAATTGCATGCATGTAGACTTTGAGGGTAATAAAATGAGACCTCTCAAATATCTAGTGGTGAATGTAGACACCTAAAAATGACTAACACATCTCATCATCATTTCTCGTCAATTCTTCTTTCGACTTTAATTATTTAATTTTATTATTTAATTAAGTTAACATCATTTCCCCTTCATCCTTAATAATTAGATCATCTTAATTATTTAAATTTGAATTTTCTTTTCATTTCTAATTTAATTAAATGATTCTTAATTATTTAATTAATTCACTAATTTATCATTTTCCTCCATATTAATTAAATAATTGTAATTATTTAATTAATTCATTAATTATTCTTCTCTTGCACGTTAATTAAATACTTTTTTAATTATTCATTTTCTATTAATCTTTTCTAATTCTCAATAATCAAATAATTATTTCAAATTATTTAATTAAGCTAATTATTTCTTCATAAATAATTTTCTTCTAAAGTAAATAAAATCAATATTTTTATTTATTTTTCTCATTTGCACATGAATTTAACAATTTGTTTGTTTAATTCTTTTATTTATTCTTCATGCATTTTTCACCTCATTAGTTAACTCACACTCACTTCTAGTTCACTCTTCAGTCAAATTAGTCTTATATCTAATCTATTTAGTCTAAGTTATAGTCACTCTTACTTCTCTAATTTGAGCAATTCCACTTCACTTCTCTATGCAGTCAATTCACTTAAATCATACAATCAATTAACTCCTTAGATCTATTAATCAATTCCTCTCAAGCATTATCATCCATTGATCTATATATTCAATCTCAATTACCTTGCCATGTCACATGCTTCCTTCTCGCATCACTTGGGCCCCCATATGGGTTTCCCCTTGCATCCCATCACTCCCCACTCATAGTAAAAAAAATGAAGGGGGCCCGAACATTTAATCAAAAAATATTCATTAGCGGGGTGATCATGTGTTGATTGATATCAAGAAAAATCTATAAATATAACCTTCATCCATCTCATTAATCTCTCCAAAAATCTTTATGCTTTTATGATCATTATTATTTTAAGTGCTTTGTACAAAATCCTAAGAGAAACTACAGTACCATTCTTTAAGGTGCAATTGAAGAGTAATGGAGTTAAGCAAGGTCATTGTATGAGGTTATTATTGTAGGTTTGATTCATTGTTTAAGCAATTTATTTATGCTTCAATGAGTGATTGATTTGATTGTGATTGGGTTTCTTATTGTTCTTGGTTTATTTATTCATAATTCATTTCACGTATTGATTACTTGTTTTACTTTTGTGTGTCATGATACATATGTGATTGTGGGTTAGCATGGTAGAATAAAATGTAGGATGTTGATGGTTATTGATTGATATTAGGCAATGAAACATGTAATGGATGAGATAAAATAGACAGGTATGGATAAGCTGATATGGATGGATATGAGATTAATAGATACTATGTTTTTTGTTTGTGTTTTTATCACCATAAAGAATTTTATTGTGGAAAATGGATGTATTTATATTGAGGTATGATAACCAAGGTGACTTTGGTATCCTTTGCATGGTCTATGACTCTGCAAACAAGGAGGATTATCCTCATTCATACCAAACATAATGGAACCTTATCAAAATATGTGAGAGAATTTTTGAATTTAAATAATTAAGATTGTCTAATTATCAAGGATGAAGGGGAAATGACATTAATTTAATTAAATAATAAAATTCATTAATTAAAGTTGAAAGAAGAATTGATGAGAAATGATGACAGGATGTGTTAGTCATTTTAGGAGTCTACATTTTAACCCTCTTTAAGATAATGCTTTTTACAACGTTGTTTGAAAGAAAGTGTGAAAAAATTGGTGATGACATGCCCCAATTTTCCCTAGTGGATAGAGGAATGGAGGTAAGATGCCCCCTCGAGAGGTTGACAAAAAAATTAATTTTTAGGTCAAACTCTTGAAAAGGTAGGATATACATGGTTGAGGGGTAGAAGATGATAAAACGAGGTGAAATAGGTCAGAAGGGTGCAATGACAAGTTTAAGGATGAATGGGAGAAAAAGAAAGGTGCAAAATGGGAAGAATTAGAGTTTGGATGGTTATAAATAGAAGGTTTAAGGGTCATATTGTTAATTTCTATAACCCAGCAACAGATTAATTGCTCAATAAATTCACAGAATATAATCAAATATCTGATTTATAATAATTAATACAATTGGGTTAATTAATAGCTAATAACAGCAGAAGCAAAAATAACAAGAATCCAATCACAAAAAGACAATAACACAAAATTACCCAGGAAACCCTAATGAGGAGAAAAACCTGCAAATGTTGGATCTTCTATTCAGCCTAACAGCAAACTTTTCTTTCAAAAATACAATTTTAGTTTGCTACAGCAATCTTACATATATAGAGCCCAGCTGCTTTACTTAGCGTGCAAGAAAAGAATCTTTCCTTGCTTTCTTTGGCTTTAATTACACATAAAATCACTCTTAGATTTATCTTATCCTCACAAACTCAGAAACATTCTATTAAAGAATAAAAACTACTGTTGCTGAAAATCCAACTCGAATTGCTTTAAAGCATATCTAACTCGAGTTGCTTTAAAGTGATTTAAAGCATATCCAACTCGAGTTGCTTTAAAACAAATCCACATCCCACCTTTCAAGCTACAAAAATCAACACTCCCTCTTAGCAAGGAAGGTGTTCTGCACCACACCCAACTTGTCCCTGAAGAATTCAAACTTGCTCTTCATCAAGGCCTTCGTCAGGATATCTGCTATTTGTTCATCCGTAGGAATGTAATGGAGCTTCATTATCCCCTTCTCCACACAATCTCTGATGAAGTGGTACTTGATCTCAATGTGCTTTGACTTGTCATGAAACACTGGATTCTCAGAGAGTTTGATACAACTCTGATTATCACAGTAAATGACTGTAGGATCCAACTTCTGATCAAAGAGCCCAGCTAGAAGTTTCTGAAGCCAGATAGCCTCACATGTAGCCATACTGGCTGCCATATACTCGGCCTCTGCAGAACTCAGCGCAACTAACTTATGTTTCTTGTTGTACCAAGAGACTGCTCCTGATCCCAAACTGAAACTGCACCCTGAAGTGCTCTTTTGATCAGTCGTACTGCCTGCCCAATCTACATTGGTAAACCCCTTGAGCTTCACTCCATCTAGTTGAACATACTTCAGCCCATAATCAACTGTGCCTCGGAGATATCTCAAAACATGCTTCACAGCTATCCAGTGCACACGTTTAGGTTCCACCATAAACTAACTGAGTGAGTTCACTGCAAAATAAATGTCTGGCCTGGTGTTGACTAGATACATAAAATAGCCTATCAACTATCTGTATAAAGTCAGGTCCATTGCCTCTAATCTAGAAGCATCAATCTTCTTCCAATTGGTCACAAGTGGCATTGACATAGGCTTACAGTTTTCCATCCTGAATCGCTTCAAGATATTAATTAAGTACTTCCCTTGTCCAAGGAAGATCTCTCCCTCTTTCTGCCACAACTCCAATCCCAGAAAGTAATGCATCAACCCCAAGTCCTTCATCTCAAACTCTCTTGCAAGATCTCGCTTACAGTGTGTTATGAGCTCCTCTAACCCTGTGAGAAATAGGTCATCAACATATAACACCAATATGAGAAGTTCGCCCTTCGCCTGAACATATTACAGGTTCGGATCGGCCTCACTCTTGATGAAGCCCACACTCTGCAAGTAACTTTCAATACGTGAATACCACGCCCTGGGAGCCTGCTTGAGTCCATACAGTGCTCTTTTCAACCTGCATACATTAGAATCCCTCTCATGTGCTTCAAATCCTTCTGGTTGCTCTATGTAAATCTCTTCCTCAATCACTTCGTTAAGGAAGGTAATTTTTACATCCATCTGGTGAATCCTACAACCCATTTGTGCTGCTACAGAAATGACAGCTCTTATGGATGAGTACCTGGCTACTGGAGCGAAAGTCTCATCATAGTCAACTCCTTCCTTCTGAGAAAACCCCTTAGCCACAAACCGGGCTTTGAACTTCTCCACACTACCATCTACAACATGCTTAATCTTATACAACCATCTTGAGCCCACCACAGACTTACCTTCTGGTCGCAGTACTACCTCCCACACACTATTCTTCATGATGGAAGAATACTCTTCCACCATGGCATCCCTCCATACTTGGGTGTTTGGACGCCTCTTGAAAGTTGGAAGGCTCTACTTCAATTAATTCACTCATAAGTGCCACATACACAGAATAACGTATGGGAGCCCTTCTCTGTCTGACTGAATCTTGAGGATCACCTACATATTCTTGAGCCTCTCTCAATTTTTGCTCAGCTGCCCTGTTTCTCCTCCTCTCAATAATAGGAATCTGAGGCTGAGGAATTATTTGTTCCTCTGTTTGATCATCCTACTCGGCCTGCTTGCTCTGCTCTCCAACTTGCGTGATAGAAGTTTGAGGAATTTGTGCTACCTCAACCATGGGTGAGTGTTCCTCCTCATTCATCAAGTTGCTTGACTTCTAAAGAGCCCTCTCTTCCTCGAACTTCACATCTTTGCAAATCACTGTTTTCCTGAGAGCAGGAATGTAAACCCGATAAGCCTTAGAAGTTTCACTATACCCAACAAGAATACCCTTCTCTGCAGTAGGTTCCAACTTGGTTCTCTTCTCAACAAGAATGTGACAATACACAAGGCATCTAAAGATGCGAATGTGCCCCAAATCTGGTTTCTTACCAGTGAACGCCTCTTCTGGAGTCAACTTGCCCAACACTTTGTGAGGGCTCCTATTCTGCAAATACACAGCTGTATTGCAAGCTTCTGCCCATAAGAACCAAGGCAGATCCTGATCATGAAGCATGGCCTTGGCTGCTCCAACTATAGCCCTGTTCTTCCGTTCAACAACCCCATTCTGCTGAGGGTTGTACGGAACTATCAACTCTTTCTTGATACCTTCCTAAGAACAAAAATCTTTGAAGGCATTCAAGGTATACTCACCTCCATTAGCAGACCTCAATATCTTGATCTTCCTCCCTGTTTGGTTCTCCGCGAGAGCCTTAAACTCTTTGAACCTACTGAAGACCTCATCTTTATTCTTCATGAAATATATCCACGTCTTCTTGGAGAAATCATCAATGAAGGTAACATAATACTCATATCCATTCAAGGATGTTGTTGACATGGGCCCACACACATCTGAATGTACAAGATCCAAAATCCCTTCGGATCTAGTGTCGCTGCTTGGAAAACTGGTCTTGGCATATTTTCCAAGAGCACAACCCTTGCACACCTCATGCTTTTTTGTCTTCATCTCAGGCAGCCCTGTCACTATTTCCTTAAGAATATTAAGTGCTCCATGGTGAAGGTGAGCCATCCTCCTGTGCCACAATTCTCCTATCCCTTTACAGCTACTAGCCAATGCATGTGCTGGCTCAAACTGTAATTGAAACAAGCTACCATGCCTGACTCCAATCACTTTTGCAATCTTGGAATCTTTGGGACGAATATAGACTTTTCCCTTCTCAGAGGTCACGATGTAACCCTTGTCTTCCAAAGCAGAAACTGAGATTAAATTATTTGCCATGCCAGGGACATACAACACATCCTCCACCAACAAAGGTTTGCCAAACTCCCTCTGAAACTTGACGATGCCAATACCAGTTGCATGGTACTTGGCATTGTCTCCGAGCTCAATATAGAAATCCAAATTCTTCTCCTCCAACTTGGTGAAACATTCTCTGACTCCCGTCATGTGGCAAGAAGCCCCACTGTCAATATACCATACCTTGTTGGCAATTGAACTTGAGAGACAGGCAATGAGTGAAAACTCATTCTCAAATCATGATGCAAACTCGTCCACCTCTGTTGTAGCAGCAAAATGCTTCTTCTGCTTATCCTTATTTTTCTTATTTAGACATTGACTGGCATAGTGACCCATCTAATGGCAGCAAAAACATTTAATCTTGCTTAGATCTTTCTTCTTCCCACTCTTGGAAGAAGAACCTTCCAATTGCTTTTTATTGGACTTCTTCTTACCCTTGCTTGCAAGAGCAAGATTTTCTTCATCGTGACCCTTCTTCGTTTGATCTCCTCGATGAGCACCTTCACGGATCTCCTCTTGAATAAAATCATCCCAAAGTCTTGCCCAATTAGGTAGCCGATCTCTGCCAACAACACACTTGACAAACACTTCCCAATGCTTCGAAAAACCATTCAAGACTATACGCACCAACTCATCTTCATCAATCGTCTCTCCAACAGCAGCAAGCTCATCCCTGACCTGTGTCAGCTTGGACAAGTAAGAGGTTACACTCTCGCCTTTGGACATCTTGGTATTATGCAATTTGTCCTTGAGCATCATCTTACGACTCTGATAGTCGCTCTGATAAAGTTTTGTGAGCGTATCCCACATCTCCTTGGCAGTGTCTTTCCCCAATAAATGAGGAATTAAATGATCTCTTACTCCATCCAGGATAATCCTCTGAGCCTTGGCCTCTTTGACTTCATGCGAATCTAAGGCAACAAGATCATTTGTTGGTGGTGTCACTTATGTACTAGCATAGATCCACAGCCCATTCTCCTTGAGAACGGATGTAATTCGAACCTTCCACTGCAAGAAGTTAGATGCACCCTCAAGCCTATCCTCGTATCAAACACTGGTTGCCATAGCCACAAAAGAATTGGAGACAAAAATCTAAAAAAAATTCTTGAAATCTGCGTCACAAATATTGGCTTCGTATTCAAAGTTTAGAGCTCTGATACCATGTTAATTTCTATAACCCAGCAACAGATTAATTGCTCAATAATTTCACATAATATAATCAAATATATAATTTATAACAATTAATACAACTGGGTTAATTAATAGCTAATAACAACGGAAGCAAAAATAACAAGAAGCCAATCACAAAAAGACAATAACATAGAATTACCCAGGAAACCCCAATGAGGGGAAAAGCCTGCAAATGTTGGATCTTCTATTCAGCCTAACAACAAACTTTTCTTTCAAAAATACAATTTGAATTTGCTACAACAATCTTACATATATAGAGCCCAACTGCTTTACTTAGCGTGCAAGAAAAGAATCTTTCCTTGCTTTCTTTGGATTTAATTACACATAAAATCACTCTTAGATTTATCTTATCCTCACAAACTCGGAAACATTCTATTAAAGAATAAAAACTATTGTTACTGAAAATCCAACTCGAATTGCTTTAAAGCATATCTAACTTGAGTTGCTTTAAAGTGATTTAAAGCATATCCAACTTGAGTTGCTTTAAACCAAATCCACATCCCACCTTTCGAGCTACAAAAATCAACACATATGTCCTCATTTGTACTTATCTTGTTTATAGACTTTTAAAGCTCCAAAGCCATTGAGAGTGAACCAATTGACGCTACGGAAAGAATTCTAGTTGCAGATCACCATGTTGAGTGAGTCCAGACATATGGGCGAGCAGCTGACGCACCCCACATGATACATACCTAACTCTCCACTCTTAATTTTTGCTTTACATACATTTATTAGGCCTAAAAAGATACAAAATTTGATTACAAAGCATAATTTAATTTGGTGCAATTGATGCAGAAATCAACACAATTGCGATTTGGTCCAATTAACACATGATTCATCACAATTGTTGCACTTCGATGCATTTTTTTTAAAGTTCACACATGATTAAAGGTAGCGCAAATAATTTTGAGCCACAATTAATGGCTATTTCAATGCAAATAAAAATTTGTGTCATAACTGACGCTGAAAATGACCCAATTGAAAAATTAGTTCACAAATGATCGGTCAAATGAAGTAATTAAAAATTGTGTCAAATTGATGGATAGAATGATGCAAATGAACAATTAATTCCTTGGTCAGAGACAAAAACATGTATGATAGGGCTTTTGCAAATTCTCAAAAATATGACTGACAAAGTGTACGTTATGGTTGTAGGTTACCCTAGAGCCATTGATATTGTGAGAGACATATCCAAATGTGCTTACGCTAAGGTGGCAACTAACAGACGATGAGTATACATTCTTAGTTGTAGTAGGGTTATGGAACATCACCTATATGCCCAAGATTTGGGTTAATAAGGGGATGATGGTTCCTTTAGTAGAGAGATGGTATAGTGAGCGAAGCACATTGCTATTACTTAACAACGAGGCAACGATCACCCTTGAGGATGTATTGAGGATCTTGAGGATTTTGATCCACATTGCATGTGTTGTGTATGACACAAACACTAAGGAGAGTGCTTTGAGTTGATTGTTCATAACTAATGACTTGGGCATTAAGGATTATGAGATAAGATTGAGTTATTTGATGACACAATTCAATGCACTTCCAATGGTGATGACAGTAGTGATATGTGGGGTAGTGGTGCCATATAAGAGAGGTTAGAGGTTCTCGATTGGCTATGAGAGAGTGTTGGAGAGGATGTTGGATAAGGGGTTCACATATTCATGGGTTCCTTGTGTTTTGGTTATGTTATATCATCAGCTACATTAGGTGGCATACAAGTTTAAAGCTAGTATAAGATGTGAGGTGACTCTATTACATATTTGGGCATGGATCACATCGTTGTGACTAAACTAGTGACAAATAGAGCACAAGCACCAGGATTACCATATCTGTGGCACTATGATGGTGTTTTTACCCAATGTAAGTTAGGCAATGTGTCATACTAGAGGTGAGTTTTTGATGATTTGGTTTCATTCACATGGAAGTTGTAGAGTTAGTGTGAAGCATGGTTTGATGATGGGGAGCACCTTCCATATTATAGACAGACATGGTACCTAATTAGTTTAACTGTTCATATCATAGAGTTATATCTACTAGAGTGGGTACTCTAGTATTTTGGGTAGAGATAGGTTGTCTAGGTCAAGGAGGCGACTTATGCAAGAACACAATGAGAGATCCCTCATTTCGGTCCCATGATTAGTCAAGATATAACAATAGTTGACTTTGAAGGGATAGGTCTAGTATAGTGGGATTTATGGTTTGATGTGCTGGATGTGGGTATGACTCTTAAGTATGATACTTGGTAGGCCAGTCAAAGGCCAACTTGATTGATAGATCCAACAAGAGGAGAGGTCAGATAGTGGGGAGATGAGGAAGGGAGATAAGGAGAGTGCACCAATGGATCAATAAGGGAGATGATGGGAGAAGGAGGAGGGGGTGGAGGTGATGGTTTCCTAAGTGTGGCAGTAGTGTTTGGACATGCAATAGGTGCAATAGCCAACAGTGCAACAACCAATAGGGGGCGATGGTGGATAGGGGGTTGGTAGGGATGGAGGATAGGTTGTCATCCTAAAGGCCTAGGCAGCGAGTTTACAGGTGCAAGTAGTCAAAGTGTAGGCATAGCTAGCCCTCATGATAGCAAATAGAGATGCAACGGTTATATGTTGCCAAAGGATAGAGTGGTCCCTACTGATGGTCAAGGACACTACACAAGGATCAACGATAGAGATGATTGTTGAGATTACTCGGTCAGGCTAGGAGGCATTGTATTATAGGTCCTTATATGAGAGTGTAGTTCCTCTAGAGCATCGAGCTCCCTATTTCACATGCATTAGATTAGAGAGATCTAGTTATAGCTCTCGAAGATCAATTAGCAAGGGAGTGGTTGATCCACCACCAGCTAGACTGCCACTAGGATAGGGTGATGATAGAGGCTAAGCAAGGACACAAGGATAGATAGTGGCAAGACCATTAGGTTCTCAACAACTAGCACCCTCCCATTCTAAGGGAGGGAGTTCATCATAGGCCCTATTTTACATATGATATTTTTATAGATACTATATCGTTTTTGCTTGAGGGATGATTGTATTTGTGTATTTATGGCTCATGAGCCCATGTACAAACATATTTTATTGATGTATCATGATACATTATTATATATATGAGATAATTATTGGTGGTGACATCTATGTGTGTTATGTGATATATTCTAGTTTCTATATGGTGATGTATCCTATGCTTTGCATTCTATGTGATAGTTTATATTCATATGATGCAATGTTATGATTACAATCTATGCTCATGTATGCAAGATTTTTATGCATGTGATGATATTTATGTATGAGATGTGATACTATGATTTGATTATGGATTTGATATAAATTTGTTGACTTAACATGTTTATAGATGCATGATATGTGTGAATGCTATGGATGACTTATTTTATTTTTGTGTGTCATAATACATATGTGATCATGGGTTAGTATGGTATAATAAAATGCAGGATGATGATTGTTATTGATCAATATTAGGCAATAAAATGTCTAATGGATAAGATAAAATAGATAGGTATGAGATAGAATAATATAGATGGATTTGAGATTGATAAGTATTGTGCTTTTGATCATCATATAGCATTTTATTGTGGCAAATAGATATATGTATATCGAGGTATGACAAACCAATGTGACTTTGGTATCCTCTGTATGAACTACGACTCTACAAACAAGGAGGATTATCCTCATTCATACCAGACATAATAGAACCTTATCGAAATATGTGAGGGAAATAGTCTTAAAGCATGATACTCCTAGTACAAAAAGGTATTAAATCACCTTCCATACAAAGGATGATTGTTAATGCTAGAAGCCATTCCAACACACACAAGGAAAGTATCTGCCATGGCAATGTTATAAGAACATTCCATAAACATGACATATAAAAATAATGAACCTGCCTCATTCTTGCTCCTCTAATCATTTTAAGATATCCTCAAGTAGCATAGGAACGGGGCATATGATAAATCAAGCAATAAAAAGACTCATTGACCAAACAAATCAATAACAATTAGATTTTCTTTCCAAAAGATATGTGCACAAACTGGATAATGTCTATTGGAGGAAGGATGCATCCATTAAGGCGTGATAGTTTGGATAAAGGTGGCTAGAGTTGGTTAGGAAATTGATTGGTAGGTAGTAAGCTAGTTTAGCAGTAGTCTTGTTTGTATTTTTTATGAAAGATCGATGCTTTTAGTTAATACATAGTTTTTTCTTGTATAAGTGTCATGTCTAGGCAATGACAATTTATTATGGATATGGTGGGTGAGCATGATTTAGGATTATTATGGTTTGTGGTAAGTGGATAGTTCTATTATGGATAATGTGTGATGGTGTCATGGTGACTGTGAAAATTTTCCCTCTAATACTGACTCCAAGGATCCAATCTGAAGAGTAGGTCAAGGACACTAAATATTGATAATTATCAAGCCTTGATAGGGTGGTAGATGGGTGCATGAAAGTATTTTATTATTGATGAAGAGGATTGAATGCTAACAGATGATGGATAGTGACTTACTACACATGGCACCTGTAAATATCTTATCACCATGGCACTTTCCCAAGGCACTACCGAAAGTGGTTTTCACCATAGGACAAATTATTTCTCTTTACTTTTGTCATTTTCCTTTTTTTGTATATTTTTTATTAGTATACTATAAGGATCATGCAAATAATTTCTTTAGGTGGAAGTTGTTGATAGGATCTTCTAGTGATTCACCCTTAGGTGTGACAAGTTGGTATGCTCTGGATCCATAAGCTACTATAATGATAAAGGGCCCCAACCAATTAGGCTCAAACTTCCCTTTCTTTTTTCAATCTTGCTTATTTTTCTTATATTCTCTTTGAGGACTAGATCTCCTATCTCAAACTTGTGTGATATGACCTTCTTGTTAGAGTTATGATGAAAGAGGTTTGGATAAGTATGCAAATGATTTAGTGCATTAAGGCGTCTTTCACCTAATCATTCTAAGCCATGTAGTGTGGAAACTTTGTACTCTTCATCATCAATGACATGTTGTAGGAAGACCCTCGGGGATGGAAGTTTGACCTCAATAGGAAAAATAGATTTGATTCCAAAAACTAGTGAATATAGGGTGGCTCCTGTTGGTGTGTAGATACTGGTTCAGTAAGCCCATAAGGTAGGATTGAGTTAAAGATTTCAATCATGGCTAGCTTCATTAATTGTATTTTTTAGGATATTTAATAGTGTTTTATTTAAAGCCTCAACTTGACCATTACTCTAAGGGTGGTATAGAGTGGAGAATTTGTGTTAGATATGGAACTTATGGAAAAGATCACAAACATCTCGATTTTTAAATGGTCAACCATTGTTAGTGACAATGGTGGAGGGCACACCATACTGTAAAATTATATAGTTTAGTATGAACTTATTTTCTTTCCCATGATGTACACGAGGGGAATGGCTTCAATCCACTTTGTAACATACTCTATGGTGATGACGATGATGAACTTATGGCCATTAGAGGATGGTGGTGGATTTTCCCTATGAGGTCAAGTCCCCATTGTGAAAAGGCCAATATGTAGTAATTGGTTGCAACTCCTGTGCTAGTGCATGAATGAGATCTCCATGTTGCTAACACTTCTGATATTTTTTAGAAAAATGATAGGCATCTTGTTTTATTATAGGCCAATAATATCGAGTTCTCATAATTTTTCTTAGCAAGAGTAGGGCCACTTGAGTATGCCCGGTAGATACCATTGTGTACCTCATGTAAGGTAGTGTGGGCCTCTATTGACTTAAGATACCTAAGGAGGAAACCATTGAGACTCCTTCGATAAAGTGTATTATCAAGTATTATGAAACAAGATGAGCATCAAATGAATGTTTTTTGTTTGGTGGATAGATTGAGTGGAAGGGTATTTTGATAGAGGTAATTATAAATGTCTTGATAATTGAGAGAGTTCGGACCAATGATTTCACACACAAGTTCATAATCTAGGACATAAAAAATGGGGATCAAGAGTTGTTCTGCCAAGAACTCACAATGTTGAGTGTTGTGTGGCATGTCTAAAAGAAACCTAATAGTTTCCATTGCATCGAATAATTTGTTATTTATCCTTGGGATATGCTCAAATGATATTTGTTTGAAGTCATGTTTGAAACTATTAACCATTTTCTTGTAGGGCTATAGTTTCTCATATTTGGTCTAATAGTCATCATTTACCTGTCCAATAAAAAGTTGGGAATCACCATAAACCTATAGCTCCTTAAGTTGCCATTATATTGACATTCTTAGTCCAATGATCAATGCCTCATACTCAACAATATTGTTTGTGCAAGGGAATGCCAACCAATATGATTTCAAGATACAATTGCTTTATGGTGTTATGAATGATATGCCTAATCCTAAACCATGTTGAGTACATGAAACGTCAAAATATAGTTTCCACAAGTGAGTGGGGATTATAGTGAATATTCCTTCATCCAAAAAAAATTGATATCATTGGATGATCTACAATTGTGGGGGAATTTGATAATTGATCAACAATCACTTGTCCTTTGATATCTTTTCTTTCTACATATTCAATATTAAATTCACTTAGGATTATGACCCATTTTCTAATCTTCTTGTGAGTGTTGCTTTGTTTAAAAGGTACTTGAGTGGATCAATCCTAGCAATGAGCTTGGTTTGATGATTTAGCATGTAGTGTCTTAGCTTTTGGAAGCGAAAACAATAACTAAACATGCACGTTCAATAGGAGTATAGTTAAGTTCATAGCCTACTAGAGTGTGACTGATGTAGTAGATGGCTCTCTCTTTGCCTAAATAGTCATGTTGGGCAAGGAGAGCTCCGGGTTTCGATGTAGTATCAGAGATGTATAATAGCAACGATTTTCCTTGAATTGGTGGCATCAGTATTGAAGGAGATGCGAGGTAATATTCCAACTATTGAAAAACTTGTTGACAATTATAATATCATTTGAAGGTGTCACCTTTATGCAATAGATATGTAAAAGGATGACACTTGTCAACTAAACTTGTGTAATAAACCAATTGATTGATTATAATTTCCCTTGTAGACTACGTATTTTTTTGAGATTTGTAGGTGGAGGCATCTCAAATATGGCTTTTACCTTTGTACGATCAACCTCTATGTTTGTGTGAGAAACAATATATCCTAGTATTTTTCCTAAAGTAACTCTGAAGACATGTTTCCTTAGATTCAATCTAACACTGTATTTTTTAGCCTATTGAAGATTTTTGCAAGACATCTAGATGACCTTCTCTTATGGTCATTACTCATTGATAGGTCGTGATGAGCCTGATTAATAGCTAGTTTTATCTTGTTTAGTTCATATCTTTTAAATACTTTAAGTTTCTTATTTCATATACATTCCTGAACTTATATACCTTTTATATCTTTTATGCCATCCAAAATAGAATTTGATGAGTGGAAATATGATTATGATATGATGATATTTGCATGGATGAATGTGTGAATGTGTATGAAATTCAATGTGAATCTATGTTTAATTCATGATTGTTAATGGTATGTATGCTTTAGATGAAACTAACTCCTTGCAACCAAAAGAATTGCAACCCACAACAACTAGAGAACTCAACATGTAGCCAAAGGATTTCAGGCCAATTGCAGGGGAGATTCTATGAACGCTAGAAATGTGACAATTGTTGAAATGATGGAAGTGATCAGTGGAGTGTTCAATTGTGAGTCATCAGAGCATTCAATAAGGTGATGGAGGAAAGAAAAGTTTGTAGTAATCAGGAAATTGATTTGGTTGTTTACACAAAGCACATCTTTGTCATTTCATTAAATCAAAGTTGCAAACCTATTTGTCTTCTTCTATCTTTTTTAGTTATAGTTTTAGCTGCAAATACTTTGTCTCTCTCAATTTTGAAGGAGAGAGAACATCATTTAATTTTTGTTTTCATTCCTCATGCAAATAAACCTCCTTCCGAACCTATATAGTTGGATCAATGGTTGAGGAGCAGATCTAGTTGGAAGATATGTTTTGATAATTATAGTTTTGTTTCACAGACAATATCTTTGTTAGTTTTTGTTATGCATTCATGAATGAGAAATCTTTGAAGGTTCTTGTCAAATTGTAGAGTTCAATATATGCAATAAAGATATTTCAGTTTAGTGTTATGATTAGTTGAATCAAGTGTCACATATTTGGTTTCTCCTATGGGTACAACAACTTGGGAAAGGCCACTCAAGGTATTGTTCACCCACCTTAATTTTTGTTGTTAATTTATATGTTTATATTATTACACCCATTTTAATAGATTCCTCATTACATACACGTGAACGATATTTATTCTCATGATTTAAATTTTGTAATGCATGATTGAGTTGTCCTCCAGAGTTAGTCAAGTAGTTAGAAGTAAGAATCAAAAGTGATATTGAAATTACAAAGTTTAGGTTTAGTAGTTAACAATTACAGTGCTTAGTCGAAGGTACCCACAACATCGGTAGTAGATTAAGTTATTTCCCCTATTTTGTAGTCTATGCTTTATTTTCCTTTTCTAGTCTTTATAGTTCTTCTACACATGTGTAAACCATCTATACTTGATGATATAGGTCATGTAGAGTCTGTGAATGCACATACAGTGCCAACATCATCAAAAACTTACGAAGCCCTGGTTGATAATTTAATGGAGTCTTTGCAAGGGTTTAGTGGGTTGTTCAGTTAGGAACCCTTCCTCTGAATTGTGTGTCTAACACCAAGTTAACTAGACATTAGTGAGGCCTTACATTTTTGGTGTCGTTGTCGAGGATGGTGCTACATTCAAGATTCTCTTGTGTTATTTCAAGATTCATAGTTAAAAATTTTTCTTCAACATTAGACTAATTAGGATTTAGTTATTAATACAAAAACACTTTACTATTATATGTGGAGGTGGTGAGATGTAATGGGAATATTTCTCCCCTCAACATTTGAAGCTTTAGAGGATACTAGTGATCATAGTAAACATAGAGATGGTATTCCTGAAGAAGAATCATCCCTAACACCAATATCCATGTTAGATGCAGAGGAAACTTCCCACACACATATCATCACCATGGATGATGTTGTAGTGGAAGACCCACTAGAGCATGTAACCTTTGAGTTCCCCACTGCCAACCAAGAGAGAGAAAATGCATTGAAGAACATACCTCCTTCAACATTACCTGTCTTCTATGGGTTGGTCACGAATGGCCCAGATACATTCCCTTTTGAGTTTGATTTGTTGTGCAGAAGTTATGATTATACTACATATACACATAGGCTCAAACTGTTTCTAGCAACCTTGAAGGATGTTGCTCTAAGATGGTTTATGGGTTTGGGAAGAGATGTTGTTTCAAATTGGAATACCATGAAGACAAATTTCTTGGATAAGTACTAGGACTACTGTAGAGGAATAGACAGGAAGAGAGATGGCATATTTAGGATGTCACAAAAGGAGGATTAATCCATAAAAGACTACATGGAAAGGTTTCAATTTTTCCTTAAGAAATCCCACTAGAACAGACTCTCTGATGAGTCTTTAAAGTTGATATTCTTAATGAGGATTGCATGGATGCACTTAACCTCATTGGGGCAGGAGATATCTCTCAAGCACAATTTGAGGAGATTTGCAAGGCATGCAAGAACTATTCGAGGTCTTTCACAAAGAAGGTTAGAGGAGATGGGGTATCTTCCATCATCAAACCATCCAATGGAGTATTTAGAGTTGAATTGAGTAATCATATATCAAACATGAAGGAGGATATTATCATCCATCTAGGTACACAACTAGACACCCTCCATATCAAAAAGAAGCACTTGAGGAGGCAAAAGCGGCTCTTACAAAATACTACCTACATTATAGATAAAGAAGGATTAACTGGAAATGCAAGGTGGCCAGTATCTTTGAAGGGACATTAGAATTTCATGCATTAGAAAGACAAGATGGACAAGTATTCTACATAGCTCAAATGAAACCATGGTATCCAAGACAAGGTATACCCCGAGATCCTTTGAATTATAACATGTCATTTCCTAGTAACAATTCAAATCTTCCTAATTGGAATCCTCAGTCTTGGGCCAACATGCAAAACCAACAATGGAAAATTCCTCAAACCAGTTGGAACCAACAACAAAAAATATGTGGCCATCACAAAATTACCAAGGATCTAACCATAATTCCCAATGGCCACCTCAACAAAAGCAATGGCAACCTCAGTGGCAAAGAGGCCAACAATGGAAAAACCAAAACATGAATTATTTGCATCCATAGTAGCCTTTGCAACCACAACAAAAATCCATTGTGCCAAACCAAACAAATCCAACACCACAACCACTTAGAGTACCTCAACTGCCAGCACAACCTACCCCTAACCCCAATAAAAGCATTTTCAATAGGCGTACGCTAATGAAGTTGTTCAATACTCTACTTATAGGGTAGAGGTGAGTGATGCCCACCTTAGATCAGGGAAAACTTTGGTTGGACCTTCATCCCCTCAAATCACTAAATTGATTGTTGAAAAACCCCCCAACAAAGACCTTGGACAATCAACCTACGGGCCATGATTCAAATTAGGTTAACTAAACCAATCCAAGTCCAGACCCCCCATTCCCTGAAAGATTAACAATTCAAAGACATCAAACACAAGTTGAAACTGACTTGTTTGGATAAATTAAATATGTTTGTATCAAAATACCCTTTATCCAAGCCATTAAGGAGGTTCCTATCCATAGCAAAATAGTGAGAGAACTCTGGCTTAAAAATCCAAGAAGAAAGAGGAAAGATCCTTAGATTGTACAAGTCCTAGGACAACTTGCAAACATTATGTTGGGAAACATAATTGTTCCCAAGCATGTAGACCCTGGGAGTCATGTAGTGGATGTAAAGATAAATGACACTTTCATTAAGAACACCCTAATTGGCTTGGGAGAAGCTATTAATTTAATGACCAAAGAGACCATGAAGTTGTTACAATTGATAGAACTCAAACCTACACCTATTGTTCTATAGTTGGCAAATAGGTCCACAGTTAAACCTGAGGGTATAATTGAAGACTTGGTAATAACACTAGATTCACGGGAGTACCCTACATATTTCATGGTGTTACAGCCAAATGCTAATCTTGTAGGTTACCCACTCATTTTAGGGAGACCTTGGCTGGAAACAATAGATGCATTCATAGGTTGCAGGTCTAGGAATATGATTATCTCTAATGGAAATGTGACTACAAAATTAGTCCTTTATCCACCATCCTAGCCACATGGAGACCTATAAAAAACCATTTGTCCTACCCTAGATGAGGAGGATCAATAATCCTTATAAACCTTGATGAATATTAAATGCAATCCCTTGTTAGAACACCAAGATGAGGATGACTTGATAGTAAACATCATGCAAAATGATTATGGTAGGGACCCGCAGCATCAAGACCACTTGACATGTTTCCAAGATCCTCTATAAAATATTATCCCCACCTGTCCATTTGAGTTAATTTCCCAAATATTTCACAAATTTTTACCTCACTAATGCATTCCAATTAAATAGGACTAGACATCTCATCAGTGCAAACAACATCCAAGACTTTAGAGATCATGTCAAGTAAAACATTGAATATTAACATTCAATTGACTGATATACAAAAAACATCATTGATGAATGTGTTGCAATCACACACAACAACCTTTTCATGGGATTATCATGACATGAAGGGGATAGACCCAAAATTGTGCATGCATATGATTTACATCAATGATGATTTTGAACCCATAAGACAACCACAAAGGAGAATGAACCCTACATTCAAAGACATAGTTGATATTTTTGTGCAAAAATTACTTGATGCAAGCTTTATATGTCCTATCTTTGATAGTTAATGGGTGTCACCTCTAGTAATTGTTCCAAAGAAAGGAGGAAAGTGGAGAGTATGTGTAGACTGCCAAGAATTAAATGTTGCAACTAGGAAGGTCCACTTTCCACTCCCCTTCATTGAACAAGTGCTTTATTCATTAGCAAGAAAAAAGTACTTCTCCTTTCTAGATGGATTTAGTGGCTACAACCAAATTAAGATTTCCCTAGAAGACCAGGACAAGACAACAATTGCATGCCCTTGGGGCACATATGCTTATTTTGTCCTGCGATTTGGCCTATGTAATGCACTAGCCACTTTCTAGAGGCTAGTACTGAGTATATTCTCAGACTTTGCCCATGATTCCATGAAGGTTTACATGGATGATTTCACAACATATGGGAATACATATGATGAAGCACTTGGAAATCTAGAGAAAGTGTTAAAGAGGTGTCATGAAAACACCTTATCCCCGAGTCATGAAAATGATGATGACATAAGGGATTGTATTGGGACATTTTGTGTCAAATGAAGGAATTCAAGTGGACCCCAACAAAATTGAAGTGATATCAACACTCCCTGTGCCTCAAAGATAAAAAGATGGTAGAAGTTTCCTAGGACATGTTGGGTATTATAGGAAATTCATTTAATACTTTAACAAACTTGCAGCTCCACTATTTGTTTTATTGTCCAAAGATGTAGAATTTGAATGGACAACTACTTGTCAACACTCTTTTGAAGCACTTAAGAAAACATTGACTAAAATCATTGTCTTGAGAGGACCAAATTGTACCTTACCTTTCCATATCCATACAAATGCTTCTGATTTTACTATAGGAGTTGTACTTGGGCAGAAGGAAGGCAACAAGGAGTATGACATATATTACATCAGCAAAAATCTACTAGGGGTAGAACTCAATTATATTGTGATAGAGAAGGATATGTTGGTAGTGGTATATGCAGTAAACAAATTCAAGCATTATATCATAGGATATCTAGTGTTCATACACACTGACCATACAACAATTAGGTATCTAATGAACAATCGAGTGGTTGGTGATAGGCTTATAAGGTGGTTATTGTTGCTTCATGAATTTGACATTACCATTGTGGATAAGCTAGGAAAAACATATGTAGTGGTATATTTTATATCCAGACTACTAAACAAATTAGAAGAAGATGTTGTTGATAACTCATTCTCATATGAGCATTTATTTGCTCTATCTCTACATACACCTTGGTTTGCAGACATTGCCAACTATCTAGTAGCAAGAAAGACACCACCTCATTTCTCCCCTAGAGAAAAGAGGCAATTGGTTCACAAGATTTTTCCCTACTCTAGATAGTTGGATACTTATTTTACACAGGTCGAGATAACATTATGAGGAGATATATCAAAGAAGATGAAGTATATGACATTCTCAGAGCATGCCATGATGAACCCTATGGGAGACACTTTGCAACAAAGAGGACAATTCTTACGATTTTCACCACTGGTTATTATTGGCCAACTCTTCATAAGGATGCAGTAAAGTACATAAGGGGTTGTGATAGGTGTCAAAGAATGGGAAGGCCAACAAAAATAGATGAAATTCCATTGCAGCCACAGTTAGCAATAGCACCATTTGATAAATGGGGATTAGATTTTATTGGTCCAATATCACCAACATCCAACAACGAGTACATTTGGTATGCATATATTACCTTACCAAGGGGGTGGAGGTTAAGGCTTTACAATTTGCTAGGGATGGTAATGTGGCAAAGTTTCTCTATGAAGACATATTTACAAGATATGGAGTTCCAAGGGAAATTGTCACAAACCAATGACCCTAGTTTACATCAGATCCAATCACAAAATTGATTCAAGAGTATGAGATCAGGCATAGGACATCTACACCTTACCACCCTCAAGCTAATGGACATATGAAAGTCACAAATAGGGAGATTGAAAACATTCTCACAAAGGTAGTACAAATTCATAGGAAAGATTGGGTAGTCAAGTTGTTTGAGGCAGTTTGGGCCTATAAGACAACTTGGAAAACCACAACAAGATTTACACCATATGAATTGGTGTATGGAAAGAAATCAATACTTCCTATTGATTTTGAGTGAAAAACATAGAGAACAATTGTTCAATTGGGAATGGACTTGTCAATGGCACAACAGGAGAGATTGCACAACCTCAATGCACTTGATGAAATGATAATTGAAGCCATACACCACACTAAAGTTGTTCAAAATCAAATAATCTGTTGGCATGATCAGTTCATCAAAACCAAGGAATTCAGTGTAGGTAATTGGGCTCTACTTTATGACTCAAGATATTAGGACTACAAGGGAAAGTTACAAACAAGATAACTTGGTTTGCATGAAATCAAACAAGTGTTTCCCAATGAATCAATATAACTACATACAATTGATGAAGTCAGGTTCTCCTTACTGGTTAATGGACATAGACTAAAGTTGTATCAGAAACCACCGCAGAAGGATGATTTTCTTCTTTCATCAATTCGACAATTTGAGCCTTCACTTGACAATTCAATTACAGAAAGTACAAGTTATACACATGACTCAGTAGAGGAGCTACACAACTCACCTTGTGATGTTACATAGGTATAATTTCTACCCCAATTCACAAGCACACATTGCACAAGGTGATGAGCAACAAAAATCATTTTCTACAAATGTCAGCGAAGCTATAGGGATCTATTACAACATGCTTGAAGGTGATAATATTTTAGAAAGGCACCCGTAGCAATTGTATGATATTCATTTCAAAAATCCTTGTCGAATTAATTGCATATCCCTACTTTCCACCTCCATAATTTCATACACGTAGCTACACATGCAGCCTATACATGTCCTCACACATAGAATTTCCTTAACCTTTTTTCGCTTACCACATATCATACATTTCATTTCACATCCCATCTATCATACATCCTGCGGCCTTTCCAAACCATCATTTACCACACATCATGCATTCATGTCCTTCAATTCAAATTTCAATTACAAACAATCACATCAAATCTTGTTGTGGGCAATAATCAACAAATTTGCACATGTTAAGTTTTATTTCACAAGAATTCTATAGGTACATGCATTAACTTCTCATAATTAACATAGGTAATACTTGTTTTTCTACATGTTTTAACATTAACTCATTTATGCTTCATATCTCATTTGATTTTCCACTTCCTAAAATTTAGCCCTTCGCCATGACCCATACAGTTAAGTGAGGACACTTAATATCTTTAGTTGGGGGAGGAGTACTCTTCATTTTCTTGATTTTTAAAAACCAAAAACATTCTACTATCAAAAAACTCTCTGCAACCTTTTGCCATTCTATTTTCCTCCATTTTTACACAGATACAAGCTCAAAGGAGAAGAGAAGGGTTAGAAGTAGTTGAATTGAGAAGATACAAGAAGTGGAAGCAGTGTAGTTGGTGTGATAGGTAGAAATTGAATCCAAAAATTGATCCAAAATAGAGCAAAATTAAGGGAATCAGAGAATAACAACATCATGGATGGTGACATTATTCTGAGGGAATTGGTAGCACACACCTAGCTATTGGAAGACGGGTTGGTATTACCCATTTTTAGAAAAGATGGTTGGGTAGAGTACTTCTTGAAACTCACAGAGTTCAATAAAGTCATGACACAACAATTTGTTGCCGCACTACAAAATGATGAAGCAATTGCAAGAGGTTTGAGGGTGGATGCTTTAGAAGCTACCATTGCTAAGGTATTAGGACTACCATGGGAAGGAGAAGAGTTTCCAGTGAGGGAAGATGCCATTGCTACCAAAAATGAATTCAAAGAACATAGAGAAAACATAGACTCATCTTGTCAAGGTACAAAAAGATTATCCTTACCCTGGACAAGGGTTTCAATAGCTTCTTACATAATCAAATACTTAACCTGTTATGGTAGGCAATCATTGTTGTATATAGTCCATTTCAAAAGTTTAAGTGATCTTCACCATGATAGCCTTGTGAGTGTTCCAATTTTTTTTTAAATTTATTGAAAAGAATGATTTCTGAGTATAAAAGGAAGAGGATTAGCACAACATTGTCACATTTCTACTTAGACACATTGTTGATAAAAAGAAGTTTGAGAATTTAATTCCCACGTGTTTCTTGGGAGAGTTTCCTAAATTACAACCATATCAATACAGTCCTTGAAGAACCTATTGTCTTAGAAAGAGTAGATGAACCTATTGTATCGGAAAAGGAAATGCCCTTTGGCTCCCCTACTGTGTCACCTATTCACAGCATAGGAGAGCCAGAGGAGCAGAGCCTGTAGGACACTCAATCTGTGGCCTTTGAACAACCCACAACAAAAAGTAAACAAGAAACCCCTACCTCTAGAAAAACACTAAGAACTAAGGAAAGGAAAGGTTAATCTTATTTTGCACTTGCAAGGGGATAGAAGAAATCCACACAACCTAGGAGGCAATCACACTGCTTGAAGAGGAAGGGTGTTATGAGAGGGGTAGTTAAAAAGCAAAAAGAGGAAGATGTTATGGTTGAGATAGATTCATAATTAAAGGGGAATTCCCCTAGTAATGAAAATGCACCTATTATACAATCATGGCACTTTACAAGCACCTTTGAATCTGATTCAGAGGATGCTTTTTTTGCAAGGAAAACAAGAAAAAGAACCCTAAAGATCCATAATTCAGAGGGTAATGGTATACAAGTGAGAGGAATGACCAGTTTTTGGAAAGAGAAGAAGTTTTTGTTGAGCAAAAGGATATTGGAAAAGAATTATAGGAGGCTATGGAAAGGATATGGCAATTTGAAGGTTTGTTAAAAACACATCAACAAAGAGAAAGTGAGAGGGAAAAAAGAATTAAAGAGTTGGAGGGAAAACTTTATAAATTCCTCATTACTTGCACATGAGTGATATTTAGTCTCATGATTTAAATTTTGTAATGCATCATTGAGTTATCCTTTGGAGTGAATCAAGTAGTTAGAAGTAAGAATCAAAAGTACTAGTGAAATTTCAGAGTTTAGGTTTTGCAATTAACAGTTACAGTGTTATGCTGAAGGTACTCATAGCATCAATAGTAGATTAAGTTATTTTCCCTATTTTGTAGTTTATGCTTTATTTCCTTTTTTCAGCTTTTATTGTTTTCCTGCACATGTGTAAACCACCTATACTTGATGATATAAGCCATGTAGAGTCTGTGACTACACATACAGTGCCAACATCATCAAAAGCTTATGAAGCCCTGGTTGATAATTTAATGGAGTCTTTACAAGGGTTTAGTGGACTGTTCAGTTAGGAACCCTTCCTTTGAATTATGTGTCTAACACCAAGTTGACTGGACATTAGTGAGGCCTTACAAGTAGCTCCAGTATTTTTAAGGCCAAAGGGTGTCATTCTAGAAAAAATTTCCCCATGGACATATGAAAGTTATTTTATGCTGATCATCCAATATACAAATCTTATTATACCTTGAAAATCCATCCATTAAAGATAGCATATCATGTCTTGTTGTCAATTCCACAATCATGTCTATGTTTGGAAATGGGAAATCATCCTTACAACATGCTTTGTTGAGGTCTTTGAAATCTGTGCATATGTGGTGTAATATAGAAAAAGGAATCCTAGGTCCTAAATGCAAAGAACCTAGGATGCAAGGGGGGATTTTTCCAAGTTACATTGAGATGTGGATCAACAAGGTGATTATATTTACTTTTAACCATGAAGGTGAGCCAATCAAACCTGGATCTACATCTAATTGAAGATGGGAATGGATTGGAAATGATTTGAAATGATTAACCTAATTAAGCTATATGACCTAATATGAAAAATGCAAGATCCTGACAATTGACAAATAGAAATAGTCAATTTTTGACAGATCTAAAAAGTTTAGAGGACAAAAAACCTACTCAAAAAAATTGATTTTAGTGTGCTTAAGAGGACATATACCCCAAAGGGAATCTAGGTCTTCTTAGGGGCGTCCTAATCAAATTTTGGGGTCCTCTCGTGCTACACTTGAGCTTTTGTTTTTTATCCGTGTTGGCGTTTCGATTAGCACCTCTGGAGTGCTTATTGGAAATGGACGACTGTGCACAATGCGTGATGACTACTCTTCAAATTATGGAGGGGAAGCTCCCTCTTGTTTGTTGATGTTTGCATAAAAGTAAAACGGACTAAGTGTTCCTATCTTTTTTACTCAATGGGCAGGACACAAGGGTGCACAAACACAATGCATTGAAAATAAGGTTTTCTCTAGTTTCTGCATATCTTAACTACAACTAAACTAGCTTTTAATCTATCCTATCACCTCAAGGTAAACAAAGCATGAGGGAATAGAAGCGAGAATGGATTGGTTGGATCACTTGGTTCAACCGTCTTTTAGAATGCGTTTGAGGCTCTGAACTCTCAGATCTACGCTGGAATAAGGCTTTATGCAAGAAATCATTTTTTACGATAAGGTGAATCTCAAACTTTCCAAGGAGGAGGAACCCCTGTCTGAGGTGAAGGCTTGGATGCAACTTAATTAGAAACAACAAATGACGATGAACTGGCTAACATGATTCCTGAGGAGGTGACGACACCTGTCCAAAGTGTAGATTGAAATACAACTCATTAAACAACATCAAATGATAACTATTAACATCAAAATACCCAAGGAGGTGACGACACTTGCCCAAGGGGGAGATTGAAATAATAAGTTATAAGAACAAGACGTTGATAGAACTTGAATCTTTGGATCAAATTGCATGTGCCCTTTGATTTATATCTTCAAACTTTCTCAATGAATTACAAACGTTTGGGACAACAAAGGTATGAAATCATACACAATTGCTTATCAAAACCAAACAAATCTCATCCAAGAGTGAACAAATATAGACTTGCAAGCTTGTTAACACAATGGCGCAACAATTTTCCCTAGTAAATAAAGGTTACAAAATAATGAGTAAAGGCTTTTATTTATAGAACTCAAAGGAGTAGGCAACCCTAAAGTCTCCTTGAGTTAGCAATCAGTTCTTGCTAATCAATCAACAAGATTTATTCCTATGTCTAAAAGTAGGTGAGCAAGCAATTAACTGGAAATCTACTTCAGTTAACTGGAACTAAACTAAAAGTGAACTTCAATTACAAAATGTTCCTCCAAAATAGAGATCCACAATTAGTGGAGATCTGAGATAGACATCCATAATTGGTGGGATCTGACATGCATGATCAGTGGGACAGTGAATTAACTTAGAATGAGGCATCAAGTTAACTCCTGTTGCCATTAATGCTATTTTGATGGGTAGTGTTAGAAAACCAGGAATATGTTGCTAGACTAAAATACTTCCACAAGAGAGAGAATGATGGCGAGAATGCTTGCTATCAATATGCAAGATTGATTAACGATTGAATTGATACAAATGTACAAGATGAGGCTTGCTTATAAAAGGAAAGCATGCAACAACCAAATCTTATCTTGAGCAACAAAATAGCTCGATAAGATAAAGATAAGATCCTATAACTTAGGAATTAAAGATTGCCTAAGTAAACTTATGAAGATGTAATTAAATAGTTAATTACACCAACACCCCCCCATAAGTGCAACTTAGGGAGAACATTATAATGCAAACTACTATGGGTCCCGACAACAAGGCCATGTTAGGTACCCATTTACAGATGCAAATGGAATGCAATCTCTCATAAAGCATAGAAAAGGGGAAAACCCAGTGGGAAGAAAACCCCTCTCCAAAAGAGAGAAAACAAAAAACAAGCATGACGAATGTAAACATGATGTATGGAGGACTCAATGATAACCCCAAAGGACTACATTCATCATGAATATACAATAAATGACCCCCCCCATAAGAGGGAAGTAAAGAGATAAAATATCCCCCCCATGCTGAAGAAGCTCCAAAGCCAATGAAGAATGCTTGAAAACAAAAGATGACCCAATGTCTGCAAGAAACACATCTCCCTTTAGGAAGAAACAAATCCATAAGCTGATGAAGAAGCCACTCCATATCCAACTGAAAAGAGAAAGAATGAACGCTCAACATGTATGCCTCTGAAAACTGAGTAGGAGCCTCCAAGCTTGAATGAGCCACAACATAATCATGGTCAAACTCAACCAAGAAACATGACAAATCAAGTGATGGAGGAGACTCGTGAATATCAATCTCCAAAGACAAAGAAGATGGAATAACAATTGTGCTAAAATTGTCATCAAAGAGGAGAGAAATCCCTTCAAGTGTGTCCTCCAAATCTGTAATATGAGACTCTAGGAACAAGGTAGAAATCCCTGTCAAATAATCATCCCACAAAGCAAGATCTGAAAAACTATGATTATCCTGCTGAACAGAAGCAACAATGGCTGAAGAAGCAGGAGGTGGAGGTGTAGGAAGCTCAACACTGGTCTCTAAAATACCAAGGTGTAGATGACCAAACTTCTCCTCACTAATATGGGTCACACTCAATGGAGTGTGTGATACAGTCAAAGGAACATTATCAGGTTCTGAAGCAAAATGTGAAAAAGAATATACTCGAGATGAATGATCAACCATCCCGATTGCAACAATATCCCTAGTTTCCAAGTCCCTAATATACACCCTATCAGGAGTGAACTCAACTGTTTTACCTTGACCCCCATGAGTAATTTGATAAATAGAAAGGAGATTAGTGGTCAAAGAAGGAACACAAAGAACATCATTGAAAGTGCCTTCCCCAATACCAATAGAACCCTTCCCACTTACCTTCATGAATGTATTGTTACCCATCAGAATGTGAGGTGAATTACAAGGTTCAAAAGAAGAGAACATTTCCTGTGAAGATGCCATATGATGAGATGCCCCTGAATCAAGAAGCCATCCTTGAGAATTAGGACTTGTAGAGGCCAAGAGTGCATGCCCTTTCATATGTAGCCCAGAAGTGGATGTTGTGTTCTCTGACTGTGATGATGATGGAGCTGCCGAATGTGATGGTGAAGAAGAGGTAGAAGACACTGATGAGGG